>JAWMRA010000090.1:24838442-24869594 GCA_035584735.1 Pseudotriccus pelzelni | reverse complement strand
TTATTTGTTTTGTTTTGAAGGGGATTGCTCTGGGTATAGGATTATTGTTTGAGTGTCTTACTTGTGTCATTTAATAGTTTATATCAATACATTTATACTTTTAATAAAGGGCTGTTATTCCTTCCTGGACATAATTCAATCTTACCTGTGTCTCATTTAAACTGAGACAGTTCTGGAGCTGGATTGGGGGGCGAATGTGCTCTTTCTCCCTCTCTAAAAGTAGTCTCCTCTTTTGCTTGCAAAGAAACTCTTCATGCAAAGCCCAGGGATGGCTCTTTGAGAAGGTAATAATTATGAAGCCTAAGAAAATTTTAGTGTCTTCGTAATCTCCTTCAAGTGTAGTGTCAGAGAAAGAATGGAAACAGTCTTACCATTTCTAGGTCCTTTCAGAAGGTGGGGAGAAAGGGAGAAGAGAGTCTTGAATTTACAAAGCTGCTTTGAACTCCTAAATATTTTTCATGCTTGTGGTTAATGTCCGTGTTACACAGTGTTTTCTTGTCAGTAAGCACAGAGGATATCACTTTCCTCCCAGTTGATTATCTCCTTTGATTTTTAATTGATATCTACACATGCACTGAATATATCGTTCTTCTAAATCCAAGATTCTCAGTGCTATCCATCTTTCTTGAAAGGAAGCCTGGATGCAGCATCATTTTACTTAGTCTTTCGATGCCAGCAACCAACTCCAACACCTTGTCATCACAGCAAATACAACATTTTAAAATCAAAAGGATCAATAATATGCCTTTTTTTTTTTTCCTGATTATACAGATGATGGCAAAGATGTTGATGGTGAAGTGACAAGTACCTCTGAGAACTGCTTTGAAACCATGATGACATTTGCTGAAGAAGCAGGGTGTGGTAATAATTTTAGTGAAAATCTTTCTTCAGTTTCATTTAAGAAAATATCAGTTTTAATTTAAGAATTAAAAACAGTCTGTAGTTGATATTGTCCATTTCCTTAGACTCCTGAGGGACACAGATGTGGTATGCCACAAAGGAAGGTACTGAGGAACTAGTACGAATCTCTCACTTGATTTTCTGTTTTAATGTTTAAAGGATCCCATGCTGGGCATTGCAAATGTTAGGGGGTTCCCCTCATTTATCACAATACCAGTGAGAAGTTCTTCTGTCAGCTCATTGTCGAAAAGGTCTCCAGACACCAGACTGCTGTTGCTGCACCTCTTCTCTGATGTAATTGCTTCACACATAATGAGATATTAACCAGTTTAGAGAGCTGAATATGGCTGCAAACGACCTGTGCAGTGGCTGTCATGTGTTGTATGGAAAATTTTGTTCCACCAATGGTTTCTAATTCCTGTTCCATAAGTGCAAACCCTCTGAAAAGACCGCAACGAAGAGAGTAATAACTTCAAAAGTCTGTACAGCCAAAAGCTGAAAGGAATACGGTGCACACATTTTGGAGAAAATAATCCCTTGTGAGTTTTTTTCTGAGTTGAAAATAAAAGACAAGATTAGTGAGTTGTTGTCAGCCAAGACCTTGAAATCAGTTCATTTTAGGAAGCATAGTTGAGGGGTAACAAAAGTATTGCCATCAAACCTACACAGAATTCTTGTTTGGTGCACCTGTCCTGCTAAAAGGCTGTCAGAGAATGTTCCATATGGACTGCAAGGGCTCTTCTACCTCTACCATTTCACACAGCAGCTCTATGGGGCACAATGTATCTTATGCATTTCTGTTGCAACACTTTTCATAAAAACATGGTTCTTTCCTGGGAATGATCCATCAGTCTTCATCTGTTTATGAACCAAAGAAGGCTCGGACCTACCAGATTGAACTTGCACAGCCTGCTATCAATGGGAAAAAAATGTGCCCCTACAGGTAAGAAAATAGACATTTCTTAAAAAAAAAAAAAAAAATCACTTGGAGTAGATGGCAATGAAGGATAGGGAAGGGTAAAGGTTGAGTCAAACTTTTTCAGCCATTTATATTTAAAAGCAGCCTTTCTTGCAGCAGATCCATATCTAACCTGAAATTAATGGCCATGGGCAGCACAGAGACTGAGCAAAATGTTTCTCTTGGCATTTCAGTGCTTGTATTCAGATTTCCACATTCTGACTTTTGCTTTCTCAGTCTCTGTTGTGGATTTTGGAGGTAAAATCAGTCACTGATCTTTGCAGATATTTAAGAAATTTGACTTGCAAGTTGAAGGAAAAATAGGATGAGTTAGCCTGAGGCACCCCTGTCTTCTCTACTGCAATGCCTACAACATCAAGAGAGCATAGAAATTTTGCAGTAGCTCAGGGCTGAGTTAAGAATATTAAAGTTTAGCAGGAAAAGAGAGGTCAATCACCTTTCTTTGCAGCCGTGTTTTCCATGTTGCTAGCCTAATTTTCCCCTGAGCCTGGAGAGGCAGGGACAAAGAAGAGCCCTGGATAACCTGCACAGTGAGCCTGAGTGCCAAAGGAAAAGATGTGTGAGAGGAGCAAGACTGCATGGGGAAGGATGGAAGCTGAAAGTGCCCAGTGCCTATACCATAGCCTGGTTTGATGTGAGAGCACATGCTAAGAGCAAAACTAGATTCAGTGATTTCAAAGAACACAAGTACAACTGCAAATGGCTATTAATTTTCCTCTGCTTAATGGTCTTTACTGACTGAGACTGCGAGAAAGAGAGGATTACTCACCTGAATAAGCAGCGAGCATGTGTTCAAAAAAAGTAGAGTCTGGAAGTGTAACAGCCCCCTTGTCAGCTCCCCTTTGTTACTGGGCATCCAGATAAGACAAGCTACTGCTTACAAATGCACCCTTTCATATTAGTACTTTACCTTTCATGTTTTTTTGTTTAAAGGATCTGCAAAAACTTTTGTGGCGCTTCTGATTTGTGAACACCATTTGCAAAACGTGCCCTCGGGAAAAAAAGGCAAAGTCTTTCTTGCAACCAAAGTGCCAGTGTATGAGCAACAGAAAAATGTATTCAGGCAGCATTTTGAAAGAAGTGAGTGAGTGTAATTTTACCTAATGTCTTCCTCCACAGAAAATAAACTTCCCTTTAGGTCAACAGTAGCTAGGGGCAAAATGTAATGAGTTTATTGGTGAACAAGAGTGTTTCACATTAACATAAGGATGATGCCTAGCTCCAAGAATGGCAATGCTACAGCAGATTTCGTTTGGGGAATCTGAAGTCTGCTTTTGGAAAGTTTAAGCACTGATTGTTGGATATCTATGGAAATGGCTAAAGTATATCTGTGCTTCTCTCTGGGAAAGGGTGAAGTGTATTCTGTCCTGAGATTCCTTTCATCCCTGCTTCCAAAGACGAGGCAATTAAAGGCAGCAGCAGTGAGATTCCTCTTGTCATTCTCAGAGTCTTTCTTTTCCAAGTGGAAGGGAACCAAACTGCTTTGTTTTTTCAATTTCTAGTCAGAAAATGAAAGTCCATCTTTCAGATGGGACTGAAAATTGCTTAGAGGGGCATTGACAACCCATAGCTTCTGATTTTGAAGGACTGATTAGTGAACATCCACAGATATATCCTTATAGCTTGTAAGAAAAGGAGACTGCTGAACAGAAAACAGTCCTATGATGCCAGACCTGTACAGAAAAGGGATGTAACTTGAGAACTAACAGATGCAGCTTAAATATACAAATTTATCACTCCTCAAATCAAATATATTTCAGTTAATGGCAGTTGAAAATCCAGTTGCTTACCCTCAGCAGTTTCCTTTCTCAGCTTCTGTGGTCAAACTGCCCTCTTAAACCATTCGACATTTAGAACTTAGCTTTTCAGACTTGCTAAAAAGTCCATTCTTCTAGGGTTTTTTGCCCTGCAAGATGCCTTTTTTCATACCCGATTTTTTGCATCTTCTTCCCAGATATTCTGTTCAAGGAATATGTGGCGAAACAGTTGCCAGTGTTTCTGTAGAACACATTATACAGGACAGTGACACCATTGTGCTCACGCCCCAGATTCTTGTAGCATCGAGACCGGGATCCTTAGCTCTCTCTCTCCATCTTCACTCTGATGATATTTGATGAGTGACACACCACCACAGGCAACCACCCTTACAATGTGTTAATGACCAGATACCTGGAACAAAAATTTGACTCCTCTGCAAACCAGCTGCCTCAGGTAAGGCCCACACTGTCAGCAGTGGAAACATTAAAGAAAAGTATTTTGCAATGCAGTCAGCAAAGCCTGAAGTCTTTCTTGCCTTTGGTACTGATCCAGTTCAAAGTCCTAGTTAACAATTACTCTAAATAGAAATAGCAGCATCTGGAACATTTCTTCATTCCTGGACACCTTCAGGCTTTTTCCCCATGTTACATCTTCTCTGCAGCTGCCAAGGACTGAGCAAGCAGGACAGAGAATGGAGTACATGAGAGCAAACGGGAAAGCTGAACTGGAAGAAAGCATGTAATTTAGTAATCTTCTTGTCACCTCTCTGTTGCTGTGTTCTGTGACAATAAAATGGGGCCACTGCCTCTCCTGGCAGGAGGACTTCATCCAGTTGAGAAGACATCTCTTAATGAATGCAAAGGATGGTTCTGGGAGTGGGTTTGCTATTCGTCTACGTGATAAGCACTGACAAATACAGCTGGTTATGGGTTTAAGTGGCTGGATAATTTATTCTAAATTTAAAATACTTTGAGAACCTTAGGTCACAAGTGCAGACAAGATTTCACTCTCAAGGTTTCATGCTTGCTTTTTATTTACTTCTGTTGCCTGTTTTATTATCTTGTATTTGAAGATGGTGGCAATTTGGCAATTGGTAACAGTGTCTCCTGTTTTCATTCCATTTGTGATAAAGGAGCAACTACTGCTATTCATGTGTGTGCTCAGATAGTAGGTTTAACTGCTTCTGTTGGAGTTGGTAATGCCAAGACCATCAAGGAAACTATAGAGCACATATGTACCCTCTGCTCCTGCCTTGACATACAGACCATATCCACTGTCAGAGAGAACAAAGAGGATCTGCATAGATTTGGAAACAAGCCAGAATCACATGAGCACAGTTGTTTTTTATTGTCCCGTGAAATGCAAAGCATCGTGATGAAGGCAGCTATCCAATTCCCCCTTTTTTATATTAAGGTAAAAGATTAAGATTAAGCTGGAGCTTTGCTTTCTGCTAGCTTGAAAGGAGTTTAGGCGTGCATTTCATTGTTGCCCTGCAGAAAGCCAGTGCTCACTTGGGCACGTTTTCTCTTTGCTGTAATCCACATTCTCTGGGGTTTTTTTCAGTTCTGCCAGGGAAGACTGGGGCCTGCTTCTTTCTGTGCTACTACAGTACTCACTAACAGTAAACCTGATTGTGATTGCATAGAACACCATAGATAGCATTCCTGTAGACAAGAATTTGTTCTGTGTTGAGAAAAATGTTTTACTTACTCAGGCCACTGACTTCCATTTCTTGCCTCTAAATGTCAGATGAGTTAAAATGCAAGCTCAGAATCACTTTGCAGACATTATCTTAGGTCTGATGGCTGAGACAGAGGCGCTGATGAGGAAGGTTTACTCAGAGGGTAAGATTCTGTAATATGCCTGTACTGTAATTCAGCATTTGATTATATCAGTGTGCATCCTATAGCTGCTAGAACAGTCACTCCTTTTCCATTTCCTTTCTACTTCTTAATTTTTAACTTGCCTTTAACCAGTATTTCCTAAATAAGAGATTACAGATAGGACAGGCAACTGTTCTCCTGTTATATGTGACTAGTTCAACACTCGGAAATCTTTTTGCCTTAATTTCAACCTGTGTTTCATGAGCTAAGAATGGTGTGCTTTTGACACTGTCCAATCCTTCTGAATTAAAACATTCTGAAATAAAGGAGCTTGCATTCAAAATGCAATGAGCTGGATTTCATTGATGAGAGGTATCTGTATGTTTTTATTTAAACATTTCTCCAACTGCTTCATACCTAAGTCTGTCTCTGTTAGGAAAACAAAAAAGGTCACAGTTATAGTGCTACTTTGGATGTTGTAATTTCTTCCTTATAGCAAAAGTTTATTTTCACACTTGCTGCTCTGACACTTCTTGTACTTTCTCTGACCTCTGAGTTACACTCAAGAGTTATTTCTAGGGGTGCCCTGTCCACCTTTTCTGGACAGCATTCCTTCCTCTTTATTCCTCTGGCTTACCCCTACTTCCACTCTTTACCAGATCTCCAATATTTCCTATTGAAAAGCACTTGAGGTAGTTTCCTAGAGTAGTATCTGTGGAACATGGACAACATCAGAGAGAGGACATGGCCACCCAAGAAACAAAACAATTGTCAGTAGGGTTCCAGCTTTGGGAGCTACAGTGTGGAGAGGGAAGTGCATGACTGTGAGGAGATCATTAGGTCTCATGATCTTGTTACTTAATTCTGCAGCCCTTCAGAAGTAAACTGGTCTTGTCTGCTTTTGCAGAATTGCTAAATGGTATCCAATAATTGGTTATTATAAAAAATTTGAGAGCTAAAGGGGTACAAAGCAGAGACCCATGGATGGCTTTGCTCAGGATCAGTCTTGGTCTCTCCAGCTCTGATTAAAGGATGTTGTCTCTGCTTAGACTGGCTTTAGTACACTGACTACAGTTCCTCAACTCTGTTTACCTCAGTCCTACATTTCCTCCCCTGCCCTTCACTTCACTTTCCAGATATTTGAGAGTGAACTATATTCTGGGGTAGGAAGGGAAAATTATAAATCTCATCCAACCAAAAAAACCCAAACAAAACAACCATCCCAAGAAACCCCATCAAATAACAATACAGTGAGAATTTCAAAGTGCGCTTTAACTTAAGCAAACACTTGTGAAGCCTACTTCTGCATCCCAGTTCCTTTTGCATGAATGCCATTGGCTTCCCTTCTGTGGACCCTCTGATTACTGAAGTCTGTGAAACACTCAGGCAGAGTATGTATGCAACAAACAGGTACTGCCTAGTTCTGCCTTAAGCACAGGCCCTTGGACAATATGCTTGTGGACTTCCACAAATGAATACTCAACTGTTGAGTAGCTGGTAATTCAAGGAGCAGTGCACACACAATTTTTTGAATACTGCAGCCTTCTTATAGGATGCCAGCTTTAATTTTGTTGCTTAAGTCTCTGCAGATGTGTGTATGCACAAAGATCCTCTGTTGAATTGTACCGAGTTAATTTTAGCCTAACATCTGGGTATGTGTTGAAACACAGGGAGTGTAGAAGACACAGACTCTTCACAGATGGTTCTCAGAGGAAGGACAAGAGGCAATGGGCGCAAACAGAAATACTTAAACATCAGGAAGAACTTTTCTGCTGTAAGGTAGTCAAACACTGGAACGTGTTGCCCAAAGAAGTCAAAGTTTCTGTTCTTGGAAGAACTCCAAGCCCATGTGGACATGATCTGGAGCGACCAGCTCTATGTGATTTGCTTTAAGCAGAAGGCTGAACTAAAGATCTCCACAGATGCCTTCCAGACTCAGCAGTTCTGTGATTGTAACGTGACAATGTTCTTCTGCATAGGCTTTTCAGAGCCAACATTCATGGGAAGTGTGTTGTCCTATAGTTAATGGTTATGACTTATTAGTCAAGACGAATAAATGTTTCTTTTTCCTCCTTCTTTACTAGATACCATGTCACAAGTCAACAAGAATTTCTGAACACAGAAATATGAACATTGGATAGTTCACACTCAGAAGAAATGCAAACTGTTGCAGATGGAAGATAAGGAGAAGGAGAGCAACATTTGTAGAGACCTTTTCATTTGTACTGAGCACTTGCGGGTAAGCTTGTATCTTCTTTCCTTCGACACAGAAATGGAGTCATTCTATATCTCCTGATACAGGTATGCTCACCTAAAAGGAGGTTTTGAACCTGATTGTTTAATTTAGGATCATAGAATATGCTGAGTTGGAAGGCACCCATCAGGACCATTGAGTCCTGCACAGGACACTCCAAGAGTCACACCATGTGCCTGAGCGCGCTGCCCAAACTCTTCTTGAATCCAGACAGGGGTGGTGCTGTGACCACTTCCCTGGGGAGCCTGTTTGAGGGCTCAACTACCCTCTGGGTGAAAAACCTTTTCCTGATATCCAGACTAAACCTCCCTTGACTCAGTTTCATGCCATTCCCTCCAGACCTGTCACTGGTCAGCAGAGTGAAGAGATCAGTGCCTGCCCCTTTGCTTTCCCCCGTGAGGATGTTGAAGACTGCAACAATTAGACATAGGTTAAAGCATAGCATGGAAGTCTTGTGTCTTAATATACTCACTAAGAACAGATCAGTGCAGGGGAGACTTGCAGTGCTTGTGTTGCCATGGAAATGGAAGAAGACCACAGGTTTGTAGTACTTAATCTAGGTAAATAAAATCTGTGTTCACCCTGTCCCATGGAAAATGAGGCCTAAATGTGAATGTCTCTTTCTAAGCAGAAATTCAACAACGCTCTCATTATCAGTGAAGACGTATGGCATTATTATTAATATAATAACTGAATAAATAAAGAGTCCTTGGGACTAGGCAAACACCAATGTGGTGTGTAACGAAACTGGTTTATTAGGGTAGGTACAAGGGTTTATATAGGGGGTTTAAAGAGTAACACGTCATAACATGTGACCTTCTTGACCAATCCCGTAGAGGAACAGCACTACACATGTGCCTCAGAGTCTTGGAACTCCATTTCCCAGAATGCCTTGCTGGCAAGCCTGAAACCCAACCGCTACAAAGATGCATGCATTGAAGATGTTTTAGCCTACCTAAATCAATTTTTCACAAATGTAAAAAATGGACCATATACAGAGTTACAGAAGCAACTGATGGACAAATTTCAAGGTATTTCCCACACTACCTGTGACAGTTGCAGGGGAGAAGAGAGTTAATGCTGGGATGGTCCAGGTCTATTCTTCAGAGCAAGTGCAGTTGTCTTTGCTGAAGCTGCACTTTTCAGAAGGTCTGGTGTCTGAGTGGGTGCAAATGTAGAGTTAGGGTAGGTGGGGGGGGCTTACTTTCTGGGACTGCAAGCTTCTGGTGCAAGAGCTAAGAAAACAGCAGTAATTGTAGCTGGATGCTGTAGCAGGTTCTTAAATGCCTGACTTGGAGATAAGGCAGCAGTATCCTTATGGGTTGGCCCCACAAGTACGGCGCTGCTCTACAATCATGGACGATGGCATCATTAGATAAGCCAACATACACTGATCAGTGCACTGCTTGGCCTCCTGCCCAATGCTCCTGGATGAATCCCAGGCTCCTGGGGAGAAGCAGGTGGCCCTTGTACCCTCCCGATTGAAAGTCAGAGGTGGCACTGTTCTCTGACTTCTGAATTAATCAGCAGTGGGCTATATTTCAGCCTGTGTTCTGGTGTGTTGCAGTGTTGATTGCAATTTTGAATCACTGGGCTGTCTGCCTTTGAGTGTCAGTTGTTTCCTAAGGAGAAATAGCAGTGTTCTGTGCAAGAACTGATTTTGTTTTGTTGCTGTGTTTTGATGCACAGTATATCACAGAAGTTCTCCTGTCAGTTTGCAACATGTGAGAAATTCGTAATTTCGTTTTTCCTGGGTGTTTTGTTGCATTTAACCAACAGCTTTCTCTGCTTGCATCTGAAAGAACGGAATAGAAAATAAAAAGAGAAGCTAAAGAGAATAGGTGTGGCATTTGAAAGTAGGTTTGTGTGGAAGTTCTGCTTTCGGAATTAAAGGAGGTAAATTATTCAAGACGCCTCTTTTTTTCTTTCAGAGAAAGAACCAGAACTGACTGCCCTTTCAAAAGATGAATCAAATGAGAATCCCAAGCTGGAAGAGCTTGCTTCCATCCTGGATGAAGCATACTGCTATAACCCACAAACTCGCGCTATTCTCTTTGCCAAGACAAGAGCCTTAGTAGCTGTAAGAATTCCGTTTTAAAGCTCCTAAAATGGGAAGTGGGAAAACATAATGCCTCATCTCTTTGATCTGAAATAGAAAAATATTTGATCTTCCTAAATTTATCTTTTTCTGAAAACTACGCTGCAGGGGTGGTTTTCTTCACCACCTCTTACCACATGTCATAGCTGACCATTAAGCCATCAGATTTTTACTTTAGGTCTAAAGCCAGTTCTAACAAGATGTGTTACAAGGGTTTTGGCTTTAATGTGGCAGTGTTATAAATCAGCAGCTCTACTCTATTACTGATGGCACATCAGTAGGTATTTGTACATTTCCGAGAGGATTTGTATGGCCCTAAAGGAGGTCTGTGTCCTAGCACCCATTTTTGATCAAAAAAAAAGGAAAGACTTTGTAGGGCAGATGTTCTCTGGACTCTTCTTATCACTGGTCTATTTCATACTTGGCTAGGATCAAGGATGTAGGCTGGATGACCTTTTTTCTCCTTTCCAATGCCTTGTTCCCAGAAAATGTTCATGCTTGAAGTAAATGTGCTGCTAATCATTAGTTCCAGTAACTTTAAAACGTTTACTGCAAGGTATCATTAGTCTCTAGCTACTGTAAACAGATTTATCAGCTGAGAGACACAACCCTCTGTTTTATCCTTGGGTACAGACATGCTGAACAAATTGCAAACCAGGAAAAAATTAAAGGCAGGCTAAAGTCCAAACTAACAATACAAGCATCTGCTGGCAGCTTTCCATGTTAGATTTAAAAGCCTACCGTGACTTGGCTGAATTTTGTTCTTCGGTAAGAGCAGTTTGGAGGTGCTACTGTCACTGTGTAGGTGAGAAAGTCCAGTTTGTAAAGAGCAGCTCCTTTTCTTTGATCCCAGAGGTGTAGCATTCAGTGATCTGTTTGTTTATAGGAGAAAAAGGTATACTTCTTAGCAGTGAAAGGCTTGTTGCCCTCTAACTAGCCTTTAAGTTGCAGGAACAGGAAAAGTGGAAATCAGTTGCGGCATGGTTCAATCTGGAATCGTGGTGGTAACCCTTGCTTTTTCACTTATTAATAGATATTCCCTCCTGACACAGAAGTTCCACCTTCTTTTCTGCTTTTAGTTCTTCTTTTGGAAGTATTAATTTTCTAGGCAAGCATAGGCAAGATCTACCTGTCTATCTCAAACTAGCATTTAATCTGGACAGAGGACCTAACTGCATGATTTGCTTTCCAGGCTTTGAAGAACTGGATGGAAGCAAACCCTTTGCTTAGTCACATAAAGCCAGATGTGTTGATGGGTCAGGGAAGATAAGAATATAAAACAGGTACACAGATTTGCACTGAGAT
This sequence comes from Pseudotriccus pelzelni, assembly GCA_035584735.1. Taxonomy (NCBI): domain Eukaryota; kingdom Metazoa; phylum Chordata; class Aves; order Passeriformes; family Tyrannidae; genus Pseudotriccus; species Pseudotriccus pelzelni. The sequence goes on along the minus strand of JAWMRA010000090.1, from coordinate 24,858,477 downwards.
ATAACATAGGCTAAACCTATGGTGGCTATGCTGCTAAAAGGGTTCTGCTTTTCCTGTGTTCCTCTTCTGTGCTCTTAAACAGAGGAAGGTCATGCAAGTTTGCACTTGTGCTCTCCCATATCTAGGACACCTTTAAAAAATCCTGAGTAGACTCTTGCCTTTTCTATCCAGAATCTTTAGTTAAAGCAGCAGTAACACTATCAGTCACCCTTTTCTGCAGGATTCTTTCTCTAGTTCCAAAACAGTTTAGAAATTTCACTATTATGGCTTCTTGTGATAAATTCTAGTATTTTCCCCATTCCTTTTATAAATCCCTCTCTTATTTTGTGTTTGATAGAACAAAGACATTTTAAGGTAAACAGAAGTTACAGCCAAATGATTTATCTACAGCTTATGTCAAGAGTTAGCTTGGGTTTTAACTAACTTGTATGGATCTCTCCAATAAAGATTAGCTGGGTGTTTGGTCTGAAATGGCGTTTCCCAGCATGAAAATTCCTGTGTCACAACAACAGGAATCACTGCTCAGTGGGTATAATATACACCCAGCTGCATATGCAAACTTAAAGTAGTTTTGTGCTCTACAAATACTTCGGTAACGTCACCAAAATGATCCAAGTCAGAGGTATGGAATGTCAAGAGTTAGAAACCTGTTTTGGCCCAGAAGTGGACATGAAGTGCTACTGAATGGCACACTGAAAATACTGTAGTAATATGTGCATGTCTTGCTGTTGCTCTTCTGTGCCCCAGAGCAAAGTCAGATGAATGATGGGACAAGACAAATTTGTTCACAGAGCTTCATCCTTGATGTTGTGTGACTTCCCTTTCACCAGGCAAATTAGCCATGCTGCACTACGTTGTTAACTGTTGAGGACTGGTACCTCTAGTAGATAATTTTACATGTAAGCAGAACTATGGCTGGAAGAGCTGTAGTCAGAAATAGTGCAAATCATTCTGTGACAAAGGGCTGCTGCAATGGAGTTTCATGTATTGCCTTGGCTTCTGAAGGCCCGGTTACCAACTCGGCTACTCCCGGGTACCTGAGGCCTTCACATGTGCAGATCTCTAACATTTAAGACAAAAAAAAAAAAAAAAAAAAAAAAGGCAAAGAAAAAGGCAATATCTTGGCTTGTCCAAAGAAGTATGTCAATAATTTGGTCTTGAATTCTGGTGACTTTACAGTACGGCCAGTGGAAGGGAATGAAGAGCCACACTGAATACTCATTTCTGCTTAACATTCCTAAACAGCATAAAACTGCCTAGTCTTTCAAGGGTGCATCTGAAATATTTTATCCTCTCACCCAAGAAGTTAACATTATGGCTTGACAAGAAGTAATCTCCGTTGTACTTGGTCTTCTGTTTTCAGGGTTTGTGTCCTGTGATTTTTCTTATCTTTGTCTGATAGTGAAATAATTGGCCCAGAATTCACCTGTGTGGGTGAAAGGATAGCGTTTATTTGTAAAAAGCCATTAAGGGTGCAGAGAAAACAGGCTATGCCAGTTTGAAACCACATACAATCATGATTTTTGTGGAATGGGAGCTCGAAAGGAAATGTGAATACTTTTTATAAGTGAAATACTTCTAAACTGGTATGAGATCGCTGTAGTCCTTAGTTTGCCTGTGCAACAGCAACAAAAACCAGGCAGGCAGTAGTCAGCTGGCAGCAATGGCACTTGCTGTTGTTGTCGGTTTTCTTGTCAGCACTGTAAATCCAGTTTCTCAGGTTTTTGTGATATACAGTTTTGGGATTTTTTAATAGACACCAATCAGCAAGACAGAAAACTAATAAGTGAGACTGAGATGAACTTCTCCCCTTATTTTACACCACAAGAAGAAAGCAAGATGATATTCAATAACTGAATTTTAAAGCATGCCTGAACCCAGCTGAGGGAGGCCACAGAAGCAGGCACTACAATATTGGCTGGGGGATATCCATGAGTATACCTGGAAGGGAACATCTTGTTCTGGTTTGTTATTGAACAAGAGCGAGCTGAAAGAATGCTCTTCTGAAGAAGCATTACCTGAATCTGAACACTGGAAACAAAAGCAGCCACACAAAAAGCTCTTATGGCAGAGCTGCAACATTTGCAAATGTTGTTAGGAGTAACTAAGGAGAAAAAATGTGTTGCTGTTTAGGTCGTGGAAGGGCAAGAGACAGCAAGTGCATCCTTGTGACAAGCAAAACACAAGTGGTTGAGAATGAAAAACAGAACCATTATAAGGAAGAAATGATGAATGCAACTATTGAAAACCTGCAGAACTGGGATGAAACAACGTTTGCAAGAAAGGTTTGTGATTTGTGTCATTTTCATTCTCAAATCTGACAAGCATAACATACTGAGCCTTCACCTGTCTAGGGGCCAAGTGATAACCTGAGGAAAGTGTTCACTCTCTTTGATTTCAGACAAAGGCTAGATCAGCAGAGAAGGCACAGTGTGTACTGCTGGCTTGCAGAATGCCAGCTGTAGTGTAACTGCAAAAAACTTATAGGTTGAGGTGGAATTTATGACCCGTTGTTTATGAATGGAGGAGGACTTGTGGGTGATGTGAAAGCTGAAGGCTGCCTTGGGCAAGTGTACAAGGATACTGTGTTGTTATCCAGCTAAAAATCAGAAGGGCCAAAACCGAACTAGAACTTCATATGGCTACTGCTGTAAAAGACATAAAACGTTTCTGTAAATACATTAGCAACAAGACGAGGACTACAGAGAATCCTCATCCATTATTAGTTGTGGGGAAAGCACAGTGACAAAGGATGAAGACACTGAGTTACTTAATGCCTTGTTTGCCTCAGTAAGACCAGTTGTTCTGGGGATACCCAGCCCCCTGAGCTGGAAGACAGAGACATGGAGCAGAATGAAGCGCCCATAATCCAAAGGGAACTGGTTAACGACATGCTACACCACTTAGACTCACACAAGTTTGAGATGCAAGGGGATCCACCCAACGCTACTGAGGGAGCTGGCAGAGGAAAGTGCTCACAGAGGCACTTTCCATCATTTTATCACCTGTCCTGGCTAACCAGGGAGGTTCCAGGTGACTGGAGGTTGGCCAGTGTAACCACCCACCTACACACAGGACCAGAAGGAGAATAAGGAGAATCTGGGGAACTACAGGCCCATCAGCCTGACCTCGGTGCCAGGGAAGGTCATGGAACAGATCATCTTGAGTGCCATCCCCTGTCACATACAGGACAACCATGGAATCAGGTCCAGACAGCATGGGGTTAGGAAAGACAGGTCAAGCTTGACCAGCTGGATCTTCTTCTAGGACAAGGTGGCCTGCCTGGTAGAAGAGGGAAAGGCTGTGGTTGGTGTCTGCCTGAATTTTAGTAAAGCCTTTAACACCATTTCCCACAGCATTCTCCTGGCAAAGCTGTCAGCGCATGGTTTGGGTGGGTGCACTGTTCACTCAATAAAAAAATGGCTGGATGACCAGACACAGAGAATAGGGGTGAATGGAGTTAAATAGAACTGGTGGCTGGTACCAATGGTGTCCCCCAGGGCTCAGGGAAGACTGGAATAAGCCAGTGGCAGCCACTTCAAATAAAAAGGCTTTATACACAGTTCTGCCATATTCCCTTGGACTCACAGATTTCAGAGACCGAGCTGTGCAACAAAGGATGTCTGAGGCCCTCTGGCCTTTGTGAAATTTCTTCTCCCACCTCCAAGATTTGCTATGGCTGCTTCTTCTCTGTTTCTGCATTTGGTGCCCAGCTCCCTGGGAACCTGCAGGTTCTCTACCCGCAGTTTCTGTGGTCTCCCATGCTTGCTTTTCAAACCATGAGCTTCCCAGAGCAGCAGCACTACTTGTGCTGTAGGGAGTTTCACGTGACTTAGTCTTCACACAGACTTAACAGCCTTCTAAGCAGAGAGTTCATAGGGGGCTAGAGAGGAAGGAGGAAGAGACAGCACAAATGCTGTTCATCACATAGCCTTATTCTAGTCCTACATTCTAAGTCTGGCAAATAATACATTCTTTCTTCGGTCTGAGTTCCTAGAACAAGGCAAGTTTTGTTTTGTTTGCCTGAAGTAATAGGTTCCTAGATGTTACATATCCTGAGTCATGTTTAGGCTGACATTGGGGCTTCTCTTCATTTCATAATGGTCTTGATTTTTATTTATTTAATAAAGATACGTGACCTGCAAATGAAGCAAAAGGTATTACGAGATTGCAGGAAGAAAGAAACTATAAAACATGTAGTGGAAGGGAAAAACAATCTTCTGTGTGGAAAATGCAAAGCCTATGCCTGCTGTACAGATGACATCAGAATTATAAAGGTATGGAAACACATCCATGAACACAGGGAATTCAGAGTTATTGACTAACAGCATTGTTAATCACTGTGGAAGTAGGCTATTTCGGGCAAACTGGATCAGAAAAGAAATTCTGAGCAAATCAGTAAACTACAGGAACAGGTGTGACTACTTCTGTACTTTGGTATATTAGTTGATGATGTCCAACGTGTGGAAATATGTGACACGGCAGGAATCACTTCAGTTTTCCTGAACGCCTTTGAAACTGATGAATTTTGTGGCAAGCCACCTGATCTTCAATTACATAACCTATTAGCGTCACCGCTGGGTATTTACCTTCCTGATTAGCATAAGATTGGAAGTCTCCCTGCAGTTGAGAGATTTCTCTCACCATTTCTGTGAACTAAAAATTAACCACACAAGGTACTGAGATCAGCTCACTGTTTAAGTCCTTGGCTTCAGGGCCTTTATAGTTCTGCAATTTGTTCTCTTGAAGCTGCTTCCATTTGTCCTGCTCTTAAAAGTGCAGTTGTGATGTGATATGAGGCTTCAGGCCACAGCTGAGCATTACAGAGTGTTTGCTTTCAGGCACTTCCCTTATTCATCAAGAAAGTATTTTTGTTTGGTTTTACCAGCTGTTTTTTGAATACAGATGGAGTTCACTACCCCTCTGCACAGGCAAGATGCATAGGCATGAAGTTGGGAATAGTTCAGCTTTGTGAAAACTCGGTTACATTTCTTTGGCAACTATCAAGGGGTATCAAAGCACTTCTGAGTTTTACTTCATTTTATGCTGCTGGCTTATTACCCATACCTGTGCAGCTTGATCTAAGAGCTCAGAAAACTCATCAGTAAGAGTTTTTGTTTAGTACTCTGCAAATAACCCCTCAAAGCATTTTAAAGAACTCCTACAAACTGAGTTCTCTCATAGTTCAGCCTACATATTTTATAGAAGATTTATTTTCAGGAGGATGTAGCATTTTCAGACTCCAGCTCAAATTATAAATATGCTTTCAAGTAAGGTTTTTAATTTCTTCAGTCTTTGATTATATATGTTATAAGCATCAACTCTAGCACCCTCATCTTGTTAGGGCTGTTTTTACTACAACCCCAAGTAGTTGCATCACCCCTCATGGGAAGCAGGAGTCTCTCAAAGTTGTCCATTGTCTGAATAACTCTTAGTTTTGAGCACAAGGCTCAAATAACTGCATGCATGGTTTTTTAAAAAGCTCAATAAGTTCATATATATATATAAGCTGGTGAGTGGTTATACAAAGCAATTTTTTTTGGTTTTGAAAAGCCTAAGCCTGGGCCCTCCTATTCAATGAATTGGGGGAAAAGAGAGCAATGAGCCAAAGGGGCGGGAAGGTGACTCTCCTGGATGACAGGAATCACCTTAACAGGAAAAACATACTTGAGAAGGGAAGAGGAACATCAGAAAAAATTGAAGAAGGTTTTTTCTACTATTAACTACTTCTGGCATGTATTGTTTCAGGAGTCTCACCACACTGTCCTAGGAGATGCATTCAAGGAGCGTTACATAACAAAGCCTCACTGGAAACCACGTTCATTTGATGATTTTGAGGAAAAAAGCAAGATGCACTGCCAAAAAACTAACTGTCAGCATGACTGGGGGATCACAGTGAAGTACAAGACATTTGATAATCTACCAATCATCAAAATCAGAAGCTTTGTAGTAGAGGACGTTGAAACTGGCAGACAAATGGATTTTCATAAATGGAAAAATATTAATTCTTCTTTGAAGAATTTTGTTGAAGAAACATCCAGCTGAACTCATCATTTTAATGGATATATCACCCTGCTGCACTCAGCTGAAATAGTGGATGATCATTTTTCATGTATAAAAAAACTTTGTTCCTTATGCTGATATGCTGGGCCCCTTGTCCACATCTGGCTGAATTATAAAAGGCTAGTATGGCCACTTAAAAAAAAATTGCTATATAATGAAATATTTCACTAGAATTTTCACAAGAAGGATAAACATGTGCCTAAGCATCTAGATCTGAATCCTTGTGGCTATGAAGAAGCTGGTCTGCAAAAAAATAAGATCAAGATGAACAACTAACATGAAACATCCAACTTTAAGTGACAGGTCACAACTTCAAGAATTTTTGTGTGAAACAGCATCTTCTTTGTTACTACTACTGGCTGGATTACACCTCCATGCAGATAACAAACATGGCTTACACATACTAACACTTTAGGCCCTACTCTAGCTACTTTAAAAAAATATTTTTAATTATATATATATATATATTCCTTCTCCCTACTCAGATTCTAGACTTTTCTGGGAAAAACAGAAATTGCTACAACTATGAAACATCATTATACTTGTACCCATTAAAGCCCCTGCTAATTCTACACATTTTCAATGAGCTTAATATTCAGTATTTCTGTAACCAGGAAGAAAGACATTTGCAATTCACTTTATGCATTTGATAGTGTAGTAAGGTATGTATGTAGAAGAATTATGTGTCCAAGAAACCTGAAATATGAAAAAAACCCATCAAAAGTCATCTCGAAATGGAACATAACTTAAGAGTTCAAAAATGATTTAAACTACCTAAATCCTAGTTAGTGAGGCCTGAAGTATTCTGTTCCAGTGTTGTGTGGCATTAAAAGCAAAAGAACTTTTTAAGCGCTGCTTCGTCTTCCACCCCATGCCTTTTACTGTGAAAGCTGTACGCACTTTGAACAATGAATAAAGATGACTTATGTTTGGATAATGCCTGTCTCTCCAAAAATACTAGAAATAACAGATTTTTGAAAAAAAAAAAATAATTTTAGCACTTTCTAATTAAAAGTACTTGGAAAATCACAGTCCTTAAGTATCAGTTTGCTCTGTGAAAGAACCATCTACTTTGGGATTTTTGGCATTAAAAAAAAAATCAGCCCTCAATTTCACAGCTTAGAGTAATAACTACTGGGAAGTTACAGAATCTGAGAATCCTGTTCTTTGAAAACAAGAATTTCAGACTAAAACAACTTTGCAGATCAGCCTAAATAAGTAATAAAAGTTGATGGGGTAACACATTAATAAGAATTCGAATTGATATAAAAAGCCTTCCCTTAAGTACACAGTGGAGATGGGAGGGTGGGGAAGAACACTAGCACATAGATCTGGCCTTTGAGAACATCTGATTTTTTATTTTTTTTTAATTGAACCCACAATTGTATATTTATTACTAAGACTGTGACCATATTAACAACTGTCTGTTAAGATGCTTCACAGAATCACAGAACAGCTGAGGCTGGGAGGGACCTTTAGAGGTCAGCTGGTGACCCAAGGCAGTTTGCCCAGGTCACGACAGCATCCAGACAGGATCTGAACACCTCCAAAGATGGAGACAACACACACACAACACACAGGCTCTCTTGGGCAGCCTCTTCCTGTCAGTGCTCAGTTCCTCAGAGTGAAAAAATGTTTCCTCATGTTCACAGGGAACCTCCGGTGTTTCAGTTTGTGCCCACGGCTTCTTCCTCCTTCATTAGGCACCACTGAAAAGACCCTGGCTGCATATTCTTTCGTGCCTGCCCTTCAGGTAATTTGTACACAAACAGCGGAGATGTCCCTGAGCCTTCTCTTCACTGGATTCAACAGTCCTGGCTCTCTCAGGTTGGCCTCAGGAGAGGTGCTCCAGACCCTGCAACATCTTAGTGGAGGTCTGTTAGTTGTAATCAAGCAGGTACAGCGCAGTATCTATCCCCTCCTTTGGTCTCTTGACTTCTTTCAGAACTACTTAAATAGCTATTTTTTAATCCAGAAATAGCCAGAGCTGACTGCACTAAAAATACATTGGGATACTGCTTGGAAAGAATTTCTCCACTGTATTACTTGCTGTGGCAGTTGCTCTAAATACAGTTGAGAATTAGTACCATAACCTTTTCTATCTCCAAGTGACAGGAGATTTGTTACCACTGTAAACAGATTCATGTGGTGTTGTTGAATGGGCAGTCACTGACTTCAGTGAATGCACTGGTGTAATTGCTGGTTGCTAACTGCCATAAAAATTGCTGACGAGGATCTTGAAATTACGGAGATTGTCTTCTTGAGGGCACAAAATAGAAGGAAGTACATCACACCAGTATTCTGTTTGGTTACAGAGACTATCAGTATCTGATAGTATTTGTATTCATCCTGTCTTATGCAGACTCTCTAATGAAACAGAAATGAAACATGAGAAGTCGAGATTTACATGACTCTGTTCCCACAGGGATAACGAGAAGAGTTTAAACCCAAAGTTTTGTTCTGCATCCTGATATTATGGATTAAATGATAGAAACCACCAAATTTCTTAAAAATAAATTTAATTTTATCCATTAGAAATATCCCCAATAAGTTCACCTTTCCACAAAGGCTTAGATTTTAAACAGAGTTCACATTTTTAAAATTAATAAAACAGCTAAATAATTGCAGTACTAGCTTCAGATTCTGATGACTGAATAAGAAAGCAAGTCAGTATCAGGTAATCAGGAAGGAATAAAAATGTTTTATACTGTCAGTTAATTTTCAGATTACTGATACAAGCATAAAACTTAACTTCAGAGTCAAACTAAATGGACCGAATATATGAAATCAGCACATGATCTTCAATAGTTCTACAGATGCCAGCAGTATCTTAATGACTTTTGCACTTATTCTAAGGTAAGTCAAGCCAACTGCCATACAAAACAAATAATAAATGCTGTTTACTTTATATAGGCCTTTATATGGGCCTGTCCAGTTTCCTGATACACTGAAAAATTCATCATTGTAAACAAGCCTTCTAATACAATCCAAGAAAAAAAATTGTTCACTTTATGGTTCACACTTTCAGATGCAAGATTACTATTGGTTTACTGCGCTCACAGGAAGCAGGCTTGTACCTGGACCTTTTTGTTTATTTTTTTTTAATTAGGATGCCATTTTACGGATCATGTAGTTCAGGATGCCGCCGTTGTGGAAGTAAGCGAGCTCCACATCAGTGTCAAATCTCATGATGGCCTGAAAGGTTTTCCCAGTATCCAGCTGTTGGAGTTAAAGAAAGTCATTCAAGCAGTAGAACTTTCCACATGTTATTTGACACCATAGTATAAGGACCACTAGAATAGTTTTGCCGTCTTAAAAAATTGTGATAGAAAGCTAAAGTGAACAGGCACCAGTATTTCTTTTCACACTAGCCTACAGATAGCTGTTGAAGAGGAAAGTGGTATAAAACAAACCATAATAAACATGGTATGGAGTCTCATTGCATTTGCTGACTCATTTATAACTGAGAAAGAAGAATTTATAGTGGGTTTTGAGAGACTGGCCCAAAACACAGGATGGCTTTGTGTTAAATAAAACAGTTTGAGCATCCTGCTTTTATATCCCATCATAGCAAATCATAAAACCATAGAATGGTTTGGCCGTAAGGATAACCTATAACCCCCCCCTGTTCTGGGCTGGGAACCTTCCACTGGACAAGGTTGCTAAAAGCCTCATCCAACCCTACCTCAAACCCTTCCAGGGAGAAGGAATCCACAACTTCCCTGGGCAGTGATTTCAGTGCCTTATATGTAATTAGTTGTATATCTAATCTAATTCTACCCTCTTTCAGTTTAATCCCTAGTAGAATGACTTTTTTCATCCTCTCCACCATCTCAATTCCCCCTTTCTCAAGTGAGAGAAGCTGACTGCCCCATATGACAGCATATTTTTTGAAGAGACAATTCATTTTGGGTGAGATTTCAGTGATTCGGCAAATTCAGCTCTTAGCTGTCTCATACCTTAATCTGGACGTTCATCTGTGGTTTTAGTTTTTCGGGAATGATAATCGTGTAACGCTCGCGTCCAGTGAGTCCCAAAGTCCCTGCATCCTCTCCAGGTAAATACTGCAGAGGAATCACTCCCATCCCTACTAGGTTGCTTCGATGAATTCTCTCATAGCTTTCAGCAAGCACAGCTTTGACACCCTGGGAAACACACAACAGGTTTAGTTATCTTCATGGTTCAGGACAGCCTTTCTGTACTCACAAGAAGAAAATTGATTCTTTTGTGGTCCCCTCCATTTTATTTACCAGCTACTGGTAGGATCAGCAGTTTTGTCTGACAACAAGCTGTCCAGATGACTTGATTATACATTAATTTTCAAACATCTTTAGAAGAAGCCTGACTATCAAAAAAAGTCACATATGCTTTCTCAGGAATCCTGCATACTACTTTGACATGTCTTATGTAGAGCACCAGTAGTTATTTCCATAACTCTTCCTAATTCAGTGTTACCCTCCTATGCTACAAGCTTCAGGGTGCAGTTACAGTAATTTCTAAAATTTTACATGTTAACACAAAAAAGCATCACCAGAAAAAAAACTCTAAAAACTTAAATGAACTTAAACACCAACTCTCATACAACTTTTTCTAATAATACACACAAATTCCATACCAAGAAAGCTTGAAACAGAATTTGGGCTGGTAAACAGTATAGGACTGGAAGACAAAGAAAGAAATATTTCACTGTATGTGGAACTCTATTAGGCTTCCACGGTGTAGCCATGCTACATTTCTTTTTCAGTGATCCTACTTTTCTCTTACACTTTCTAGCTTCTCTGCTAAGTGAGCTTAAGGAGGCAGCTGAAAGTAGACCTGTGGTTTATGGGGTTATGGGAAGCAGAAGAAAAGAAATTGGCCTTTCTGGTGTAGGCTTGTAGATTTCTAGCTGAAGATCAGTCAAGCCTTTCAGTTCAAACCGAAAAAAAGCTATTTTTGCAAATAGCAAATAGCAAAAAAAGCTATTTGCAAAAGCTTTTGCAACTCTGCTGTGGCTCTTGGAGGAAGTTAAGATTTCAAAATAGCTCTTGCTACCTCAAGTGAGAATGAGCCACACAGGTTGTTGGTCATAAACCAGTCTTCCTGACAAATTAATGCACTTTCAAGTACTGTCTTCCTTTTAGTTTACTGTAGCCACTTACCAAGAGGAACGGTCCTTTAGCTGCCCAATCTCTGGAACTTCCTGCACCATATTCCTTCCCAGCTAGTACAATCAGAGGATGACCAGCCTGCTTGTATCTTTCTGCAGCATCAAACACGTCCAGCTGTAACAAAGATGGTAAACACTTCGTAAACTTTTTGAGGGTGAAAGCATAGCTCCAGAGAAAAGAGGAGAAAAGTGTCCCCACATAAACAGTTGAAGCCCATACCTTCCAACAAACAGCACTTGAAGGATATTAACCATACAGCACTTTGTGGCTTCTAGTCTGATCCCACTCCCAACACAAACCTGCACCTTCGCCAGCTGCTGCTACAATGGTTATACCCTCCACTGACATGCCTCAAAGCACCGTATTACATGGTGCGTGTGACATGCTTCCCAAGGTCAATACAGCTCCTGTCCCCTCAGTCAGCTTTAGTGAAAAGCACTGGAGCAAATGACCTAAGCTGCAGGAAGAAAAGCCAGCAATAACACTCTGTTGTCAATGAGCCCCAGTTTAGAGCAGCATATGTACTTACGGTTTCCCCAGAAGGGAAATGGATAGTCTGAGGTCCTTGTTTATCAATAAATTTGTTGACCAAGCGAATGTTTGCAAATGTCCCTCTGGCCATGACAGCATCATTCCCTCTGCGGGAGCCATAAGAATTGAACTCTCGAGGAGTCAGGCTATTAAAGGAAAAGAAAAATGGAAACTGTTGTTTTTAGACTAAAGCACTCTGCTTCAAAAAACCCGAAGTAATGAACTGGTGTTCTGATGCAGGTATGTACAAAGTTCCCAGCTTGGCAATTAGCTAATTGCTAAACTTCAACTTTTGAGATGTTTTGAATGGAAGGAAAAATAATTACAACACAGCTACAGTTTGGTCATAAAAAGGAGTTTCCATAGTATTCTCAATCCTTGCCCTAGAGAACAGGATCTAGTAGTGATGCAAGGATAATTCATATATAAGTCAGAAGATGGAACACAATTATTTTCTTAATACATGGCTACTGAAAATTCTCCTTCTTGTTTATATTACTATAGCACCTAGAACAAACACAGAGCAATGTGCTAAATACCTAAAAGGCATCAAGGACCCATGCTGAAAGTTAGAATTACAAAAAAAAAAAAGGTCATTTGCAAACAGAGATATGAGAATGATGGGACATTGCAGCCTGACCAGTAAACAAAAAATGTGCCAGAATGTGACAGAAAATTAGGCTGTTTGCATTGGGCTACATCCAAAGAACAGCTATGACACACAACATCTGTTTTGTAATGTGTGCAGGACTATTCAGATTTCAAAGTGACCAATATCAGAAGGTCAAAAAACCCAGAGCAATTAGTTTTCAGTATATCAAACTGTAAAAATCCATTTTCTCTTCAAAATGATTAGGTCTTGTGGGCTGATTTTTTTTTTTTTTATGTCAGTGTTGTTCCTCAAAACATCACTAAGGTTGTAAGAAGTGCTAAATCACAGAACAAAAGCATTATATTACCTGTTAAGACTGGACAGGTAAACTTGGTAAGTCCTAATCTTGCCTTAAGTTGAACTCCAAGTACTAAACTGACAGACTGGCCATAGGAAAAGACCAACATTTTACAGGAGTTTGGATTCCAGTCACAACAGATCTGCCAGTTTTTGCAGCTGAAGTGAAACATAATCTTTGGCATGTTCTGTAGCTCCTAAGAGCCTTGATCTATGAAATAGTTGCACGTGCTAGAAATTAATATAAAACCAATTTTTGGAACTAAGGACCACGGTCCTTTTGCTTTGATAGGGAGACAAATCCCAATTCCCTTATTTATGAATAGACATACTGCAAAAATCAGTGCGAAAGTTATCTTCTTCCCCTCTCTCTACAAAAATGTCACAGCTCTACAGCGCTAACAGATTCACACACTCTATTCAAGTTCTTACACCTGGTGAGAACTGCTGAAGTAGCAGAAAGAGAAATGTTTTTCTTTCTTAATTTATGTGTTCTCTGGGCAGCCGTCAAGGTATCCAATGTGAACATGTGAACAGACGGAAGGTATGTGTGTCTGTAACATGGTACAGTAGTTCCGGTTTGCTTCCTCTTCCCAATTCATAACAAGAATGAGAAGTAGTGCTTACCCTCTGCTGGTCAAATAACGGGCTGCAGGACTATTTCTGGCTATGTTCCCAGCTGGAGATATGTGGTCAGTAGTCACAGAATCCCCAAAACTCAACAGGACATAAGCACCTTCTATAGTTTTCGGGGTCTGAAGAGCCAAAGTCTAAGCCATCATAAATACAAACAAAATAATTATTATATGAAACATAATTATCTTTCTTAAAAAGTGCAAATTGTAAAATAAAGTCTCCCTTGTTATACAGGTTGGGAGAAAGAAAAAAACCAACCCTATTAAAAATGTTTCTGTTCTTGAACAAAATATGATGCTCTGGCTGTCTGTCAGCAGCCAGACATGAAGAAAACAGATGAGATAAGAAAACTAATAAGGCTTCCTGTGATACATGCATAAAAATCCAGGGTTCCTAGACATCTGCATGCATTAAAATCCACATTCTGTTTTTAATGCTGAAATAGCAGTCTGAACACTGAACCATTTGGTGCAAAATGCAAACAGGCAGAACTCTGCGTTTTGTTTCCCGTTCTTGTTCTTCACTTGCTCTGTGACCATTTAAAAGTATTTCAACTTAAAAGGTAAAGGGGACTTTTCAAAAGCCCTGAATTGACAGGGAATCCTTACAATTTTCAGATTCACTCATGCCTTTGTGTTAAAATGAACACAATATTGCAATTTTAACATCTAAGAACCAAAGCCTCAATAAGCTGTGACAGATCCTCTCAGACCCTTTGTCTTTGCTTCACCTTTAAAATTAGTCGAGGTCACTACACACTTTGGCTTGGTTCAATGGGAAAACACATACGTACCAGACCATCAAAGAAAGGAGGAGACTTGATATAGGTGGACTTGGGATTCCAAGTATACAGTTTATCTGAAGGGGCATCTAAGGCATTCCAAGCTTTGTTTACTGTCTGAAAAACAAAATCCTCCCATTGACTTTTAAGTTTTCAGAAAGAATATAATTATTTCAGAATCCAGGTAAAATTACAGATTTGACTTCAGCAAAAGCCTAGTCTATTTCTTCAAGCACTTTGAGAAATGCATATAACAATATACATTATGTTTCGGGTTTTTTTAATGATTCTGTCTATTAAAAGAGTTAGGAGAACCCTCACTTCATTAGAAAAGAAGAGATGTTCGTCCTGTTTTCTGACAATAACCGGTACTATGTACACAGATAACACTTCATAATTCTTTAGTGTATTTATCAGTAATCTCAAGAAGCTTCCTTAACATATAAACCTTAAGAATATTTTGTTTTAACACTCAAAGAAGACTTGCAGGAAGACATTACCAAGTTCAACAATTTTTGCTGGTGTGCACGCTGTTAGTCAATGCAAATTAATTTTATGTCAAACATCTGTGAAGCTGGAAAATCTCACTTTCTAATAACAGCCTGGGATGACTGTTTAAAACACATCATCTATATGTTACAGCAAAAAAATCACAAGCAGTAATTTTCAGAAAATGACTGTCTGTAAGAATTAATTAGTCAGAAGACTTTTTTTAAAAAAACCTCATTTGAATATTTGCTAGAACAGAAGCAACAGCAATAGAAGAAAAAGGTTCATTTCACTATCAAGACTATCTTACTTAACACTTCAGAATAGCACAGTACATCAATCAAATTACTGCCCAGAGGATTAATTCACCTCTATTTTTTGGTAGACCTCCTTGAACATCCCAGGAATAACAAACTGACGCTCAACAGCCTGAATTTCGTTTCTTGTTGGCCAGATATCTTTCAGGAAAATCTTCTTCCCCAAAGCATTTATTCCTGTAGAAAATGGTATTGTCATGTTTGTTCCACAAATTTTCCATTACGAAGAAAGAAAAGTTCATCACTGTGTCCTCTAGCTATGTGCTCCTCTTAACAGTCACGAGACACACTTTATTTTACCTACAGTGGTTTGACAGAAAAGTGTGTCATAAACTTGATAATGCCTGTACATAAGCCTTACTCTGTGACTTCCAATGGTGTTCCAGAATAATTTACAGAATAATTTTTGTGGGAAAGGATCTTCGAAGGTTGTCTAGGTGAAATTCCTGCTCAAGGAAAGTCTATTAAATCAGGTTGCTTACAAAAGCTAAGTCAGGTTGCTATCACCCAGATATAACCAAAACCATGCCCCAGTGGAATTAGAATATTGCTTAGGCTTGGCTTCCTGCTTTCTTCATCCTACAGACTCCTTGTTGCTCTGTTTTTTAACAACTGCACGTCTTGTCACCCAGAGATACTCAGTACTTTGAAGCACTTCATTATGACAAATGCTTCTGAAGAGCTTAATTCCAAACGGTTTAGTTTATAAGCTCTCAAAATAAGTATCCTGACACTATCTTACCTAAAGGCTCAGTCTCAAAATCAATCCGGATGGTCCCTGCAATTGCATAGGCTATAACCAATGGTGGGGAGGCCAGGTAGTTAGCACGGGTGTTGGGGTGGACACGTCCTTCGAAATTCCTGTTGCCAGACAACACCCCCACCGCAACGAGGTCACCCTGTAACAGAGAGTGTGAGACAAAGATAGCTGAGATGCTTGCAGAATCCACACACCCAGCAAGGCTGCAGAGCCTCATTGCACTGCAACAGCAATGTCTGGACAGTTGCAGATCTGTCTCCTTCCAGACAGTCCCAGAACATTTCCCACAGAAAAGAGACTATAGACTGAACTGACTTCAGAGTTGAGAAGAGTCAGTGCGCAGCGTAACACAGCTCAGAACAGCATACAGCAGAAAGCAGCCTACCTAGATAAGTTGTACAGGGAAAACTGCATACCTGTGTAATGGCCTCAACAACAGACTCCGGTAGTGGTCCACTATTGCCAATACACGTCATACACCCATAGCCCACCACATCAAACCTAGAAAGAGCAAAAAAGTCATCAGTGAACAGGAAGATATCTTGGAGGAAGACATTTAACCCTTTAGCAGGTACTAATGGTTAGTTTCAGAAGATGTATTGCTTTAACAAACTAATTACTGCTGAAAACAGCATTTTTGAGGATGTCCTTTACTTTTGTCCATGCACAAAGAATACAGCAAGAGGAACAATATAGTGTAATTTATACTATTTCAAAACAATTAGTCTAGAAAATAACACATTTTCCTGCTTAAGAACTTAAGTCTTCAAGAAGTTACAGCAAGCCTTCTTCATCAGCGGTACAAAGCCAGCCAGCACCACAGCAATGCATTAACTCAGGCAGGATCACACCATAAGGTACCTGCAATATCTTTTAAGCTGCACACAGAAATAGTTATTCTATTGCATTACTTGTTCACAATGCTGTTAGTTAGACAACTGTTAGACAACAGTAGGAAAAGCACTCCTACCCTAGCTGGGAAAGGTAGCTCATAACTCCACTCTCCCGCAGATAGTAAGTGACGACCCCGCTTCCTGGGGACAGGCTAGTTTTGATGTACGGCTTCACTGTCAAACCAGCCTCAACAGCCTTCTTAGCAAGCAGTCCTGAAAAATGCAAAGGATAGTTGCAGTTTTTCCTGGAAGTGAGACAGTTTGGTGAATCAATAGCTCAGGTTAAGAGAAGTACCATTAAATGACTGGGAACAGAAAAGGCAGCATTTCCAGCACTATTCCCTAATAACCAGCCAGAGCTCAAGAGCTCTGTTGAACTGCAGATCCAGACTGCAATTTCTGTTCCACTAGGTTGCTGGAAGTTGTATTAAACAAAATGCACTCACACTAGGGCAGCATGTAGACATTCAAAACTCAAAATGTTCTTTGTAAGACAAAAATGCAATGAAGAATTATTAAGTAGTCACTGATCATGATATAGTAACCCAGTGCTGAAAGACCTGCTAACATTAAGACTTGCTGCTCTCAGAAGCAGAAGGCTATGAGAGCACCAACTCTGGCCCTTCACAAAAACTAGCTATCTCACATTCTATAGCTTGTTGCACGAGTGCTGATTTACCATTCCTGGATTTGTAACACACATAGAGATGTTTTAGTGGAGCCTGTTACTAGAAAAACATTCATCCTAAATATTCCTTCCTTTGAAACAAACTGTCCACTGATGTATGTTCAGAAAGCTAGTCCACTCCAGCCCTCTTCCAGCATGAACATAAAAGAAGCAGCAGATATGCAAACTATGCAAAACTTCACGTTCCCTTGCTGCATTCTCTCTCACACACGTTACATCCATTTACATAAAGTATACATCAGCTCTGCTTTGATACAACGTGATCTCAAACTGGAAGATGTCATCAAGTTGTTTTGTCTTTGCCAGGTGTTTGGCAGCTCTGTTAGACGTGATCTGGAGACCTCCACTTTTAAGTGTTGTGTGAAATGGCCTACACACATGAATTTAAAGAAGCAGTCCTATTCCTGAAATTGATGAGGCTCCTTAGTTAACAAAGGAAGTTGTGGAAACTGGAGCCCTTGGATATTTTTGAAAATGTGACCATGAACAAGTGATGATCATAGGCCCTCAGAGACCGACAGCTTGTCTGAAAGTGCTGGCTTCTGCCTTCTTGCTCATACCAGGTCTGAAAAGAAGACAAAGTCAAACTCTCAAAACTGGCAAGGAAATGCCAGACCTTAAATTGCTTTGAGCAACCTTAATCCAAAACCTTGTAAAGTCAGATTAGGCTGTCGAGGCTCCTACATCATACACCACTATCCCCACAGACACACAGTCCCTGCTTAGTGCACAGGATATATAGTGGTAGTTTGAGGCAACTACTCATATCTTGCATTTTTTTAGCTTGGTTACTTACTGTGGGAACACTCTATGTTTTGTCTGCTTTCATTTCAAACTTCACCCTGAAAACTAAATTACTGTGTTTCTTGTGGGTATCTTGGAGGTTCTGAGTTCACAGACTGATAGAATTACTTTTTCTTTCCTTGTCATTATCATAAATTAAGTGCTGCTGTACAGAAAGGCAGCAAAGGAAAGAATATCCACTAATCTGAGTGCAAGATCATGAGGACTACATTCTTCAGGCTGCTGTCCATTTCGTAATAGTGAATGCACTCAAAGTACCAACTTTCCATGTATCTGCACTTTAAACCCACAGAGCTATTAAGACAAGCTGACTGAAAGATCAGCATGCCTGCTCTCTCAGAGAGGGTTAAAAATGCATGCCATTAACCTGGGAGCCAAATTCTTGAGGAAACTATCCTGAACAGGTGGCACAACTGAAACATGCACCCACTCAGAACTAAGGGAATGGGGCAGAAGCATACATTAGGAATGAGAAATTTTCTGCACAGACTATCCAGGTTAAAAATGAAAAACCTCCTGACCAGAAATTTAATACAACCAAGTCAGACTAACTGTTCTGTAGTGGGGCATACAAATTCCACCTTCAACCACTTTGTGGATGCAGTGAAGGTGTAAATGAAAAGGGTCTGAAAGATGGCCATCCCTGAGAACATAATATTCCTCCTCACCCCTAACATGCCCTCAGACTCTTGTTGCAACAACTGTATAGGGTAACCTTTAGCTAAGTGTGTGTTTTGTACTCTGCTGACAGATCACAGCATCCTCAGACTTAAATCCATAGACTGTTCTTCACTGTCCCTCTTCTTGCAGCTTTGACCTTCAACAGCTTCTTCTCTGCTCTACATAACACTTCTGTGCATTTAGAAAAGTGTCAGAAGTGTTGTTTAATTACATTCCACCTTGCCCTATATAGAAGACAGTGCAGGAAAAACACATTTTCATCAACCTACATTTCTAGCTACCATTTCCTTAAGTCCTTCTGCTACCCTCAGAAACTAGGGTCACTTTTAGCACTCCAAATGACAAAACCAGCACTGCTTTTGTGCTAGAATGTAGTTATATCAGCATTGTCATTGTCTTTAGCCACAGAGCACAATGCCAGAGCCATAGAGAATCTACTGCACATTTGGCAAATAAACTTACCTGCACCCAACATAACTGAAGGGTTACTGGTGTTTGTACAGCTTGTAATGGCAGCAATCACTACTGAACCATGAGCAAGCTCGAAGTCACAGCCCTCAAAATTAAATTTGACTATGGTGTTGTGTCGGTCTGGGGCAATTTGGAATCCCTTGAATCCTTGCTGTAGAAGGAGAAAATAACCGAAAGGATGTGGTTAACATAAATACTTTGACTAAAAATCAGTATGAGCTGTCTTTTTCACCTGTCAGTTACACCCATGCTTGCGCTTTTAGGTCAGGTGGGGAAGACTTGTGTCTCTGGTCAACCAAAGTGGTGGACAAAAATAATGTTTTCCGAAGTTTAACCTGCTCCCTGGTTACTCATAAAGAAGGCAACCTTGGAAGTAAAATTTGTGTTTTCTTCCTGCATGAACATATCCTTCTTTAGATTGCTCAGGAGCTTCTTGCTCCTGTATGTTTCAGATTTCTGATCACATATAGTCTTGATACACAAGCTAGTCCTGAGATTTTAGCCATAACACATAAGAATTTTAAGCCATGATTATCAAACAACTCAAACTTATGCCAGGAGCTGATTTGAGAGGCAAAAGCCTAACAGTCGGCAAAAAAAGAGCAAGAAGGCACTATTGATGCCACGAAAAATACATTTAGAGATCTGAAAGCATAGGGCCATTTAATGGAATTTGGAAAATGTAAGAACAAGAACTATTGGGAATTGCTGTGGTTTACATTTCTTGAATTAAATCACTAGAGTTCTGTACTGCCTTTAAGAAGGATGGTTACTGCACCAGGTAAGGATTCAAACTGATTTAGAAAAGTGTCTGGCAATATT
>JAWMRA010000090.1:24800748-24825848 GCA_035584735.1 Pseudotriccus pelzelni | reverse complement strand
GTGGATTGCCTTACAGGGCTAACGAGCTCCACCTGCCCGGGGAGTGTCCCTGGCTGGGATCGAACCCTTGGCCTCGGAGGTGAGAGCGCCGCATTCTAACCACTAGGCCACCAGGGGCTCTGTAGGGGTTTATAGTGTCGATATAGACAATTTTCTCATACATTGATACAGACAAGATGTTGCAAATGCGAGAAAATGATCTTTTGTTCTGATGGCCTTCTGATTGTACCAGGATGTGAAAGATACACAAAGAGAAATAGTAGCAAAAAACTAGATATATGAAACAAGAGCTAAGTATAGCTATCAGTACGAGAAAGGACATAGAAATATCAAGTGAAGATGAATCAATAGAGAAGCATTGTTAATGCATAGCTTAGAAATTGTATAAAAGGCTGCTGCTTGGATCAAATAAACGGCGTTCTCTGCTCATCATACTGGTGATTCAAATCGCCCATGCCTCGCACAAGACCCCACACTGATCTACTGTAGATTGCCTCTCAGAATGCTTACATTTCAAAATCTCTTGAGAAGTCTGTCCCAACTTTTTACACAGGAGCCCCAAGACATAAAAGTCACTTAATCACAGTGAGACCTCATTGCTGATATTATCAAAAAAACCCCACCAAAACACCAACTGCTATTCAAGAAACAGTAATTCAGAGTAATTTCAGTTGCTTTTGTTGCTGTTTTTTGTTTTGTTTTGGGGTTATTTTTTTGTTTGGGGTTTTGGCAGGTTATTGTTGCTGTTGTTGCTTGGGTTTTTTTTTAAATATTCTCCTGCCCTTCCCTGCCCCATTCTTCTGTTGCTAAGCTATTTCATTTTTCGGCTGGATAGTGAGAATTCCATCTTTTTTTTTCCTTTAAAAGATCTGGATTTTATCACTCTTGCAATCCCAGAATGGATAGATCAGTAGTGCCATGCACGTATTTGTCTACTTCTTAAGACTCATATCTGCTTTTCACACACCAAGTCCGACATTAATTGATTTCTAACTTACACACCACCTGAGCTTGTAATGGATATTTGTTGCTGACATTTAGATAAAATGTTCCTCCTGTTGCTTCCTAAATTTTCCTTCATCACCTGTTTCCTTTTTGAAAGACCAGAAACACACAACATAGACAGCTCTAAGCCATAGGTACCCACTTTCTAACTCAGTGGCACAGATCGTAAGATTTTTACCAGTGCCCCATGAAAGATTCATGAAGTGTCAGAGGAACTAAAGAAAAAGCCTCCTCAGAAAGGATTCCCTAGCCACCACTGTTTTTAAAGCCGAATTATCTTTCTGAATGATTCAGCCATATCACTGTTAGATCCTTTCCAGCTTTTCACAGTAGCTTAGCAGTATATGAGAAAACTTATGCTCTTAGTTTTGCCTAGACCTCCTTATCCACTCAGGAAAAAACAAGACTGCCGTGCGCACCGTACCTTGAGAAAATATAACTGTGATCTTGCCAGTATTTTTGTAGTTCTAAATTTACAGAAGTAAATTTTGCTCAAATTTTGTTTTAAAAAACCATCTTTTGAATCCACAGTTCTCTTCAGAGACCATATACCATCCAATGCGGCAATGCCAGTTCAAGTCCTGTTCAATGTAAACAAAATGCTTTCCTTAATGTTGTCAACGTACCGTATCTCGCATCTCCCAATTTGCTCAGATTAAAGAACTTCTTCAGAGGCTGTTTTGGGTCCAGTGGCTCCACAATCTGTACGAATGGGTTGCTCATGGTTGTTCAAGACCCTAAGTGACCCTAAACAAAAGAAAAATTAAAGACATCTTCATGACATGTGTCCTGCATACAACGAACACATCCCACAGTCCACAGTGTATCTGTTCCAACTTCCAGAAAGACAATAAGGTACAAAAAGACAATAAAATACTGTTAGTCATGCCCTTTCCACTACAAATCTACATGCAACATTTCCTCAGAGATAAAAGCATCATGAAAAATATGGGTATACCACACAGTTAGAATCACAGAGGCTTAACGTTGGAAATAACCTCTAAGATCGAGTCCAAATGTTAATCCAGCACTATTGTGTCCACGACTAAACCATGTTCCCAAGTGCCACATCAACACATCTTCTGAATGCTTCCAAGGGCAGTGAATCCATTATTTCCCAGGGCAGCCTACTCCAAGTCCTGGAAGACATTTTTTCCTAATGTCTAATCTAAACCTCCTCTCATGCAACTTGAGGCCATTTCTTCTCATCCTGTCTAGACCAACCCCACCTGACTACAACATCCTTTCAGATTGTTGTAGAGACCAATAAGGTCACCCCTCCACACTAAACAATCCCAACTCCTCGTAAGACTTGCACTCCAGACCCTTCACCAGCTCCATTGCCCTTCCCTGAACATGATTTTACAAAGGGAGTTCAGTATCTTCACTATTCTCTCCTTTTCACTGCTTCCAGATAGCTCTTTGTGCCTCTGTGATTCATGAACCACCATGAGAACATGGCCCCATTTCTTAAGTGGATTGTGGTTCAACTCCAGGCAACAAAGCACCACACAGCCACTTCCTCGCTCCCTTCCTGGAGGGATCAGGGAAGCAATGAGAACAGCAAGAGTGAGAAAACTCAAGGGTTGAGATACAGACATTTTAATACATAAAGCCCTTGGCTATGTGGAAGAACTGCTCAGCAGCAGCAAAAACATCCCTGTGATATCAACCCTGCTTTCAGCACAAATCCAAACCACAGCCCACATACTACCTAGTAGGAAGAAAATTAACTGTATTCCAGCCAAAACTAGCAGAAGTGGCATTGATCTAAAGCTAAACAGACAAGCATTTGCAATCAAAATTAAAAACAATTAAACCAAAACAGAAAACACTATTGTTTTATTTGAGAATAAGTATTACAGACTAAGATTACAAACCCTATCAGAGACAAAAGGATATTTGTTAAGGTCACGACCAAAAAGAAAATTTAGGCAGACTCTATTGTAAATATCATTTTAGTTTGAGATATTTTGTCTTTGGGTTTTTGTGGCTGTCCTAATGCCTTACTGGGTAGTGCACTCCACTGGGATCTAGGACTTTTAGGGTTCACTTCTGGAAGTTGAGATACTCCCAGTATCAAGGTCAACTAGAACAGAGGGGCCTAATCTCTCTCAATCTCCAGAAAAAGTTAACTGCATGCAAACTGCCTAATGGAACAGTTCCTAGGACAAATTGACGACTCGAACTCTGCCCAGGCCTCTTTTGGGAGCACTGGCTTAGGCCAACACATGCCAAGGATCAAGCTAATGATTTAACAGTAAGAAGAATTCTCTTGCAGTGTCTGGCAACATTCCCAGTCACGATTAAAATTTTTTAGAAGAAAAATAATCAAGGTCTGATTTACAGATCCCTTGATGTTTTTCCACAGCGCTGTCTTCATTCAAGTAACATTATCTTCCCTTGTCTCAGTTTTTAAAAGAAACAAAAACAACAAAAAACCCCAAAAAACACAAAAACAACACAACAAGGCATGAGATACACATCCTTTGACAGGCCTTGGAGATCGGTGCAAAAAGACGCACAAAGTCCAGTATTTGTTAAAAACAGATAAAGCAAGGTCAAAGAATGAATTAATTTATCTCACCAGCCAGTTTCATTGACTGTTTAAGAAATACTACTATATGGAATACATTTCTGGGAGAATTTTAAATTATTCCACTATTTTTGAAATTCAAAATTCATATACTTTGAACACAACAACCAAGGAGAGATGGTGACACAGAAAGGTCCAGGGTGTAAATCAGCAAGATACTGTAAAAGAAGGAAAAATGTCTAGAATTTTGTCAAAGACAACAATGGATATTTCTAGATAAAAAGCTGAATGGCCAGGGAAGTCAAAATGTTGGAAAATGAATAGACTGCAAACACACACCCTCTCAAGTGTATCACCTCACACATTTCCATTCACAAGTTATTTTCCAAGATTCCTCTTCCCAGCTTTGGAGATACTCCTCGCTCACACAATCCCATCAAGTTTTAGATGTCATTATCTTTAAACAGTATGGACTACTCAGCTATTCCTCTAAAAAAACCTGTGTTTCTATGATTGAGCAAGATCAAAATTAACTTTTTCCTTACTTTCCTTGCCAGCTATGCTCCTAATAAGCTTTACTTTTTTGCCTCCAAGCTGAGAACATTATTTAAGGCATATCTACTTCTGACGGGAAAGTCTAAGACTAGCCGAAGAATGTTCAAATATCCCCTGACAGATAAAGCAGCAGATTATTACTTTGATATGACCATAATGAGTCCACTGTACTCAGTTCACATATTCTCACCCATGTGTAAATTGCAGCTCTAACATTTCCCATCCATGTCCATGTCTGAGCAAATCACGATGCTACAACACATTATCTGCATGTAAAGATTTATTTACCAGATACCACCTCTTCCCTGAACAGAGCTTTTAGTTCACAGTATGAGGTACCACAGTATAAACCTCCTCTCATCAACTGAATTACACAAATAAACCAAACTATGGGCTGACCAAAGCACAATCACTTGGTCTTTTCACCTGCCTGGTCCCACTGATACGAACAACTCTGTTGCAAGGCTGGAAGCCATTCAGAAATACCTAGAAAGAGGTAAAGTCTCTAGAAAAATACCAACTAGCAGCATTGCTGCAGCAAATTTCACAGAGCCAGAGAAGCCTCAGTCACATCAACTACTGTTTCTACCCAGTAAATTGTAAACCAGGTGGCCACAGCACTGAACCCAAGATGGCGATCCACCAAAAAAGACAGGAGGGAGCAAGACTCTGCACACCGAGCATACAAAAAGTTTTAGAGCAATCATTGTGACAGATACAGATTAACTTTTTTATTAACTTGATACAGATTAACTTGTGATTGCAGCACAGAATATTTATTCATGTTTTGCAGACACCAAAATGCAAACAGACCAGCACATGGGGGAGAAGGCATCTGTCTGCCTGGGACTGGTGCAGTGCACAGAGTCACGCGTGTTGGCCATGGCTGGTGCATGACCACAGTGCATGACCTGGTCAGGCAGACCAAAACAAGCACTTGAACTTCTGCCTAACAACCTTAAAACTGTTTGTGTGGAGGTCACATCTGAAATTGTGGATTATCTGAACACAAAAATGTGGAATAGTGGCCCTCAGGAAGGCAGAATTCCTCTTAAGAAGTTCCTAGTGGTAACAGCCACCCACACTAACAGTGCTCATCCTGGCCTTGCAAAACAATAGCAACTCTAGACCAAGCAGACAGATGTTCTTTAGTGTTTCTAAAATTCTGGACATAGCCCTAGGACTCCAGGGGTTTCAGCTGACTGAATCTATGAAAATGGTTCAACTGGGAATAAAAAAGTAGCATC
Source organism: Pseudotriccus pelzelni (assembly GCA_035584735.1). Taxonomy (NCBI): domain Eukaryota; kingdom Metazoa; phylum Chordata; class Aves; order Passeriformes; family Tyrannidae; genus Pseudotriccus; species Pseudotriccus pelzelni. The sequence goes on along the minus strand of JAWMRA010000090.1, from coordinate 24,820,505 downwards.
TCATTGCTGAAATCTTATCAGAGGTTAAAGCATTTTTATAAATTGTACCAGACAAAAGGCAGCTTTATTTTAGCCCTTGCTGTGCCTAGTAACGTCCACAATTTGGCTCATACTAATGCTGCTCATCTTTAAATCTGTACTCCCACACTATCAATGTTGGGCTTCACTCACCTTGTTACATCAATGCAATAGCTTAGCACTGTGCTACCCAGCTCCATCTCCTGTCACAGTAGGTCTCAGTTCACCTAGACTGTACCTCAGCTCATCACTCTGTCTAATCATCAGTCAGTCTGATTTCTGGCTTTCCTCTCTCCCAGTTCCAATTCTCTCTCCCCCAGAGAAGCAACACTGCAGAGAGATTCTAACCATGAACACTGGGAAAAGCAATTTTATTTCAATGAGGTCATAACTTTCCAAATACAAAAAAAAAAGGGAAGATGTTTTTTGTGAACGCAATACCTTGCCCTTCAGAACAGAGAATGAACCCATGGCCACAACACCTGTTCCATACTGTTTGTATCCCTAGATACGACACAGCAGGGTTCAAATGTCTCTGGAAACAGAAGTTTTACACTGAGATACTCTAATAAAGCTTTTGCACTAACAAAATCTGTGTGCAACAGCATTTCTCACTTCATCTGTATTGAGTGAGCCAGCAAACTCAGCTTTTATCATGAGAGCTCAGATATTTACTAGCACCAAAAGATCAGTGCAAAAATGCCTACTGGCTGAACTGTCTGTGGCAACCTCTATTGTCCTGAAGATGATGATGATTGTGACATAAGAAACATGCACAAGCCCAAGGGGACAGAAGGAAAAAGGTGTCTGTCCATCCTCTTTCCCTGTCTTCTCTTGATAGTTAACTAAATCAAATACATTCAAAGCATATTGAAGTCTCATGTGGTCTCCACAAAAAAAGATTAAAGTATGTAACTTAGATTTTTTTATTTTTTTTAAAAAGAACATTCATAGGACACTTAGGCATATGTTGCATGTGCTGATTTCAAACCTTCAGCTGCTGTAACTGCTCTGAGTGTCCAATATAAACACAGTACTACTCATAGAACATCCTAACAACGTTGACTGGAAAAGGACTTGGTTCAGTTTAAAGCACATTCTTGACTGACTGTGGCTCCTAAACTCTACTTCAGACCCCTTTAACAGCAGTTGTGTGACTTGGAACAATGATAACAAATTAAATTTTATTGAAATTAATAGAATTGAGAAAGCCTGCTAATATATTCTGTAATTTTGCACTTGCAGAAATTATCTCTCAAAGACTGTAGAGGGAAAAAATGTGCTATTTAGCCTATCACTATACCTGAGGAAAAAAATCTGAAAACTTCTAAACATCGCTTCAACATACTACTCTATTATCTTTAGAGTTGAAGGTGAAACTGAATACAGCTAATCAGGCTAAAAGCAACAATTTCTTTCACAACACACAAAAAAAGATTATTTTAAAAAACCATAACTGCTCTTATATTCATTTGTTACAGCCACATCAATACCAGCAACAATATTGGTTTGGGGTTTTTTTAGGGATAACAGAGCACCCTACTTCTTTCTCACTACCCGGAAAAAGAGAAAACTGTAGCACACAGAGTACTTTCCTGCTAAAATACATGCTGACAGTAAATCATTCTCTTCCTCTAGTACATGACACAAATGTTTACAAAAGACTCCCAGTTAGCAATAATCACATTTATTACAGAAGTCCCTGAGGACAAATCAAGGACAGGGATTTATTTTGTTTGACCTGCACAAAGTAAAATAGGAAAGAAAAAGGTTCTAGATGAGATGACTTCTGTCAAGCTTCAGGCCATAAAGTAGGAGCAGAACAGGCACAGCATTTTAGTACAGACATATTAATCTCACTTGGGGAAAGGTAACATGTTCAACTGCCTTTTCTATTCCATCTTTGGTTTCTTAGTTGCTGCCTTTCAAATTATAAGAGGGTGCCAACATTATTAACAGGAAGAGGTTAATTTTAAACATCTCTTCATCAAATGAAATGCCTAATAGCTTAACTAAAACAGATTTCAAGTAGTAGATGCTCTTTTTCCTGAAATGTGAGTAAATTCTTGACCACCACTGGGAAGCACACACTCAGCAAAGAAGCAGTTTAATCTGAACATTCTACCAGACACTAGAAATGCTAAAAAGTGTTACACTCAGCCAAAGCAAAGACGGTATTTTATCAGTTGTCAAGAAAAAGGGGAAGGCTCAGACTTGCTGGTACTCGCAGGAAACTTGGGAAGAAATATGACAAAATATGATGTTTCTGTGCTGAAGCTTCCAATTGAACACTGAGAAAAGAAGAGGTGAACCAGTAGGACTGCCTGGTGATAAGGCAGAGGACATATGGAACATTTTCCACCCATCCTGAATCCGATCTTACCGCTTCCCACTGCAACTATCATTCCTACTTCCTCAAGTTATTTCCTTTAGTTTTGCCCACTCAACTAACTGACATTGTGTGTGTATGTTTCTGTACTTAGCTGCCAAGCATGCAACAAGCAGCTCTAAAAGGCAAAAAGTAAAAAGTAACTAAAAAAATCAAAACTCTAAAGAGAGCTGCAACAGAGCAGTGGGTTACTGAGCTGTAAATTCATCATCACAAAATTGAGCATGCACTTTGTGACACTGCTAGCAGTTACATATATCTGAGCAGCACTTCTCAAATTAAGGGCTATTGCTCAGTTCCCCTGAGCCTCTAAAACTTACACAGCTCTTCTCGTGATTTCACATTCTGTGCAGCAATGGGCCTTCATTAAAAATAATGACTGATGACTGCTTCCAGTTTACACAGGTTATAGATGGCTTAGTCATGAACAAAGATTTCCTAGCAGGTCCAGCATGCAGGAACTTCTGTTCTACTGGAATTGCAGCATGCTCTGTGTATGCCTACCCTCCCTGAAAACCAAGGAAGAAAAACACACAGGTTAAGCATGTTGACGGAAGTCTGCATTTTTGATATGGAAAGGCAACCTCTCCAATACTAGTCAGATGTCTGCAGTAGCAAAACTTTGGTAAGTAAATCCATCCATAATTCTGTTCAGTTTGGAAAAAAACCCAAACAAACAACTAATAAATATATTTGTATATTTGTAGAAAATATTTTTAGTTTAAATATCCAAGTTGCCAAAAAAAATGTTTTTGTTACCCAGGGGAAATGTACTGATGGACCAATGACTGGACACAACCACAACACAGCAAAAAACCCCACCCACCAAAAAATGGGGAAAAAACCCCCAAACAACCAAAAAGCCAAGAAAACTCTAAACCCACACATGTCCTGAGCATTTGAATAGACTTCAACACCACTATTAGAACAGGTAGAGTCTTGTTTTATAAAATTGTAAAATGCTATAATTACTTCTCGATGTGCAAAGAAGAGATGAGTGCAATTACTGTTGCAGTAAGCACAGGTTTCTTGTGATTCGGAGATGCTCTTACTGTTTAACACTTACTCTACCTATGACAGATGAAAAAAATATAAAAAATATACACTGTTGCATATACACTGTCAACAGTCAGTGATGAGATTTCAGTCCTAACAGAGACTGGAGAAAGAATCTTGGTGTTTCTTCTTACACATAGATCACTACATATAGATCCTGAAAAAGAAGCCCACTAACAATTTGAAGACTGATCAGCTATTCTGCTGGTATAAACTACACCATTATTTCAGCCTGGAGGAAAATGCAGTAATACATAAAGGAGTTTTTTTAAAACAATCTCTAGGCAAGATTTCAGGGAGCGCATTTCAACTGTAATACTCAAGAGGAACTCACTCACACTGAAGAAATGAGGCTCTGGGTTGCAGATTTTACTGCTTCCTCCTGATAGCCAAAACTGCACTGCTGAAATACTTATTCAGAGCCATAATGTGCTACACTTCCAATGCACTGGACAGGTTACTTACTAATTGCATATTCCTAAAATCTATGTATTTCACAGGCTGTCATAAGCATTTTTGACCATTTCACTTTGTTAGCAGTGCTGCACTGCACACGTAGGGACTGAAAAGTTCAGTTCAAAGATAATGTTTGTAAAATCAAACCTGTAGGTCTTAAGGTAACTCCAGCTCCAAGCACGCTGGAAGTTTAGATGCATGCCCAGTTCCAAGATGTAGCTATTAAACTCCTGCAAGTCATCTCTCCAGAAAGCCAAATACTACCTTCTCCCTCACTTCAGCAGTTTTTGTGCACTTATGGCTTAGGGGGACAGTCAAAATACTTCTGTAGATGTCACCATGTGTTTGGTAACCTAGGCAAGCGCACTTGTCTAGTATCCTCAGACAGACTCTGGAATGCAATCTACTCTTAACAAAATCCAGATCATAATTAAGAAGGTGTAAGTGTTAAGGGGGTGCTGTGTCAGCAGACTCACCACTGAGCGTCCCAGTTAAAAAGTAGAGATTAATTTTCTTTTTTGTTGCAGAAAAATAAGCGGTGATATGCCTGAGAATACAGGGAACCTTATCTGGAGAGTATCAACATCAAAAAATTAAGCCTTGAAGGTTTTTTTCCCTCCTCCTGAAAAGGCAACTTTGAACTTTAACCTACTTCCTATCTCTGTACAAACTTGCTGCTCTTTTACCCTCTGTTAGTAGCCTTAGACTGCTCATTAACAAATATGCAGCTTGGATCAGTTTTAACAAAGAACTAGCTTTCAGTGTTAGTTTAAAAAAAACCCACAAAACAAAAACCAACCAACCAACCAAAAAAAAAAAAAAACCCCAAAAAAACCCAAAACACAAAAACAAAAACAAAAATAGGAACATCACAGAAGCAACTGCAAGCAATCTGGAATACAGAGAGTGCTGTTAACTGTGTACAAAGGTTTGCTCTGAAATTTGGGTTCAATTTCAATAGGCAGGATTAAAGGACATCTCAGTATTGGTCTGTTAGTTTCAAAAGACTCGTGAGGGGTGAAGAAATACTGCAGAGGTGCATGGGAAGGGGAAACAAAAGGTGAGTATGGTGAATCAGCTCTCTACTCATGCCATTACCATTATACCAGCTCTGTGAACTGCTGTCCCTGAACTTCTAAAACCTCTTTTTCTGCAGCTTGCCATCTGAATTGTTTCAGAGCCATCAAGAGGCCTGAAGGTAGAAGGATTTTTTTCAGGATAAACAACTGACGAGCGGATTTAATACTGTTTTGAAATAATATGACATCGTAGGGAAAAAGTCCTAACTTTTCACACCATTTCAAGACAAATCATGAATTTGTGGTCTGGAAATAAAGATAATTTTCTCACACCAAAAACTGGTGCTTACAATCTCAGTAGCTATTGAACTACTCACACTAGATGAATCCAGCTTTCAAACACCCACAGCTTCAGTCTGTAAGCAGAACAAGTATGTATCTGATACAATTTCATAAATTCAAAGGAGCTGTTAGCAGGGTTTATTGGCCAGGCTCCATGAGGAGGCAAATTAAGTTTTCAGAAAACATTTTGAATTCAACCTTTTTGGAGCAATTTTCACACAAAAAAGATAGAAAAAAACCCCAAATAACAAAAACTAAACACCCTGTTTTACAAGTCCTGACCCTAGAAGTGTGGGATGTTGCATTTCCTCCAAAGAAGCACCAAACAGCTAGAGAAAATCTTCTGAACTAACCAATCCCTAAGGCAGGACTGAAGGCAAGAACCCTGAAAAAATCTTACCTCCTTTTCACACAAACAGAGCAGACTGGAAATCAAGACTCCTCTCTACCTCCTCTGTATTTAAAAAGATAGAAAAGGACTCTTCAATTTCATATCTTTCCTGTTAAAGTGGATTGTTACTGTAGGGAGGGCGAAAATTTCCAGCTTTTTACATGGTAAAATCATACTGTAACACTCTATGTTGGAAAACACTTAGTGAAAGAGATTTGCTGCATTTCTTACTGTTCAAATATTGTTTCTTCTCTAATTTTCTACATTTATTGTTTCAGCATCTTCCACCATTACTATAAAAATTTCACTGAATAGAATCAAAGTTGGAGCGTATCATCCTCTGGCCAAAAAAAACCAGGGAGAACAAAAGATACTAAATTACAAATGTGATGACAAAAAATGCAGTTTGAAAGCCCTACAGACTTTTCAGTTCAGCAGTAGTCTGCATGATACAGTCTGCAAAGTATGGCTTAATGGTCAGACTTCTTCATACGTACACATACTCCTGGCTTCTCCAGCAATCTCTTCTGTCTTACAAGGTCCAAGGTAAGTAAAGTACTGATAATTTTTCAAATAACTTCTCACACACCATACAGATCCTGGAGGGCACAAAACTCAGCTGCATTTCCCACTCTGTGCCCATTACATTCCTCTTACTTTCTTTGAAGCAGTAACAATCCCCAGAAGTTTATTAGGACATTCTGATGGAGCACAATCGCTTTTAAGCAAAGCAATACTAAATAAACATCCCAGTGTTAATATTTCTCTGGGGTGGTCTTCCTTTACTTAGGTATTGTGGATTGATAGAACTAGTTTGAACAATAGCAACAGCACTCAGTGCTCAGAGATATTAATTCAATTCCAATTGTTTGGAGAGAGAATCCTCTGTTTCAGGGCAAGTTTCCTGCTGATACTAAAGAACACCAAAGTCCAGATCTCTCCGCCTTCCTCCTCCCCCCTCCCCACCTACACTAGCTTTAGGGGTGGAAGCTAAATAGCAAAGTACAACCTCCAGTTAAAAAATAAAAGGGAACTATGGTGGTGTTAAGAAACATGGCAATGTGGTGAACAGATACACGGGATCAATCCAAACGTACACCTGATCCAGATTCTGCAACTGAGCATCTCCATGGCCACAGTCCTCAGCCAGGTTAGACTAGAAGGCAAATATCTGCTACAACCTCCACAACTGTTATGGAGCACCTGCGCCTGCAGTCTGTACCATTAACACAAAACAGATGATTTTGTCGCCCAAAACTCTTAAAACCTGACACTTTATAGGCTTCACCTTTCAATTACTTTCTTCCATCCCTTCACTGTCTCACGCTGCAGATCTATTGGGGTTTTTGCAACACAGCGGAGTTGCTGTGTCCTTTATATGTACACTGTGCACTATTCTCTACTATTTAGATACTACTGAAACACCAAGAGACATGGCTCGAGTTGATCCAGCAGGAAAATTAACGCAAAAGCTTCACTCAGATGAGGACAGCACAGCACAACTTCTCCTCCACGCCCGCTCATCTCATCAAGCTACACCTATTCCTCGTTTTCCCCTCTGCCAAAGCCGATCCCGGTACCTGTGTGAGCCGGACCCAAAGCCGGGGAGATGGAGAGACCCGACCTGGGCCGGCCGGGGCCCGTAGCCGCAGGGGGCCCGCACGGCCGCCGCTGCCGCCGCTCCGAGACGGCGCCTCAGGGGGCTGCTCCGCCTGCCCCCCGCAGAACACAGCGGCCCCTTCCAGCCCCCACCGCGGGAGCCGGGGCCAGCGGGCGGCAGGACCCCCCCCCCCGTTTCGCCGCCGGGCCCTGCCAGCCGTCGATCCCCGCCCTCCGCCCGGGCCCGCACCCGGCCCAGCCCGCGCCCGGCCCGGCTCTGCCCCGAGGGGCGTCCCCCCCGCCACCTCCCCCCGCGACCGCCGGGCAACGGGGGCGCCGCGGACGCGGCTCCGAAGCGCCCGAGCCGCCGGCACCGGGCGGGAGCGGAGCGGGGCGGCCCGGCCCGCACTCACCGGGAGCGAGGAGCACCAGACCGCCGCAGCTCGCCGTCAGGGGCCGCCGGGCGCAGGCGGGGAAGGGGCGGTGGCGGGCGGGCCCCGCCCCGCGCCCCAAGGCCGGAGCCGCGGCGGGGTGGCCGCCAGCGGCCGGAGCGGGAGGCGGGAAGCGAGCGAGGGCAGCCAGCCAGCCAGCCAGCCGGACGGCGGGGCCGCGGAGCGGGCGGGCTTCCCCTTCCTGCCCGCAGCCCTGGCCACGGCTCGTCCCTCAGCGAGCCGCTGCCTTTCCTCGCCCAGCGCCTCTCCCTGGATGTGGGAGAGGAAGCGCTGTCCGTGCGGAGGGCAGGGTGGGCAGGGGTGTGGCACCGAGGTCAAGGTCAGATCTGCTGCGGGCAGAGCCATCTCAGGGACGGGCGCTGTAACGTGGGGAGCGGGCCGTGGTGTGCAGGAGGGTGCCACATCCTCCGAGCCCGTGAGCTTGCTCTGGCTGCGGAGTCCAGGGATCACAGGATCGCACAGTATGCTGAGTTGGAAGGGACCGACAACGGTCCCTGAGTCCTGGCCCTGCACAGGACCATCTACAGGAGTCATGGAATGTGCTCGAGATCATTGCCCAAATGCATCTTAAACTCTGTCAGGCTTGGTGCTGTGACCACTTCCCTGGGGAGTCTGTTCCAGCACCCAACCACCCTCTGGGTGAAGAACCTGTTTCTAATATCTGACCTAAACCTCCCCTGGCACAACTTCAGGCCATTTCCTCAAGTCCTGTCACTGGTCACCACAGGGATCAGTGCCTGCCCCTCCTCTTCCCCTCACAAGGAAGCTGAAGACTGTGATGAGGTCTCTGCTCAGTCTTCTCTTCTCCAGGCTGAACAGACCAAATGACATCAACCACTCCTCATGTGGACTGGGCCTGGAAGAGAACAGGTGTTGCTCAGAACACTGCCTGACACACAGGATTGCATCCTCATCCTTGTGTCAGTGCAATAGGAGTGGGACCTGATGTTGCTTCTTGGGGCGGGGGGAGAGCTCACTGGCCTGGCTGTTGGCAAAAACACCTTGTTGCTTACAAACCAGTCAAGATCAATATCATGACGTCAATACTGAAGAACAACGTCAGAGTACAGGACATCCTAGAGCACCTAATTTACATCACCCCCACAGTCAAGTGCTGTGGAGCATTTATCTATGTTCAGTGTGTCCCCAGTAGAATGATGTACTGTTTCAGCCTGAACAACTTTGAGTACTTTCAGTGGAAGCAGCTCGATGTGCAGCTGCAGTGCAAGCTGCAGGTTGAGCTCTTGGATGACGGGAGCCAGAGGCAAGAGGCCAGGAACTGACGCCTGAGCCTTTGCGTAACAAAAGACACAGGGACCTATGGCCCAGCCAGGTGGCCAGACACTGAGGGACACAGCAGGAGCTGATGGTTCAGCTGAAGACCCCAGACTTTCACACAGACTTTCAGACTGTCCAGATATAAAAACCCAGGGTTTGCTTGGCTCAGTCTTTCCTTGAAAGCACTCAGCTTGAGCTGTTATTTTGCTGCTGCACTATAATTAAAGTGGTTTAAGAATCCAGACGTCTGAGACTCTGCTGTGGGAAACCTGGGATCAATCTGTTAAGGAAACCTGGTCTGACTATGTCAGAGTGGGGTGCATAGGGAGTTGAGCAGGGCACCCATGGGCTCACTGGAGCTGCCCATTGCAAAAGGACCTTAGTCCCAGCTCATGTGGTGCAAGTGTGACTGCCAGAGTGGCTCCTGGATGGTCATACAGGACAGTTTCCTTAGCAACAAAGTAAACAAAAAACCCATCTAATTCTAGGAAAATAATTGGACACATAGTAAAGGGGACTTGAAGGGAAGGAATGTAGATATATGACAAGTCTGGGGAAGCTCTTGGAAAGCAGTGGCTAGGGGATATACTAACCACTGAGAGTTAAGGAAAAGACCAGTAATGCTTTGATTTTACCTGAAGAAAACTTAGGCTAAGAGCAAACTGAGTTGATTGCTGGCTTTGCTGCAGAGGAGCAAGTCTCAGGTGAGCAAACTGATGCAAAGAGTGCAAATGGAAGCACTTAGCTCTACTCAGAAAGAAGGATGAAACAGAAAATGCCCACAGTGTCTCTCCTGGCTGTTTTCAGATTGCATTCCTGCACACCAATCTGTGCTGGCAGATCCTTCTGCGAACACACATGGTCTAGCTGGAAGTGGCAGACCAGGAGAAATCGGTGGTAGGGACCCCCTGGTCTAGCCAACAAGATAGGTTGTGTAGGATTTTTTTCCAACTAAATACTGAAGTCCTGGCATTGGCATATCTGCTACTGATTTTACTGGAACAGTTAAGACTTGTAGGGCCTCTTGTACTTAAACCTGCTATTCTCTGGCTTGATACATCTACATGGCCTGTAAGATACAACATACAGTACTTTTGAGTTATCATTCAAAATCTTTTCCAGGTTGACCTGTTCTCTGTTCAGCCAAATACAACTCGCTCTAATTCACATGCACCGTTTTTTTAGTTCTCCTTTTAAAATTGAATTAGTTTTTAGAACACAGGATTTGCTTTAACAAATGGTTAACATGGAACTGGAAATTAATTTATAATACTCTTTTCAAACTTTTGGCCAGAGAGGTTCATGAGATTGAGGCTGGCAGAACAAAGTCATATGTGTAGTTTGTCTGTTGAAGGTGAAGGCCCATATTTTCTACCGGACACCCCAAAATAGTAGGTGACTCTGACAGTTTGAAAAGCCAAAGAATTTCTGAAACTTCTGTCCGTAGAACTGCAGATGTTTCATTCTTTGATAGAATTTTTTATTTTTGTATATTTCTAATTAATAGTAATAAAAGCATTTCAAGTATGTTCCTCTTTGTGAGATAAAGTCCTATAATAACTCTTTGGATCACTTCCTTTAAAAAAAAAAAAGGAATTTTGATTTTTTTTCCCATAACAAGGCCCATGTGTGTCACAAAGTTCTGAATCTTTGATAAAATCCTTCATACCTAGAAACCAAAGCAGTTGCTGCAAAATCTGATTAGCCTAAAATCTCCTGGGCAAAAAGCAAAGACCAGTGAAATAACAGGTCAGCAACAGAAACGGGAAATCCATAAAACAGGTCTGACTTCTACCAGTGCATATCTGCAAGGCTTGTATTTTCTGTTCTGTGGGGAGGGGAGGCTTCTGAGGTTGAGGGGTTGGAGGAAGATTTTATATCACAGAAAGAGAAGCAGAACTGCTTCAGCCTCTGCTGGTTCTGTATAAGGACACAGAGGCCATCATGGGATTGGAAGACAGGCTGTTTGTTCAGAGGTTTATGGTAATGCTGTCTGAAGGTTATTGCAGGCTGACACTTACATCGTGAGTATTTGAGGTTGTCATTCTTCTCAGTGGGGATGAGTTTACAATAATGTGTCTTAAACACATTAATTAAACGTGTTTTAGGATTTGCCTCTCTCACAAGTCTGCCAGGAGATGAGAACTACATTAGATCTATTGTTTGTGAGGAAAATGTTTACTAAAGTAGGTTCTTGGTTTTAGGATCAGATTGCAAGGATGTCCAACAGTTTTCTTCGGCAATCATGCATTGAGCTAAATCAGGGTTAAAGAAAATTACTTTCAGTTCTTACAGTGAAGATGGACTCAAATAGGAATAACAATTGCAGTCATGAACATCCTAGTGCTCGTGACTTCCTGCTTTGAGGGTTTTTCATTAAATTATTTCACAGCAGATGAGGAACTATGTGTCATTCCTTTGTCCTTTCTGTGTTAATGAAATCCATTTACAAGAAGCTTGGTCTAAGCTCAGATTCCCTCTAGAATGTTCAAGTTTATTCACCAGTGTCCTAGAATTTCAGGGAGCATATCACATCTGTTTAATTCCTATCCTACTTCACTCTTATGTCTCTAAACATATTTCATTCTTTCTGATCCTATGAAGGAGTTATGAGTGCTTTGAATTCCCAAGGGGCAGCTTTCAACTTATTACAGCCAATAAAGCCTTAATATATGGCAATAGACTTCTGTGTTGTGGCAATCCTCCATGAAGGCTCAGCTGATCACTGAGGTTGCAGCAATTACACGATTGCTGCAATCACAGGATTGCTGCAATCAGTCTCTAACTGGGCTAGGAGAGAGATGAGGGGGAGGCAATAAAATGGAACCGTCAGCCTAGAGATCCCAGAGCTGTTTGTCCTTCGAAGTGGTCATCCCAAAGAAGTGTCTGCATGTATTCTCCTGCTTTTCCTAGCTCTCTGCAGTATAATGAAAATGCCTGGTGAGGTTTGCTTTGGAGTGCTGTGTCCCCATAAGCAGAACCTAAGGGTACATCACTTAATGTAGTATGTTCTATAGAGCATGATGTGAATTTATATATTGAAATGAATTCAGCACTCAGTAAAAGTGTTTCACTTCAGGAAATCATCTGTGAATGAGTGTAAGAACTGGTGTGATAGCTTGCAGGTTATGGCCTACAGCTTGTCCTGAGTATGGGAAAACAAATTTGTTTGGTGGCTCACAAAGAAGTTCATGCTCAGATTTCACTGTCAGTCACAACTGTTTTAAGCTGTTAGAATTGTTGCTGTGCAACAAGAGTGCGAGTTCGAAAAGAGAGAGTGCAACATCTCTCAGAAGACATCTCAGAAATACCAGAATGTGGTCTGTTTATTGACCTAAGTGACCTGCTGCATTGCCCTCTTTAATTAGATGATTGTGCAACCTCTAAAGGAAATTATATGGTCGGCATATTTTAATAAATATATTATAATTTACTTCTGGTCTTATCACTGATTTACTTAATTGTCTTTTTTTTTTTTTTAATGAGTCTTCACATAATTACTGTAATGTTTATGGAATTTCAGTTTCAATAGCAAAACAAAGATTTCAGTTCTGCCATCTACTGGTTAAACGGGGTTAAGCAGAGGCGCGGTGTCATTCGCTACTCGTAAGAGGGCATTGAGCCCTTGGATCCTGAATTTGATCCTGAATAGAAACTCACACAGGTGTACTCTCAAGGAACAATACAGTTCTCTTGCAGAATAAAAGCACTTGTTTGACTCTGACAGAGGAACTGAAGAAAAGGTACTCGAGGATGGGATTATGTACCTTTTCTGAGACAAGTACAGCTGTTGTCACTTGATTGTCCTCACTGTACCCTCAGTGCCAGACTACATAATGCTTTTGGATAATTTCTTCCAAAGTGGATAACCTCTGATCAGTTGCTGTAATCTTTTATAATTGCTGTACTGAGCATTAGAAAGACAAACTGTTTGCACCACAGAAGTGGAAGGAATGTTCTTGTCCCTTTTGACATACAGCTTGGCGTAAGTGCAGAAGTCTTTGAGGACCACCAGTGTATTTATCTGTATAGCTGGAATGGTAAAGATGACTTTAGCCTGGACTAGATCCCTGAGAATGCTCACCTGAAAACAACCCATATTCTAAATATTCTTTAAACTTTCGGTGTATCTGCAATGTACAATAATCTTAGTTAGCCTGGACCTGGGCAGTTCATGGTTTGTATTGCAGTTGCACTAACATGGTTTGTATTGCAGTTGCACTAACACTCCCTTACCAAGCTCAAGACTCCGGCAGAAAATGTTACTCATCTTACACAGCTGAAAAAGGATGAAAGGGGGACAAAACTAATGTAGAAAGTTGGAAGAAGAAACAAACTCTGGAGCCAGGCTGCTCTAACAACTATCATGTGGCTAGTCCAAGGTGCCTGCTTTAACTTTGTGGCTGTACCTGCCTAAAAAACTTGCACACAGTCACTAACCCCTACCTAAGAGGCATCTGTTCCCTACTACATGCTTGCTGCATGCATTTGGTAACTGGTAAATGTAACGACCTTGAGCATTTGTATAGCACTACCCTTACATTCCCTATACAGTTCTGTTTAACATCTTCATCAGTTCTGTTTAATATCTTTATTGATGATCTGGATGGGGGCATTAGTTGTGTCTTTCTTCAGCCCCATACTAGCCATGAATGAAGAAGAAGTCTCGTAGTTAATTCAACAAATATTGACTATTTTTGCACTGGCTGAAACCTCAAAGTCTGGGGTTGAACTTGATAAGAGCCACACTGCTATAGCTACTTTGGTCTTAGAGGACCTGTTGTGACTTACAGCCAAGGCATACTGTCACTTTTCTCTGTTACGGACTGCTCAGACAACACTTTAGCCTGCAATGAGGGACTTAATGTGTAAAATTATGTACAAAACTTACTGTAAACCTCTGAGCAGCTGGGCCTGAGGACACTGTTCTTCTTCCTGCATCTCTGATTCCTGATTTCTGAGCGGAAAAAATCGTGATGATCTTACTAACTTAGCAAAGCCTCTGCATTTATATATGACCTTTGGAGTCCACATGGATAATAATAGGATTAAAATGGAGCAGTAAAGTCTTTAATAACAAATAAAAGCTACTATATTAATAACAAAAGATAAAAGAACAGCAGTGGGGAGTATTTCACTTTTCCTATGTGTCATTCACCTGAGTGCTGACACCTGGTGCTGACGTTCATTTCAATGTTTATTTAGGCCTTCTTTGCCAAATACAATTTTTACCCTTGGACAGCTTATTCATTCATAATAGAAGATTGTTCCAAACTCTTTTTTCCAAAACTGAGAGGAAAGCGGAGCCAGGTTCAGTGCAGGAGCTCAGGGCAGAGGCTCACTATTCTTTCCTGCTCCCTACTTACATGCGAATGGAGTAGGACAAGAAAGCATCTGAAAATAAATCTCACTGATGTCTCTAAAGTATGGGGAATGATAGAAAAACTTGTTTTCAACCTGAAATTCTTAATTTTCCAGGATTTCATTCTCTCCTATGAGTATCCATTTACATATTCACATCAGAAGAACTGCTAATGAAATAATTGCTTCAAAGTGTGAAAATTGACACCCATATCAAAAGCAAACACTTAATCATAGCAGTAAAAACAACTGGCACATTATAGAAAGCAATACAGAACATGATTTTTGAAAAGAAGTCCATATTCTATACTGCCTATACATGTATTTTTTGCTCAAAGAGCAAAGATGCAGAGAAAAGCATTAGAAATTCCTTTGCTGCACCCTAATGGTAGACTATGTTTGTCCATTACATTTTGCTTATCTTTATGTCTGAACATGACTGATTGACTGTTAACTACCTTTCAATGAAAAACTGGATATTGCCTGGTTTTCAAGAAATGTTTGTACTTGCACTCTTCTCTCTGGTTTCTCAATTTTTCTGCAGCAAATAAACATGCTGAATAAAAACAGTAGTCACAATTTAAGAATATTCCACTTATTTTCTTCTGAGGTTTTCATTGACCTGACCAAACTAGATCACTTATGGTATGGCACAGTCAAGACAGATGTTTCCCTTACACATTTTCCTGCCTCTGAGGGCAGATACTAAATGCATCACAAAGGATATACCCTGACCCCTAATGAAAGTGAGAGGACCGAGGTAAATTACACCTCACACCAAGTACTGCAATACTATTTCTGTTTTAAAAAGTTGTGGGGTTTGCCTCTTTGCAAGTAGTTCAAATCTTTCCATACAACTAATCCTGCAGTATGATCTACTTCAGTGGTTGCACTAACCAGTAGGGCTCACACTGAACATGAGGATAACATGCCAAAGGAGACAGAGGTTGGTGGGGATTTTTACCCTGTTTCTTAGCACAACATTTAGATGCCATGTGAATGGGCAATCCTCTACTACCTATCTATGTGCAAATAATACTTTCATTGTTAATCTCTGTTTCACTGAACAGACTGCCTCATTCACCACAGACCTTAATCAAAAGCTGTAATTGTGTTGAAAGAAAGCTACCCAATGGGACTTACTATGAAACGTTAATTTGTATGTTATGAGACTCTCAATGCTTCATTTCCATCAGTGAAATCTCATTCACTTTTTTTTTTTAAATACAGTTCAGCACTCCAGTGCTTAGACTTCCATGATGCCAGTGATCTATGGTGGGAATCTGCATGGTTCATGGCTTTTCTGCCTTGTAACCATCCTGGAAATGGGTCCCTGGGTTTAGGCTGTGCAGAAAAGCTCTCAGCTTCTCTCCCAAGAATTAATTCCAGACTCATCCCACAGCTTTGGTGCTGGAGGTGCTGGTGCCTGTCCCTAGGTTGTAATGCACTGGTGCAGAATCACATTAGCTATCAGCTGCCCTGCACACCTTTGAAGTTTCTATCCACAGCCACCTGCTTGTCCCACCCAGTTACATCACAGGGCACACAAGCAGATATTTAATTGTTTTACTTGCAGCACAGACTGGAAAACTCACATTCTTTTTGAAATCTTGAGCTGAGTTACACGTTGAAAAGTTTTGTCTGTGTAACAGGATGATAGAGAAGGTCAGCAGCCCTCCTGGGTGAAAGCAGGGAATTGCTCTCATACTGAAACTGGATTTAACTTTGAGATTGCCCCTGCTTTGAGCTCCAGAGTCTTGTCCTATCCTGCATTATTCAGTGAAATAGGAACCTGCAAAACCAATGCTTTCAGCACCATTCACAGGATGTATCTTTCCATGAATCAATAGAACCCACTTTAGCTACA
This sequence comes from Pseudotriccus pelzelni, assembly GCA_035584735.1. Classification (NCBI taxonomy): domain Eukaryota; kingdom Metazoa; phylum Chordata; class Aves; order Passeriformes; family Tyrannidae; genus Pseudotriccus; species Pseudotriccus pelzelni. Next base: position 24,804,277 of record JAWMRA010000090.1, on the reverse strand, counting down.
AACTTCATTACAGAGTAGAAGAAGGAAGTGTATTGTTAACCAGAGGGAGCAAACAGGGACTTAGCACTTAACAGACCATTTATTTTTTTATTGTCACATATAGGAATATGCTTCTGCTCCTGCTTCTGTTTTCCTTGTTGTGAAACACAGCAGATCCAAATCAGTGGTTTCCTGGTCAGGGGGTGTTTGTACCAGAGGAGGGTAGTGATCAGGCTGGTGCGGGGGAGCTTGCCCAGCAGGCCCATAACAAGAGACACCAAGGGGACACAGGAATGCTGCTGAAGACTGTGCAGGACAGCTGAAGCCAGCATGATAGCATGCGCCCTAGCACCAGCCCAAATGCTGCTCCAGAAGAAGATGGGAGGCCCTCCAGGTGTGAGGTTACATGGAGTATGTGGACATCTTCCCAGGGTGGTACTGGCATCATCCAGGGGAGGTTGAGGTCTGGCTGAGGTGCAGGGCTGCCTGCTGTGGAAGCTATGGGGAGGAGGCCAGCACACCACACATCATCAGAGAAGATGGGCAGGAGAACAACAGGGTCGCTCCAAGGAGGTGCTCGCGCAGAGGTGAGTGCTGGAGCCCTGTGCTGTGGTGGTAGGTCCATGTGCTCTGACTGAGTGAGGGCACTTTGGTTCAGGCAGCACCAACAAGGTCTGACCAAAATCAGCCCTGCTGTGCAAACCTATAGAGCTGCGCTGGGCCATTGTCTTCTCAGGAACCAAGGAGCCTAGGCCACAGCTTATCAGGAGGTGACAGAATCAGCCTGAGCTGGGACTAGACAAAATTACAACTCCTGCACCTAGGTGAGTTGACTACAAATCAGTCTCATTACACTATAGACATCTGTAGCCCCATGCTGAGCCCATTGAGCTCTCTCCCAAGCAGTGGGCTAGTACTTCTTAATTATATTACTATTTAATTACAATGTAAAAATTATTTAATTTTAATTTTATAATCATTTAGTCATCAATGATGACTAAATCTTCCTTTAACTCCAGGAAGATGAATTCTTTCAAGAATTCATCTGCAACAACTGCTTAAGAGATGGGACAGCTAAGGGCTATACTTGGCTTTGTAGTAGGTAGGGACTCCCAAAGTGGTAAGGTTAGGAGCTTGCTGCTCCTGGCAAGAGGAGAATGGCCCCTTTTGCTCATGCAGATATGAGCTGAGGGCACTCAGGTGTAACACTGTGAAAACAGTTAGACAGAAACAAGCTCAGTCAGGAAAGGTATCTGAGCCTGGAACGCATCCTCTCACAAGGACAGGCTTGCAGGCTTTGCTTTCACTGACCAAACTTACTATCTCAAAAGGTTTGATGTTTGCCAGGGCCTTTAGTCTGGGATGCTTTTGTCAAGCCCTTAGACCGTCACCTCCTGTTGTCCATCTGGGCACCAGTGACACAGCCAAAGGAGTGTCTCATGTGTGACCACATCGCTCTGGAGCCTAACACAGGTGGTGTTTCCTTAGATTCTTGCTGGTAAAGGAGTATGTTTATCCTGTTGACTGACAGATTCTATCAGACATAAAGAGAAATAAGGCTATATATATAAATATATATATGTGTGTGTACACATATATATAGAAAAAAATACATATGTGTATATATAAATGGTGTTTCATATACTGGGTTTCTGATACATGATTAGAATGTAGAATCAGAAGCTGCTATGGGGTTTTAACAACATGAGATTTGGACATTTTATTTTCAGCTTGCACAATCCTTACCAAACCTTACCAGAAATCTGTAACATGTGGATGTTTCCGCATATTTTGCAGTTCAAAATGCACTGACTAAACTACTCTATTTGTAAGAATTGCTTACGTATTCCCTAGGTCCAGAGAAAAAACATGATCAAATAAATTGAACTAAGAATCCTTTAGAATAGATAAAACAAACTCTAGTTGGTTTTCTGTTTGGCTGGTTGGTTGTTTTTCCCTCTCAGAGAAATAATTCCTTAACTCTGAGCAAATCTCTTAGGTTCTATGTCAGGAATTTATTTGTTGTAAAATGTAAGAGCTGGAAACAAGCTATTAAATGTTAAAATCCATGTGTTTGAAGCACAAATAGCTTGCCTGCCATATCATCATATTTGCTAGCTGATTGGACATAAAACTTCAGCCTCTTGACTTTGCTATCTCTTTACATAGTTCTCTTTATTGTCAGCTCTGATAAGGTTTATTATTTACAGATCTCACTTTCGTTAGCAGAACAAGAAAAGCTCCTGTGATAGCAAGAAATGTAAATGCTAAAATATTATACGAGTTCAGCAGTTATGTCTGCCTGTGACAAATTTCTCTACATTTTTGTTGTACTAGTGCTGACTATAATGATTTTTGTAAAATAAAGATATATTACTTGATGTGGTCTCTGTAGGGAGGGGGGTTTTTTGCCCGCAGGAGGTGGATTAACTTAAATTGGAGCATTTTCTTCTTGTCTAAATCTCTATACCCATGTGAAAAGTGAGTATATATTTGATATATAAATATTAATATTTTTTTTAAATTGTGTAGTCTAATGTGTTCTACATTATATCTTTTATCTGAAAAGGTATAATATCTTATTCTGGATAAATAAAGAATTAAATAAAATGTTGAAAGACATACCAGCTATCTTGCTGCATAACTTGGAACTGAGACAGAACTTTGTGTTGGCTTTCCATATCAGAACTTTTGCTTCTCTTAGTCAGGGGCAGTTTTTGATGCTTTTAACTAACAAGTCTGCATTTGATTTATTTCTAGTGTGATCAGAACTGCTGTTGTAAAGAATTATTTTTTTCAGGAAGTAAAGCTACTATGAAGCAAAAAAGAAAATACGGTAGGTACCTCCCTATACTTTTTTGTAGTGTGGATGTAAAAAGTTGAATTTTTCTTTTGTTTTCCATTGCAAACAAGGAGTGCACAAATGTGACCCAATATTCTCCTTGTCTCTTCAGTTGTGAGATTTTTTTTTGGAGGGGGAAAAAGGTATTGTATTTAAAGGAACATCAGGATTTGCTTTTGGTTCAGACATCACTAAATTGGAGAGGCAAAAAAGCTGCAAATCTGAAACTTCTCTTGCCTAGGAAGCTGATACTTCATAAGCCACTTCATTTCACGAGCCAATACATTATCTATCAATTTCCAAATACTGATGTGGACAAGGGAAAGGCTACAGATGTCATTTATCTGGACTTCTTTAAAGCCTTTGACATGGTCCCGCACAATATCCTTATGTTCTTATGCTGAGAGAAATGGATTTGATGGGTGGACTGTTGGATGGTGGACTGATGGATAAGAAATTGATAGCATCCAGAGAGTAGTAGTCAACAGCTCAGAGTTCCCACGGATGTCATTGACAAGTGGTGTCCCTCACAGGTCCATATTGGAACCAGTGTGCTGTCTCAGGCGAGTCCCAAGGGAAACTTCACACACACCAATATGATGTTCAAGAAGCTCCAACTTTACTGATAATAATGCTTTCTTTTATACAGTTATAATTTCCGTACATGTGTCTATCTAACTTTTGATTGGTTACATGTATAAAGCACAA
>JAWMRA010000090.1:24779386-24794643 GCA_035584735.1 Pseudotriccus pelzelni | reverse complement strand
GGCGGGGGCAGCCCGGCCTCCAGCCCGCTGCTGGGCGGGCGGGGCCGCGCCGCGGCGGGGGGCGGCAGCAGCAGCAGCAGCCCGCCGGGCCACGCGTTCCGCAGGGTGACCCTGACCAAGCCCACCTTCTGCCACTACTGCACCGACTTCATCTGGGGGCTGGCCGGCTACCAGTGCGAGGGTAAGGAAAGGGGCTGCCGGGCGGGACCGGCCGGGGACGCTCCCGGGGCGAGGTGTGTGGCGGGGAGGAGAAAAAAAAGAACTAAAAATACAGCCGATGAAAACTCTAACGATACTAACAACTGGTAACAAACTATATAACGCTAAAATATAATGACAAAGCGTAGTAGTAAAACCAATCCTAAAATATGGTACTAAAATGGAGTGCTGAAATGTGACACTGAAATATGTTATTGAAATGTAATGCTAAAATGGAATGCAAAATATAATATTAAAAACAATGCATTCTACAAAAATGTTTCTAACAGTAGTAATAAAAATTTTAATAGGAATAGTAGTAAAGCAGAGACATTAAGTCCAGAGCCAACAGCAACGCTGAAAATTCTACTCCTGTTAACAAGTGATAAGAATAAATTCTGACAATACTAAGTCTGACAGTAATAATTTTAATAATAATAATAAATAATCACAACCCTGGTAATTATAATAATTTAAATTCTAACAATAATGATAAAAGGTCAGAGATGTGGCACTGTTCAGTCCTTTGTGGTGACCTCGGGTGTTTGTCATGACCCTGCAGTGCCATGGCCCATCCTGGGGTGGACCCACTGTGAGCCACAACCACCCCAGCAATTCACAGTGGATCCATCCCAGGCGTGCCCTTAGCTGCCGAAATGCCTGATGGCACAGAGGAGCTGAGACCGGCGTAGAGTTTGAACCTTTTAAACCTAGTCTGACGCCAGGGATGGGAGAAAGAATTGCTAGCTCTCCTTGTCGGCCTACATGACCTCGGCTGAGGTTCTTGAAGGTGACAAAATCATGGCTTGTTCTGATCCAGCGAAATCAAGTGGTGTCATAGGGACAAGAGGGGATCTACGTGTGCCTCTTTAAAGAAAAACAAAAAACTAAACCAAACTGGCACCCTGATGTCTTCATGAGCCTGTGCAGACCAGCCAGCTTGTGTTGCAGCTCCAAAACTACATCTGGAAGAGTGGGGTTGTACAAGAGCCTCATTGTTTGGGTGGGTATCACACAAGGCTGTAGGTGCAGAATAAGTACCCTGCAGTTCTTGATATATCTCCTGCCTTTGTCATTGCTGTGGGTAAAGAGGGTGTGCGATTAAATTGGGTGGAAGTCAGGTTCATGTGTGGTGCAAAGCAAGTCTTGCAAGAATGGTTTCATATTTGCTTAAAACTTTTCCAAGGGATGTGTTGTTCTGACTGCATAGCAGAAAGTCACTGCTTAGCCTAATCAGCCAAAAAGCCCCAAACTCAAGTGAAAATGTCTTACACTGTGAAAATGCACAAAGTCTTCCGTGCTCTCTTATTCTATCACTGACTTAAAAAAATTGGAGTCAAAAAAGTGGGCATTCAGATGTCAGTTTTGTCACTTGAAGAGCTGAGTGGTTTTGGTAATGGTAACAGGTAGATGCCTAACTTTTTTTTTTTCCTCCATTTGCACATGATATGCTTAAAGGAAGCCCGTAGCTGCAACAATTTAGGGGTTTTTCCTAGTTTCTCGTTTCTAGTTTGAAAAGTGCACTGTCAGTTTGTATCCTGAAATTGTTCTTCCCCTTTGGCTTTTCAGGCAGAATTCTGGATAAGGATCACTAGCATCACTGTCTAATGACCATGTGTTGATGAGGCACTTCCAAGTTGCACTGTTAGTATATCTCTTTTAAACCTACATCTGAAAACTCCATCCCAAACAAGTCACCTGTGTGAGGAAATACTCTTAGTTTTCATTAGCTGTAATATTCCTTGCTCAGAGTGTGTGGGAAAACCCTGTAATGCCGCCTGGCACATCAGTGTTTCCTTTGGGTGAAGAACCAATTTTATTTTATTTTTTTGACTCATTTTTCTGTTTTCACCCAGCTATTCTTAGTGTCATGTTTGTCCTTCAAACAACTTACTTCTAAACAACAACTTTAAAAAATACCTGATGGGTCATTTGGTCAAGGTGGCTGCTTTTGAGAAGTTACTTAGTAAGTGCTAATACAATTTCTTGAATGATATTTTAAGTAATTTCTGTTTAATGGTTACCTCCTTGTCATGTTTACCTTGACCAATGGAGTTTGATCATTGCTCTTTAGAAAGTGATTTAAGGGTTATATCTCAGAGTGCCATGCTGCTAAAAACAATAAAATAACTCACCCAGCTATTAGTGAAGGAGACATTTGCTATAGACTTGAAAAACTTGATAGACAATTGCTATCTCCTTTTTCTTCTCCATAGAGAGTTTAGGGTTGCAAATGTAATTGCAGCTGAGCTGATATTTGGATTCCCTTTGATAAACCATCCACAGGCTTCAAAATTAAGCCATCGAGGGGCCTTTTTCTGAGTGAATTTACAATGGTTGCTGTTCCAAATCCTTGGGTCCAGATGTTCAGTCTCCTGATGCTGTTTATGTTGATGTTCCCTTAACCTGGTCATGTGCAAAACAGAAAGCTTCCAAACTGTGAAGGGGAGACCAAGCATGCTGATAATGGGACTCTGTCAGTAAAAAGAAGAAAACAAATCCACACACATAAAAAATTTTAAAAAACCCCCCACAACAGAACAAAAAACCCCACAACAGAACAAAAAACCCCCCAACATCTCTTACCTGGTATTATTTTGAGTAATTGTGGGTCTGAGTGATCTGGATTTGAGTTTTAATGGTGATTGACCCTTGGAAATGTGAATAGATGTATATGTATACATGTATATATATATGTGTGTGTGTGTGAATGATCAAGTCTACGGAGTTTTTCAGTGAATGTGTCAGCTACTCAGCAGACTGGCACATGCCCAGGTTACATGCTTCAAAACACTTCTGACAGTGCAGGCCAAGATAAGTGGTCTTTAGCTTTTCTTTTTGTGAACTTGGAAAAATATGTAGAAGAGATACTCTGATGCTCTCTGTGCAAGGCACAACGTGTCCTGCATCTGATCTTTTTTTTTATTTTTTTGGAAGTAAGATCCTGTTTCCCTCTCCAGTTCAAGGCCAGAACCACTGTCGCCAGCACTTTGTAAAGGATTGAAGGTACTCCGGGGGACAATTGCATCTCTCTTACTAGATCAGCAAGGTGTTTTTACAAGTGAAATTTTACAGGGAAGGCAGTAGTTTTGCTGTATGGATTACGTGTCCAGTTGGGTCTGAAGATTTTACAGTATTATGCTTCTGTGCATGTACTTACTGTAAAATCAGTCAACTAGATTTGTGTCTGTGGTTTTTTCCCGCACCCTCCTCCACCCCACAAATTTGTTTTCTGTAAACCCTTCGTAAATGACTATATTTCTTACCACTTTACTATCTGTAGCTGTGACTTCCTTTGGTAAGTGTGTGTGCATGTGTGAAAGAATAAGTGATGCTTGAATTGTAACATGAAAAATTGCTCTCCGATACTGCTCTTGCTTTCCAAAGTCAGGATATTTCAGGTTAGAGTGGGTTTAAATTTCCTCAAGCTTGGCAAGGAAAAGACAGTGTAAGTGGCTAGGGTTTGTGCATGTGTGTACGCATCTTAAAAATGAAAAATATTAAATATATGAAGTCTGTATAAGAAGTAAGGAGAGTTCTCACTGGTAGTTCACAGAAGAACCAATTTCATACACTTAAAGATACCTAGAAGATATTTAATTTGGAGTTTGGGTTTACTTTTAGCCACCAATAAAAGCACTTTTCACAATGCTTTTGTTTTACATAAAACACTTCAAGAATAAAAAAGTAGGAAGGATTGTGAATCTTTACATTTTGGAGACTGCAGGTATTGCCAGTCCTATAAACCTTTCTAGTGTGAAAATGTTTCTGTTTGGTTTATTTTAGCCAAAGGTAAAATATAAGGGATTTAAGTAGCATGCAAGTTTGTTGGCAAATTTAACAACTGTTTAAACATTTTTAGGTTCTTTATATCTATATGTATTTAATTAGAACATTTATGGGAAGCTGCTATCATGGACTTTTCAGTCTGGTTCTACTAGAGAAATGTCATTTAAGCAGGTAGGGAACCTGTTTTGATATGAAGGCTCTAAGTCAAATAATACTTTGGGAAACAGCATCCTTGTTTTCTGGTTTTGTATTTATTTTTTGAGGGTTTGGGCATTTTGAAATTATTTTTGGTTTTAGGCTTTGTATTCTGAGCAGAACCCTCCAAATATATTCCAAGACAGATAAATCTTTGTTTCTCCTAATCTGATTTAGATGTTGGCTGACAACGCTGCAGCTTTTCCAGGCTAAAATGTACATGGTGAATCTGAGTTATGCTTGTGCCGTAAATCTCTGGCTTGGCGAGACAGCCATAAGGCTGCTGTGATTCATACAGGCATGTCCCAGACACGGGCAAGCCTTGTTGTGCCCTGCTGTTGTAGGAAAGTCTGGAGATGTTCAGACAACACCTCTGCAGCGGTCTGCAGGTGCATATATTGGACGTGTTCCGAATGCAGTCTGCTATGTTTAAAGGCTGTTCTAAGAAATTAGATAAGGAAGTTGTGTTTAAGTTTAGGGCTGGGAGTCAGATGAGCAGCGAGTTTGTTGAGATATGGGAATAGTAGGAGGGAATACGGAGACAAGGAGCAGTTCCCTTGAACTCACATACTTTCTAGTTAGTTCTGTTGTTGAGATAGACATCTGAAACATATTTGACCCTGCAGGTTTCATTCAGCTCTGTTTTGAAGGAAGTGACCCATGTGTGAGATTCCCCCAAAAGTCTTAATGCTTGCAGTTCAAAAGGAAAACAAACTCTTCCTTCTTGTGACAAGCTTGGCTTTCTTGGAGCATTTTGAACTAAAAATAAAAGCTACAAGAAGGTAAAATGATAGTAAAATTTTGGATTTTTCGAGACTTGCTGGCTTTATTCTTCATTGGTTTCATTGTCAGTGTTTGGGCCTTTCCATGCATCAATAAGATGATTGATGTTGAGATGCAGTTTGACTTTGTGGTTGAGATGCTGTGGAGTAGATGTGACTTTGCTGCATTTGAAACTTAGATGAAGCCATATGACTCTGAATTCATCTTGGAAACAAACACAGACTGTCAAAACAGGGGAAAAAATTGAAACAAAAAAACACTCCCTAAAATAAAACCTAACACAGAAACTTGGCTCAGTTCTGGTCAAGCTGAAGTACATGTGAGGAAAAATGTTTGTAGCATTAACTGACACATTGAAAAATGCAACTTACTGGTCTGAATTTGAAGGATAACACATTTTGTACAGAGGAGAATTTATGCTTTTCTTTTCCCTCCCTCCTTCTGACAGTGTATCAGAGAAAAATATCATTGTCACCATCAGTGATGCAGAGAAAAAGACAGGGAGCTTTGTGAGGATGCACACAGCTTTTGTAGCTGGAAGCTATAGTTTGTGTTGATAGCATTAGCCCAAATTTCAGTCCAGAAACTCAATTAGTCAGTAAATAACTTACTGCAGAAAGTGCTAAAGCCAGTAATCCAATACCAAGCTTTGCACAGCACTTTTGTGCATCCTCTGCTTTACTGCTTCAGTCCAACTCAATGATGAGTTCCAAAAGTGTTAAAGGTGTTACTGATCAACCCCTCATGGTACACAGTGGCTGCTGATGGGGCTTTGCAGGTTTCCTTTCTAGGCGATGTTTCATCAAATATTGCTTAGACTTACTGTGTTCAGGTGTCCCTCAGCCATCTCTAAAGGGTAATGACCTCTGGTCATTTTAATCTTGCACAAAATTTTCAGTCTTCCTCTGGGAAGTTTCCCACGGACTGTAGTTCTTGCAGTGCTGTGCTAAGGGTCTAAAAAGCTATTCATTCTTTCTTGCAGTTGTGTGGGAGATAAATGCCTGACTAGTTTTGTGATAAACAAAGAACATTAAACACCAAGGATTTCCACATAAAGCATTTTCTAAGTACTGTACTGAGCCGTTTAACAGCGTTTTCTTTAAAATTTGCACAGCATTTCAGTCAGAAGTGGCCTCAGTACTTCATGAGTGGAGAAGCACTGGTCTGTCACGATTTTCTGTGATGTTTATGTGCATTTGCTGTGGGCTGGTGTACTCCCTGCTTCAAGTTTACTTTGTTTTTGGAAACCAATAACATGTGCCCTTGCTCTGAAGATTGCATGCATTCCTTCTTTATAGATGTAGAAGTTTGTATTAAAATAGGTTGTGATGCATCTTGCTCAGCAACGCACATCTCTGGGTGATTCCTCGACCCTCCCTCAGTTTATTGTTCAGCAATTCTTTTCTGGTAGTGATGTTATTGTTATTTCCCTGCTTTCCCAGTAATGTTAGTTAGCATCCTGGGGTTTTCCATGTAAAATAAGCCCATTAAGCAGTCACTTTGCATTGACAATTGCTTTATAACCCAGTCTGGGTTATGTATAATGGTGTTAGTTACCCAATTGTAATTGCAACCCAAGGTGGGGGTCTCCTGCCTCTGCTGCCAGGGGAAATGGCATACAAGGCATACAGGGTTTTTAACTTTTGTTCTCCTCTTGGCAGTTTGTAATGAATGTTTCTGTTTATTCTACCCACCATCACACTTATTGTGAATTATTAGTCCAGGGATAAGGAATTTTGCTGCATTTTTCCCAACAGGTTACCTCTGGGCAGGGTAGCTTTCCTTGTTTGTCTATTTTCTCCTTTTTCATTACAGGGTCTTTATAAATTGTCCATAAGTTACTTTGCTACTTGGTATCCCATAGAGAACCAGGAAGGTTTTCTTCCTGATTTTGGGGCTCTCTTCTCACAGTGGAGTTTTGAATTATTATTCAATCAGGCCATCCCTGGGTGACCTGTGCTTTTTGGTTATGTCACTGGTTTCTTCTGGAGTTCTTTCTAGCTCTGCATCTCACTGATTCAAACTGACTTTCTTCTGGGCTACTTGTTGCTCAATTAGGGCCATCCTACACTGGCTCACAAAAATCCCTTTGGCAAAACTGCTTTTGCAACATGTATGCAAAAGAGGTGACTAAGTTACCTGAATGTGTTTAACTTGTCTCAGCCCCAGTGGGGAAAGAGTAGGTTGTATGTATAGCATGTACACCTTTATAGTGGATAAAATAATATGTGCTGATCAACTGCTGTTCTTTTTAGTTCGTTGTTTGTTTTCTTTTTCCCCCCAGCGTTTTTTTTTCATGGTACCTTTCAGTTTTGAGAGGAGCCTGTTAGGAAACACTCCCAAGCAGAGAGCAAAAGCTAACGTGTGTTATCACAGTGTGATAGAAAACACATTGGAAGTGTACTCCTTTTGTTTTGGTTTAGTTTGGTTTTAAGTGTGCTACCACAGTATTCTTGCTTTTAAACCATACTGTTGACTACTGTTGTCTCCCTTGTCGAAGTTTGTTATTCAGTAGAGTACAGCGAACCTCTAATTTCACTTCCTGTTTTTATTTGCTTGACTCTAGAAGAATGAGACTATGTACATATGTTTGTGTATATACTCATACATATATATTCATATATATTTATGTGAAGAACACATGTATTTGAATTTTTTATATGTTTGGGGTTTTTTCCTGTTTAAAATTGGATATGAATTATTCACTTGGAAATATGTTTAGGATTTTGAATGTAATGTGCTGATATCGCTCATGTACTTATCTTCCTTTTAAATGTATGATATAGTTGTCATGCCACTTACTATTGTAAAAGTAATGTTGTTTAAGATCTAAAAAACCTAATAGTTAGAATAAACAATGCTGTGTTTGAACCACAGTTTAATCCATCCTTGGAGGCTTACATACAGAACAGTGCTAGAGACATTCTGAATACTTGGCTAAACAGGTTTTCTTTTAAGAAACTGAATTATTTGATCTTCAGGTGTTAAAATCAGAGCACTGTGTTGTTCTGCAGGGTAGTATTAGATTACAGTGGCTAAAAAATTTGACATTCAGTTCAAGTGTAAGAATACATTAAAAAAAAAATCTCTGTCTCTCATTGCTTTTCTTTCTGCTGGGCAGATTGTGTTGCTTTGCAGTGTCTTGGTTTGTCATGCTGTAATTCAGGAAACGAGTCTGTCCTTTTTCTGCAATACCTTCTTGTACAGAGTGTGGAAATAATAACTGATAAACCTTGTTAGCCACTGAACATAGAAATACTCTACTATCCAGTTCCTTAAGTGTTTCAAACAAAAATACTTCCTCGGTGGTGAAATCATTACGTGGCTGGGATCTTCTTTGGTTTAGATCTTCAAAAGAAGGCAGAAGAATACAAGGAAATTGCTAAGATTCCTCCAAGCATGAAGATGGCGTGAGGGAAAGATCTGAACACAGAGTGAAAAGGCTAGTCCTGTTTGAGACTGTGGATGCTTTCTTTCAGAATAAAAAATACCTTTTGCAAGGTGACTGATTCTCTTCAGAATTTAGTTGGGGTGAAAGAGTGTAAATCATCATACATACAAATTTGCATGGGAAACTGATTTGGACTAGCAGTCCTGGAATATATCTGCTATAGAATGAAGCCCTCAGACTTGAATCAAAGGTGTGGGCTGAGTAATGACCCAGGAAAAACTGCTTTTTTCTCGTTCAAACTCCTGTCCAAACAGTGTTGATGAGGAGCGCTGGAAAAGCTGATTTCAAAATTTTTTGCATGTTCACAAATATTTAGGTAACTTGAAATTCTCAGGACACTTTTGCAAGTCAATGCCCAAATTTTAAGTGGCCACAGATGCCGTTGGATATGCCAGTGTCGTAGTGCCACACTGGGACAGTTGTGCCTGTGAGCTGTGAGCGGTGTGTCTGCCCTCACTGCTGGAGAGTTGTCATTGGTGGCAATAGCAGCCCTTCCAAAAAGCAGTCACCACTCCTTTATCCTGAAAGGGGTTGAAACTTCGGGAAAATGGTGCTTGCGGTTATGTTTGATGCTCTGACCCTCTGTGTGGGAGCTGGGCAGACTTAACTCTCTAAACAGAAGGTGCTGAGTGAGAAACCAGACGTGTGATCCAAAATGATAAGGTGTGGAAGAAGAGATGTAACCTTAAGAACAAAAACAAGGTATAAGATTCCTGTTTTGATTTCTGTGCCGTTGACTAAACGTGCCTGTAGTTTCTTGTGTGAAGAAGTTAATTAACAGCAGCTGAGACTTGTTAGGCTGCACCAGTTAAATCCTTTTTTCAAAAATAGGCCAGAGGAGGAGGTAAAAATACTCTTCAAAAACAGCTAAATATTGTTGTGTCCCTTCTGGTTTTGACCTCTCTTATTCTATTCCTATTATATTTTATTTGCTGCAGAATAGCTCCAGTGTGGCAAATGCCTGGAGATTTCTTGAAGCTGTTGTATTCTTCATTCAAGTACTTTTTCTTCAAGTAGGATGGACAGATCATTTAAAAAATAAATTCATAAGATAACGGAGATATATTACACTTTTTCAGTGTAACTTTTTCATTTTTGCTTTTGCTCAGTATAACTTTTTTCTAAAATATGCTCTCATGGGAAGCCTCAAGAACCTTTCAGCATGTGTTGGTAATTCATGTGTATAAATTAATAGCTGATGATGTTGCATAGTAAATTAAGAGCAAGTGCTACAAGAACTTGCTCTGTCAGTCTCATCAATTGAAAATAGCACACAAACACCACCAAACCAAAATAAACAAGACCTTGATATAATTTGGTCCCTTTTTGGAAAGATTTATAGTTTTTCAGGGGTAGATTGTGAATTTTATTTTACTGTTTTGTGAGCTAAGCTATTATGCCTTGGAAGTACGGGTGTATTTGTCAGTGGTGTATGTAACCTGTCACTGCAGGCTTCTGTTCTCTTGGTAGATGTAAATGCTCAGCATCTATGAATTTTACATTATCGTACTCATGTGAAAGGACTGTTCCTTTAATTCAAGATAAATATAGTCCTGAATCTCATCAATGACTCAAGCCTAAGTGGTGGAACTAAAATCCTCACATTTTCCTAACAGGAATCTTATTAAAAATGCTTAAAGTTAATAAAATTAAGAATAGGCATTGAAAAAAAAAATCACAGAGATTAGCACTTTCAACTTGCTAGCCTTTCTGGAAATAGTGCCTTGTGTGTTTTGTTTTCCTGATTCACCACTCTGTGAAACATTTGCCTTTTGTTTCCTGACCGTGTCAATAGCTTTGTGTTAACCAGACCAGAGAAAATACTAAATGTACTTACCCAGTTGGCACAGGACTGTTTCTTAGCTTTTTGCATTTTTGTTTTCCTCTCTTCTTTCCTGGTTGTTTTTCTTTTTTTTCAGTCAAATCCTATAGTTTTTTACACTTCTCTGCATGATGTAGCTTGGAAATGAAGCCCTATAGGAATGAGAAGTAGAGGTTGCTATGGCAACTGGGCTGTCTTGTTTTTTAGCTAGTTTTGGTTTGTGCTGATAGGAGGTGTTGAGATGCCATAGATAATCCTGAGATTACCCACGTTAAAAGTGAAAGAAAGCTTATTTTAGGGTTATGTAGATTAATAATGTGACCTACATTTAATTGTATCTAACATTTCTTTAAAAATTGTAACAGTGCTGTGGAGGTATGTGTGTAGCTAAGATTAGCAGTGGCTTTTGTTCTAGTATCTTCAGGATTTTTTAATATATTTTTAAGTTCTTTGTTCAGTTTTGAAGAGGCAAGGTGGAGGGATGGCAAACTTCCTGCTTACATCCTGTTTACATCAGTGAAGTGGAAAGGGCTGGGTTTATGTGAAACACTACCTTTCTCTCCTTGGTCCGCTCAATATCTTATGCGTGTTTTGGAGGGAAGTCTTTGTTTTGCCCCCTGCTAAGAGCACAGAGCAAACTCCCCCAGCCTGTGTGTGCATGGGATGCATGTGTAGCTTACATTGTGTGCCTCTGGTGATAGGCCCCATAGGTGCAGGAGGGCTGTGTTACAGCTGGTCTGAATGCTCCGGTGTTGAGAATGTCTCCAGGTCTTTGAGCGTTGTGAGAGTGTCCAGGCAATATCACGTTTTTCTGACAAAATGCTGTCATAGCGTATGAAGTCTTACTGTGCACTAGGTTCGGCTGCAATCCACTCTGTTTATTTAAGTAACTAAAACTCTTCTTTTTTGAAGTAAGACGTGTTACTGTTGTTTCCCTTTTATACATGGGGAGGCGTTTTGGCGTGAGTATGTCTTAACATTGCAGAAGTATTAACAGGACTGATTTTTCATTGGAGACATCTGTGGTGTTACTGAAGTATGACACTGACATGGTAGTGTGTGAATTTATGGGTGCTGTACTGGGGAACCAGTGATAGTGGTGAAGGAGGCCACATGTGTGAGGGCTTGAACCTTGCAGTGTTTATGGAGGGTGCCTAGGCATGATAACCTCACGAAGTCAGCAATTCCAAGTGCAAGGTGCTGCACCTGGGTTGGGGGAATCCCAGACATGAGCAGAGAGTGGGAGAAGTTGTCATTTGAGAGCAGCCCTGTGGAGAAGGACTTGGGGGTTCTTGTTGGCGAAAAGCTGGGCACAAGCCAGCAGCGTGCACTTGCACATTGCCGGAAACCAGGCACATCCTGGGCTGCATCAAAAGCAGTGTGGCCAGCAGGTGAGGGGAGGTGATTCTCCCCCTCTACTCTGTCCTTGTGAAACCCTCATCTGGAGTACTGTGTCCAGATCTGGGGTCCTCAGCACAGGATAGACATAGACCTGTTAAACTGGGTCTGGAGGAGGCCACAAAGATGATCAGAGGGAGGGAGCATCTCTCCTATGAAGGTAGGCTGAGAGCTGGGCTTGTTCAGCCCAGAGAAGAGAAGGCTTCAAGGAGACGTCATTACAACCTTCCAGTAACCTAAGGAGGATTACTAAAAGGAGGGAGAGGGATTTTTTTAAGTGGGCAGGTAGTGACAGCACAAGGAACTATGGTTTTAAACTGGAAGAGGGCAGGTTTAGATTAGATGTTAGGAAGAATTTCTTTGCTCAGAGGATGATGAAGCAGTGGAACAGGTTGCCCAGAGAAGTTGTGGATGCCCCATCCCTGCAAGTGTTCAAGGCAAGGTTTGATGGGGCCCTGAGCAACCTGGTCTAATGAGAGGCAGGATGAATTGAAACTGGATGATCTTTAAGGTCCCTTCCAGCCCTAAACATGATTTTATGATGAAGTTTTAATTGCAAGAACACTTGCATTAAATGTCAAATTATTTTAGTGCATTTTCCTTTAAGCTGAGGGCTGGATCAGTCTGTCTTGTGTTTTTTGTGCTATTCTGTTCTGAATGCTGTAAGCTATAGCTCTTTGTTTTGACCAGTTGCTGTGAGTCAGCTGGAGAGTGCTGATAAACAACTGACAGAGTTTCTCTTTGTAAAGCATCACCCTGAAACCATTGACTTGGGGAAGCTGTTGCAGACAACTGCTGCAGGGAGCTGAGTACCACGACTTTAGCATGGTAAAGATGCTGGTGTGTGTGTGTCCTGCAGTAGGTGGTTCTGAGGTCCAGCTGGATCTTCCTTGTTTTCTGTTTTTAACCATTACATGTTTCTCTGCCCCTGCTGTCCTGTTTTACTTACAGATGCTGAAGAGCTGGCACATCTTTGTTCCAGCCACTTGTTCAGCTGATTGCATGGGCAATCTGCAGCAGAAGACAAAAGAGGCACCAGATTAAGACATAGCCAAACTGCTGATCTTTAAATGGTCTTCAAGAGACTTGTCTGTACTGGTATCTGGTACTTGATTTTCTTCTTACCCCCATGGCATCTTGATGCAATTGAGTTGGGTGCAACTGGGGGACCTTTCCTCTCCCCTGAAGATTGTTAAGGAGCTATAGCCTTTCACTGCATGTGCAGTGAGTGTGATCAAAAGTTTTCTCTCAGCCTTCAAGCTGTCTTGACCCTTTCTACCTGCCTAAAGGCTGTGGCCTGAAATACATGGGTAAAGGTCATAAGTGTGTTACACGGTCCTGTGTCTGGCTTCTACAAAAGAGCTACCAGAATGCTTAATTGTCTGCCCTCAGATAGACAGATTTCTGTGGCTCAGAGACATTTCTTGTCAGATTTCTGTCTTAAGCATCATTGAATACCACTATTAGCCCCTTAAAATTGGGAGCTTGTGGTTCCTTGCCACTGGAAGGAGCGTCACAGCCATCCCAATGGTCTGTTCTGTTGTAGGAGTGACTGAGCATTACCTGGAACTGCTCAGTGAACAGATAAATTCGGTGGACAAATGGCAAAAACTGTGTCCCTACAGCCTCCCTGTGCAACTTCACATTGGGAGTAGGAGGCCTCTTTCTCTGTGGTATCTTTTTTTATGGAATTGTCAGAAGATGAGTTGCTGAGCTCTCTCCTGATGTTGTAGACCTCTTGGAGATTTTCGGTTTTCCATCAGTGAACCAGTGCCTTGTCCTAGGGCACTGTTTTGTTTTTGGCCTAATCCTCAAAAAAAGAGAAGGTATTGGTGTTTTCTGGATCTGAATGTGAGTTTGACAGTAGCCCTCTTTCATGTCTCAGAAGAAGAAAACACTCTTGATGTTGGGGACCTGTTCAGTACTGAAATCACATGTCTCTGAAATTCTGCACTCACCTTAATTTTACAGGTGGGAAGTGTGATCCAGCTCTCTTCCAAAGGGGAAAAGTGAAGCCTGTGTAGAATTCATCTTTCTTATAGAATTTCATTGAATAGAATCATAGAGTAGTTTGATTTGAAAGAGACCTTAAGGATTAATTAGTCCAACACCCCGCTCCCACACCCCTCAGGGACATCCTCAGCAAGGTCAGGTTGCGCAAGTGTTCAAGTGCTGAACTCGAACACTTCCAGGGATGGGTCATCAACCCCTTCTCTGGACAACCTGTGCCAGTGTTTCAACACCTTTTCGTATCAAATCTCTTCCTTATATCCAGTTTAAAACTACCCTCTTTTATTTTAAAAGCCTCTTCTCCTGTTGCAATGGCCCCTGCTATCTTTCTTATAACCCCCTCTTAAGTGCTGAAAGGCTGTAATATGGTCTCCTTAGAGCCATCTCTTTTCCAGGCAGAACAGTCCCAGTTCTCTCAGCCTTTCCTCACTGGAGAGGTGCTCCAGCCATCTGATAATTTTTGTGGCCTTTCCCTGGACCAGCTTCAACACCTCCATGTCTTTCCTGTACTGAGGACCCCATAGCTGGATGCAGTGTTCCAAGTGGGGTCTCCTGAGTGTGGAGTAGGGGTGTAGAATCACCTCCCTCGACTTGCTGGCCATGCTTCTTCAGCTTCTTATACAACAGCACCCTCAAGTCCTTCTTGACATGGCTGCTCTCAATCTATTCATCCCCCAGCCTGGGCTGAAACCGGGGGTTGCCCTGGCCCAAGTGCAGGACCTTCAGCTTGGTCTTGTTGAACCTCTTGAGGTTCCCATGGGCTCACCTCTTGGGCTTGTCCAGGTCCCTCTGGATGGCATTTCATCCTTCAGGTGTGTCAACCACACTAGTGAGCCTGGTGTCATCTGCAGACTTGCTGAGTGTGCACTTGATGCTGCTGTCTGTATGAAGGCATTAAACAGTACTGGTCCCAGCATGGACCCCTGAGGGACACCACTTGTCACTGACCTCCATCCAGACATTTTGCTGTTGGCTACTACCCTCTGGATGTGATCATCCAGCTAATTCCTTTGATCAAAGCTGTATTCAGACTGGCTATTTTTTTACTGCCCATATTGTACAGAATGGATGGACTGCAGCATCTTGAGTGGAGCGGGTGGACCCCTCTTTTTTGTATAGACACATCTGGTACAGTGTCTGGATTTTCTGCTGACCATGGTTGTAATTTGGTAATTTGGTTGTAATTTGCCTCTTGACTGAATGGAGATGGCTGCTTTTGCTACTAGGCATAGCTTGCCTGTGCAGTTGTTATTTTCTCCTTGGAGTGTGAAGCCTTGTTGGAACTGAGCATATGGCATAGGTGCCTTTGCTGTCTCTCCAGCTGTGCATGCTGCAGCTTCATCTGCCTAGCAGTATTTAGGGAACCACTCCGGGTGAAGTATGGAGATGGAAGGATGAGAAAGGCAGTGTTCTGGAAGGTGACATTCCGTTAGCCCATTTGTCCCTACTTGCTTTACTGTACCAAAAAGATGGAGAACATCAGACTTCAGAATATTTACCCCCTTATGGATGAGAAAGTGAGAGGTGCTTAGGGTAGCCCAGATGCTTTATGAGGCTACCACAATGCAAACAAACCTATAACAAAATTGTTGCATTTATCAAGAATATCAT
>JAWMRA010000090.1:24755182-24766660 GCA_035584735.1 Pseudotriccus pelzelni | reverse complement strand
TGCAAGCTCTGTCAAAGCAACTACTGAACTTGGCATTTGCTTAAAAAATAGAGCAAAAAGCAAATGACAGTCATGTATACAATTTATGGAAAATTTATTTCCCTAATCTCGCCTTTCAGATTATTTATTATTTATTTATTAAAAGATCTGATGTAGGAGGGAACACTGGCAGGATTTTTTTTTAATAGTTCCTTCAGCTATGTCAATATTCAACGTATTTCAGAAATGGGATTTTTTTTTTTTTTTAATTGCCTGGATTTCATCTAGAGAAGATGGCAATTGTTAAAGCTGATCTGAGTGTGTCATTTGATACTAAGTCAACCCAGCAGCAAATAATTTTTCAGCAGATGTTTTGTGGAAACTTTTATTCCTGACAGTAGGGTTTCCTTCCCAGAGTCAAGTGAAGGCCCACAGAGTCATAAGCATGCTACAACTGCATCTAGCCTCGGATCATTCTTGAGGAATTCGTTCTTGAGGCTGCCCTAAGGACTTTCTGCACTCTTGTAAATCACTATCACCTGTATTTGGTGTTCCTGGATCCAGGTCATGATGTTTCAAAACAAGCCTTTACAGATCAGTTTTCTGAACAAGTCTGTGGTGGATACAATTTGTTCCACCGATAAGGTCTCGGCAACTTTTCCAAATTCAAGCCCTCTCTTTCCTACATTCCCCTAAGTGTTTGCCTACTCTGTGGTGCATGTTTAAATACAAAAGGGGGAATGGGACCAAAAAAATCAACCTCCAAATGCCCAAACAAAACAAAATAAAATTAAAAATAAGACCTCTTTGGGTGTAAAATGTAAAGTTTTGGTTTCCCTCATTAAGTTGAAATTGAAGCTGTATTGCAAGTTTTTTATCTGTTGGATTTGCCATAGAAGTGTGTGTGTGTGTGTGTTTTCTATATAACAGCTCTTTGAAAAATAAACTGAAGAGAGGCCATATGAAAAATGATATTTTAGTAAAGTATTTGCTATGCTTTTTTTTTTCCTTATTGGTGTGTTGGTGCATTGCTGGTATCATTGGTAATGACTTCTAAGTATTTCCATTTTAAGAAGAGTTTATGGACTGCTCATGAGACTTCCTTGTGTGCTTTTATTCTAAAAGCCAGGTTATCTATAATGGAAAAGTGCTAGTCTGGGCCATCATCTTCTGAAGCTTTTTATGCTAAAAATAAGACTTTCCTTTGTAAGGAAAACCGCTACATTCGTGGGCTGTAGTAGTGAATGGGAAGGTTGTGGTACTTGCAGGGCAGTCTGCTCTTTTCCTTGTCTACTGACCCAAGTCTCTCCCTCTGGTTGCCAGATTCACCTGTGGGCAGGGTGGTTATTTGGGTCAGTTCCTGTTGAACTGAAGATCTTTCTAGCAGGGAGAGCGGTAGGACAAGCAGGGGTGATGGTTTTAAACTAACACCGGATAGATTCAGATTAGATTTAAGGAAGAAATTTTTTGCTATGGTGAAATATTTTTACTGGTGAAATACTGGCACAGGTTGCTCAGAGAGGTGGCAGATGGTCCATCGCCAGCATCTGACCCATGCTTGTGTTGTTTCAGCAAGGCAGTTGCTTGGAGTCAAACAGCCAGAAGGCATAGTTTTGATTCCAAATGAAGTTTAAAACTGCTTCCCGGGAATCTTGGCACTGCACTGATGTTTCCTGCTTTTCCTCCCTGAAGTGGAACCTCAGAGTTAAAGGGAAGGGTTAAACCCTTCCCTCGGGGTTGAAGGGAAGGAAGGGCTAGCACCTCCTAACTTCATAAACTCAAGAGAGCTTATTATGCTCTATTGAAACTTGATGCAAGCTGCCTGGGAGCTTGTAAACTCCCAGATGAGCTATGTAACTCTATCAGTGACTCTTCAGTTTCAGAAGCATTGTGGGATATCACTGTGTTTGTTTCTTTTAACTCTTTATCTTGATTAAAGGAGGCGGACATTGAAAGCAAGAAGTGACTGACTTTTGCGTATCATTTTTTATTTCCAGTACAAAAAATACTAGTCCAAGCAGCTCTTAGTTGAAGTGGAAAGCTTTTACACAAGTCTTACTTTTGAGTAGAAGTATCACATATTCCTGGTTTGAAATTATATAGAATTCATTATATAGTTCCCATCCAAAGAGTCCTTGAGAGCTTAGAGTAGATAAGGCCAAATGTCCTGTCACAGAAATCTGTAGGATGGAGAAAAATAATCCCAGATATGGTGAGGTTGCATATGAATGTGTGCATTATTCCCTTGCATTAGCCCCAATTAGTATTTTGATAATTAAGTAATTGATTTTCTTGTCTCTCCTGTTCTGTGGTATGTTGGGACACCATTTAACTTCGTATTCTTATTTCATTTCAGAACTACCAAACAGAATGTGTACTTACGTTGCCTTTAAACACCAACAGATACATCAAGTGCTCAGAGGAAGAATGTCAGTTTGAATGCAACTGATAGGCATTGTCCCTAAAAGGAGAAAGAAATAGAGAAGGCATTCAAGAGCAAACAGTGTGTTCAAGTTGCAGAAATATTTTGCTTCTAAATCAGAGAGGTTTCAAACAAATAAAAGGGCTCTTTGTGATTACTTTGAGAGTAACAAGGAAGTAATTGAAAATATGCCAATAGTGGGAAAAGTTAAATCACAAAGTTGATAGCTTTCTCTCGGAGAGGGTGTAGTCTAGAATATTAACCTGGACAGAACAGTCATGGGGTGTAGTCAGGTGTGATCACCCTATCTGCCTCCCTAGAGCAAAGGTTTATGGTGTTGGAGTGAACTTTAGAAACTTTAGATAGGGAAGCACTTTTGCATTTAAACATCAGAATCCCTACATGTTTTTGTTTCAGGAACACCATTTTAATTGTTGTCAGCAAATTTTTTTGGTCCCATGTTGAAGCAGTCTTGGTGAATGACCCCATGCAACTGCCCTTCTGGGCATTTAATGAAGATGGTCACTTCCAAGTTCCTTGTGCTTATCCTTAAAATGCAACAGCATTTTTTAACTGAAAACTAGTGACCTTGAGTTAAATTTCTTCTACTCTGTCTCTGGAGGCCGTTGTAGAGAATGTTTGTATCCTTCTTTCTGTGTACCTTTCCTGTTTGGAAGCGGTTCAGCTCCACACTGTTTCAGGTCCTGCTGACCCGCTTTCTCAGTCTCGCTGGTGTGTGTTACAAAGTCACGCCAAGTGCAAGTCACCCTGACGTGATGGGGAAGAAGATGCATGGGCAAAATAATATCTAGATGTAGTCCTAGAGAAAGGTTTTAGTCGGTAGTTCTTTTTTTAGACTGCCCAAGACAGCAGCTGTCACTTTGGCATTTGATGTATCTGTATTTCTCTTGCTCCCCTTTGAGCCTGGAAGTTTTTGCCTCAGAATTCAAGCTAAAACTTCCTTCTGCTTGAGCTGGTAGAAAAGAAACTGCTTCTGGGTGAAAAAAAGGCTGCAGACCAGTAAGAGACTTGGCCTGACTCTACCCACAAATTAGAGGGTGTGGATGGTAGTTGGGCTGCTCTGTACACAGTGATTCCACCTTAGCAAAAGAGCACTTAAATTCGTGATAAACTGTTGGCCATATGTTTGATACCCTATGGCATTTCAGGATAAGGAACAATTGTAAAAGGCAGTACCAAAGGAAAACAGTTCTATCCTTCCTTTTTGTTCCAAAGTTTGGATGTTAAGAGCAGCTTGCTGATCTGTTCGTATCATGCAGAACTGCCATGCATTTGGACAGATTGCACTGAAGCAGTTAGAATCTAAGTTTTAGGTTTCTATAGGATCAAATTTTATTACAGGTTGATAGGAACTTCTACAGAAATGTGTTACATTTTCTAATGCCTTGCATTTCTTAACAGGGGCCGGGAAACAGAACAAGAACTAAGAGTATCTTGTCCATGAGTGCAAAGTCATTCTAGAGATTATGGCAGTGTTCCATTATCCTTTCTGTTGATGTGCTTCTGATCAATATTGCAAGGGCACTTAGATGTCATTTAATGGTATTACTAGCAGAAATTTTCTGTATTTTTCTGTGGAAATCGATTTTAGTGGTTTTCATAAGGTAATTTAAGTATCTGTATTGCAGAAATGGTTTTATACTGTCATAAATTATTAACTTTTTCTCTGTAGGCCACCTTATGTGTCTGTACTTTCCTGCACTTATACAGGTGAATATAAACTAAGGAATAATATGTAACATTTTGTGTTCTGACGTGCTGCTCACTGGCTTTCCTAGTCTGAGTTTTGATTTTTTTTTTTCCCCCTAATGTATTGGGTGCTTGGAACTTGTTCAGCAACAAAAAAATGTTGGGAGCAGCATTATGTAATTGATGTGTTGTACTTGCTCTTTTACCTTTTCTCTTTTTCCATCATATTCCTAGCCCATTTTCCATCAGACTCTGCAGTGGTTTAAAAACTGTCGCTTCTAAGGCAAGTTAATAGTAACACATATAATAAACAAAGATTCTTTGACTTGTTTCATGAAGGAAGAAGTTGAAGAAACAAATTTTTGCCTTTTTTTTCCTTTCTCTCCCCTCACCTACCTTTACATTTCAATGAGCAAATTTTTCCCTTGTCTTTGGCAGTGACTTGAGACTTCAGAGGATTGTCAATGTGGTCTGAACAACTGCAGAATTTAAACTTGGTCTTCTTCCCTTGAGTTTTCTAGATAAGTACAATCAGACCCTGAATAAGTTTGACTTCTGTCAGGCTCATGGCCAGGGAAGAAGAGTCTCCTGTGTTTTAAACATGGGTTGTTGAAGGGATTGTTTGCTTATGCTGGGTGTCCAGGTCAGTTTGTTCACCACTTCAGAGCTAAAGGAGGTCTGATTTCAAGGGGAATTCTGCTTTGGGGACATCTGACTCCACTGTGCCTGGGGCTGTGGCAGGGGTCGGGCAGGCACATGACTTAAAGGTGACACTTGAAACCCGAAGGCAACTTGGGATGTGCAGAAAAGCTTGCCAGAAAAAAATCCCAAAAGGGCTTTTCAGTAGTCCTTGCAACTGCAGTGTCTGGCTGGGATTGTGCTCACAGTGCTGTTCTCATCATCTCTTTCTGCACATCAATTCATTGTATAGGGTGAATTTTGTGCAAGTGGCCTTCTCTTACCAAACCTGAATTTTTGGGCCAGCTAGAGCAAGAATACAATTCTGGCACTACCCCCACAACAGCTGACCCAGATAACTTGTATGTTACTGTACAGAGAGGTCTGTTTTTTCCCTCTCTTGAAGAAGTACCATGAAAGTGTGAGGAGAGTAGGCAGGGATTGTGAGCCTTGAATTTAATCTCAGTTTGACTGAAGTTCCCCAGACTCTCCAGAATATTTTTTTGCCACCAAGGATATATTTTTTTTTTAAATCTTTCTGTAAACATGCATTATATGACTAGAGAATTCCGATTTTAAAAAAGTAATGGAAATCAGCTATGAACTTTGCCAGTTAGAGCTGGAGGGCTGCGGAGAATGATGGGAGTAGGATATGGACCCTCAAGAAGGGGTTTTCTATATTTTTTAAATCCCAAAAATTGTATGTTGAGTTAAGAATTGAAGCTTTCGGAGACAAGGATGTTTTTTAATATATCATATTACAGATACTAATAGGAAATTCTTTTGGTAGGCTAGCTGGCAGGCCAGCTTGGTGTGGAGCTTGAGATCTGGACAGGTAGTTCGCTGATCAGTCAAGGAGCAAGAACTGCTCCAGACAACATGGTCTGCTGGGTCAGTGACTTGGTGGCTCTGTTTCACTGGTCAGCTGCTGTGCATGGTTTTGTTCATGTTGGATAACACAGGGATATTTTGTACCTCTCTTTATTCTGTCTATCTCCCAAAGCTTAATTCTGAGGAACCACAGGCTTTGCAGTTTGGGGTTTACTGATTTTTCTTGGTCAAATTTCCAGCAAAGTTCTTTCCTGCTTGTATTGCATCTGGCAAAACTTTTGTCTCGCTTCTTTTGTTGTGCCTGCTTGAAATACAGGATTGTTTAGTGTAACTGTCCCCACGCTTTCAGAGGCAGAAATACGCAAGGGAATTTTAGACATTTATAACTGGAAGTGACTTCCTGGGGTCATCAAATCATGTGTCAGATTTGCTGCTAGTGGTTCTCAGGAAAACCCTGATATACGAGGAGAAAAATTCAAATCCTGCTGAATAACTCTGGAGTTTTGTTTAATGTCCATCTGGGAAGAGAAGAAGCTATCTGTGACTACACATATCCTTAGTCATTATTTTCAACTTTCTACTGGGAATGATTAATTTCATGTCATGCCTAAATAATAATTTGTCATTTTTTGCTGGAAATTTATTTTTGTGTGTGTGTGATGATGCAAGAACCACAAGATAAGTCTGATGTGTTTGTCATAGCAGGAAGGGCATGTGAGATGCATAATAATAAATACCTAAATCATGGCAAACTCCTGTGGGACTCATTTGGATTCTAGGACTTTAAACATGCTGTTAGGTTCCATCCTTGTAATGTGAACGTCAGTTTAACAAAGCTGTGCATCTTGTAGGACGAGGTCTCTAGAACAACTATAAAGCTCAAGTGTGTTTCTTATTCTTCATTTTTCTTTTCTTCATCTGTAGTTCTTTTGGTACTGTCATCTTTGTTATTAATTACTATGCAAGAACACCCCCGATATATTTTAAGATAAGTGAAGTACCTTTGCTAAAACTGTTGATACCGCTCTTCCAAGAGGATATTGTAATGTATCATCTTTAACCTACAGTCAGCAGAAACCTCAGTATAGATGTACTTTAGGAGCTGGATCTCTGCACCTGTCAGGCTTTGAAGCTTTGGGTGGGGTGGGGGAAGACCAATCGATGCCTTTGTCCTGATCAGCCAGTTGTCTGGGCTGCACTGGGAGAAGAGGTGAAAGGCAGGTGGAGAGTACTGAGCAGTGGCAACACTGAGATTTTAAAAACTGTCTCGGGTGTGCCTTTAGGGTATTTTGTTCGCCATTGCAACTGTTACACTTTAATTGTCCTCGATTCAATTAAGAATACTTAGGAGAAGAAATGTGTTTGCAGGTAAGCGCCAAAGGAAGCCTTTGGATTAATGTTGCTGTGAATCATCAAAAAGGTGATCAGCACTGGAAAATATATACAACACATATTAATTCCCAATGATTTCAAAAACAGTTAAAATATTTAAAATATATTTTAAGTATGACTTCTTTTAAAGGATGATTTGCCTCTACATTTATTCTTGTGCTTAGTTAAGACTATGTTGTATGTACTGCCCTGTGTTGCAAGATAAGGCAGCTTCTGTGAATTTTTACTGGCACTTTGGAAGCTGAAGTTGATGATGTCTTATGCATTTTTCACTGGCAGGTTCCTGTTGCACACTGTTTTGGGCCTCCAGGACATTACAAAAGAAAGTTTTGCACTGTGTGCAGGAAGTCACTGGAGTCACCTGCCTTTCGATGTGAAGGTAACTTAAACCCTTCCTTTTACAGCCATCTGTGTGTTCTCCAGTGCCGCGCACTCTCCCCATGCTGCGTACCTTGAGGGTGTGTGGGTACACACACACTGCTCTCGAAGCATTTGAGGGGTTTCTGGTTTGTTTGTTATCCGCCCGTTGACCGTGAAAATGTGTACGTCGGATTAAGGAATGATAAATCAATCCCCCCTTCAACAGAGCACAGACTCTGTCAAACCCGTACGCTCTTTTCATCTTTCCTCCAACTTACTCTGAGTAAGTCTGTGGTGGCGATGGTGTGCAATGAATCCACGCCTGAGATGTGCAGAGGATGAGAAGCTATTACGACAAAAGAATTGTCCTGTTGAGGTAATTTATTTCTGTTTCCAGTAGAAGCTTTTCACACAGGGAATCATCAGGTATTCATGTTTCTAGAAAAGAATGTAGAATTTCCTGTGTTACTGGTCTGACATATCTGTTACTTGTAATGAGGATAAGATACCTTCAATGGAAAGATATTTGAAAATATTATTTGTCAAAATAACACTGCTCTGAGTGTTTTGACATGAATGCTCTGAAAAAACAGTAATTAAAGAAATCACCCAAACACCAGAATTTTTATTTGAAATATATGTTGGCATGAGTACTTGACTGATTTTTGATGTAGGGTAGCTCCTTAGTTCTTTCTTGTCTCCTTTGTCTTAAATCTCTATTAGTTGTTCTTCAGTTGATGCTGTGAGGTTAAATAGAATTTAGTATATTAAAGGAACATTACCTGTGAATTGTTGAAAAAAAAAAAAGAAAGCGTCTGAGTGAAGAACCAATTCTGCAGGGGATTGAAGTGCTTTCAAAATAGCTGTTTATGCTAAAGGTAATGTCTTATTTAATATGGTTTTCTGTGTGTATTTGTAGGGGAAACATTCCTCTTTGATCAGGGTATTTAGACTTATAATGGTGCAGTATTTCTGTTTCTGCTTTTGTCTGCTGAGTTGCATAATGAAGCCAAACTATATTCTTCTGACTGGTTGGAATTTGTCACTTAACATAGTTACCAGTGAGTTGGATGGTTTGGTGGGATGGTCAAAGAGATGCAGAGAATTTTTTTGTCATCTGTCTTAATAAGACTCAGAACTTGAGTGGCATGAGATAGAAAATTTGAAAAATTTCTCTAGCTATACCCTCTTAACTGTTGAAAATAGCTTCTGTTTAGTGATCAATTTTAGTTCAAGCTTTCTAAATTTTTCTTTTTTTGTTCTCTCTTAATTTTACTGTATTAGCATTGTATCCATCTGTCATGGTTTAACCCCAGGTGGTACCAAGCCCCACACAGCCGCTCACTCACTCACTCCTGCACCAGCAGGATCAGGGAGGAAATCAGATGGGTAACAGCTAGAAAGCAAATGGGATGAGATAAAGCCAGATTAGTAAGCAAAGCAAAAGCCACACACACAAGCAAAGCAAACCAAGGAATTAATTCACTGCTTCCCATGGGCAGGCAAGTGTTCATCCATCTCCAGGAGAGCAGGGCCCCATCACAGGTAATGGTTACTTGGGAAGGCAAATACCATCACTCCAAACTTCCCCCCCACCTTCCTCCTTCTTCACCCCACTTTATATACTGAGCATGATGTCATGTGGTGTGGAATGTCCTTTTGGTCAGTTGGGGTCTGCTGTCCAAGCTGTTCCTCCTCTGAACCTCCCCGGCACCCCCAGCACCCTCACCAGTGTGGCAGTGTGAAGAGCAGAAAAGGCCTTGCTGCGGTGTAAGCCCTGCTCAGCAATACAAAAACATCTCTCTTGTCATCACTGTGTTCAGCACAAATCCAAAACACAGCCCCATACTAGACACTGTGAAGAAAGTTAACTCTATACCGGCCAAAACTGGCATGCCATTGCAAAGGAATTTTTTTTCCCAGATGTTTCCATTTAAGTATTCTTAACAAGAAACACATGAAATCGCATGTTATATTTAGGTATTAAAAAGGCTCAGACTTTTTTTTTTTTGGTGGTTCGTTGAAGGTTCTGAATTGTGTTCCTCAAATGGATTAAACAGTTTTCATATTTTGTGTGGTGTGACTTGTTTTGTATTCCTTTTTCCGAATGCCGACAGGGCTACAACTTGTTTCTCTGATACGTTTCTGAAATGTATCTTAAAAGGGGCAGTTGAAGTTCATAAAATGAGCAAGAATCTTCCTTTACTCTTCAAAAATGCTTTCGGAATTTGTTTTGGAAGTCAACTATTTTGAGCTTTAGAGCTTTTAAATCCAGATGGAGATGTTGAACTTCCTTACGGTTTTTTGCTTACTTCTAATGACTTAGATTAATTTTACAAGTCTACTGTTGGTTATGATATTCTGTCCGATATTGAAGTTAAGAACTTTTCCTGGACTCTTTACCATAATTAAGATAAAACAAATTTTCCTGAAAGGAAATTGAAAGTTTTCAGACAAGTATTAAATGCCGAGGATGCACAGGGGGGCATCTGTTCTCAGAAATGAGTATTCATGTATATTAACCCCAGGTGAGAAAAGTACATGCAGTTCATCGGCAAAAATTACAATAGTTGGACTCCAAATTCTGCTGACAATTACTAATTGCTGTGGGTAGCTATTTTTTACTACTAGAATTCTACTGGTGTCAGTTGAACCTGGACTCATGATGGTGAGACTTGCTCTGCCTCTTCTTTCCGAGAAGGACTGGAAAGTAAGAAAGAGAAAAAGGAGTAAACCAAACTTTTTTTTCTTAGTGTTGAATCCTTTACAAAAGTTTCTCATTAAGCATTGACCAGGAGCAGCAGATTTACTGGAGAAGGAGGCAGTTAACATTCTAAAGGTTCTTCTTCCAAGTTGTGTATCTGAAATTAATCAGCTTGGGGTTTTTGGCAATCATAGAGAAATTCGCTTTCCTGACTAGCTTGAATGGAAGATTATCATTCTGTTATGAGTTAAAGAATTATAGAAGGGATGATAAAGATGAATTTTCTTTTTGTAGAGCCTCTTATTTATATTTACACTCAAAAACTGCAACTTTCCCACAGCAGGATAGCTAGGGAAGGCATTAACTCCTGAGGCACTCATGACCTTCACATGAACACACTTCTTATTAGTTCTGAATTCAGGTTGGTATTAGGAGCAACAGATGTGAATTAAACCAAGGGTGAAAACTCCTGTGTCTTCCTATGAAGTATAGCAAAGGGAAGAGTGTGCCTGAGCTAGCAGAATTAACGATAAAAAACCCCAATACTTTGTTAATTCCTTGAAGCTGTAACTTGGTCTACAGACACTTTTACCTAGGATATGTCTCAAAGCATCTAGCTTGCCTGGTAGTTGAACTGGCAAAATGGTAAAATATTCCTGTTATATCTAACATGAATATATGGAGAAACATAAGTAAAGGAGGGACTGTCACAACTTCTATATAAGTTCTGGAGTGCAGTGAAGAGCAGTATGGGCAGCTGTATGTGAAAGTTTGTGGCTGACTTGGTCAACTTGGCGTTGGTGTGGTGGTAAATTATGATCTTCTGTGGTCTTAGAAAAAGACAGTATTAGTTGTGATCACCTTTTCTAGAGTCCAGAGAGTGATTTCAAAATAACCTGTTATTCTCTATTTTATTTAATACTGTCTTCAAGGTATTTTCAGATAATGTGTTAACATGTACAGTTGCTGTCTTCCAATCTTCAGGTTACAGTTTTCATATTTTTTTTATATACTTGGAGAAATAACCTGTTTGACCAGAACAGAAAAAATATTTTAAGAATTTGAGGCTTGTCTCTTGCTTTCATTTACTTAATGAAAAGTCAGATGCCTTCCCAGAACAGTTGGATACACAAGTATTTAAAAATCAGCTACAGGAGGATTTTTTTTGTGCATCTCTGTCTATGAGGTCCATAAAGAACCTTCCTAACTCTTGCAGTAATGAAGGTTTGTATTGAGATCTTCTAGCAGTATTTTTTTCAGTAAATTGTCCTTTGCAGCATAGCTGCAGATTCTTTTATTTCATATCCTGTATCTCCAGTCAGCTTTTAAATAATTAAAATTATTTTAAAACCAAAACTTGCCTAAACCTTTGTAGGATTCACTAAAACTTCTTCCACCTACA
>JAWMRA010000090.1:24724116-24739865 GCA_035584735.1 Pseudotriccus pelzelni | reverse complement strand
TCATCTTTGTGAAAGGTGAACCTGAAATCCTTCACTCTTCACCCTTTCAGAGATGTCTGTGCAACAACCTGTGCTGGACAGCATGAGCATGGACTTGATGAAGCTTTAGCGAAATGAAAGACAGAAAAAGGCTGAAGTTCTTCATCTGCTGTACCTTCTTTCTTCTAGATTTTCTGTTATCCCTGTGTTTTCTCTTGTTGCCTGTACACTTAATCAGTTGTTTTAGGAACTTTCTGCAGAAGCATGCTCTCAGATCTGTCAGTGCTTTGGGAGCTGTTCTGAAGTGGATGGCATTGTGTCTTGGTCTTCAGGTTGTTCAACTGGTCAGTTATAAATGCAGTCTTGAATGGTGAGGATGAAGAAGTGGAAACATAAACAGTATAGTTATATTTAAGCACTTATAGCAAAAGCCAGGATAAAACTATGATTACTTGAAATACTATTTCCTCTGCGAATGTACCCATGTTTTAAATGAACAGTAACAAAACAAAAATGAAAATATTCAGCCTCAAAACTTGTCAAGAAGAAACATTTCAGTGGGTTAAAAGCAGGTTTTTAGTAGTTCCATTATACCCTTCCTATTCAAGTAGCTTTATATTTGAGGGTGTGTTATTGAAATACAGTAATTGTTTTCATTCAGGTAAACAAACATTAAAGATATTTGACGGGAATGATGCTGTGAAACGCAATCAATTTCGACTGATTTCAGTTCCAAGGATTGCAAAAAATGAAGAAGTTGTGGTAAGATACCTGGTGAAGGTCAATATTCCTATGTGATAAAGGGGCATATGATTATATATTACAATAGTCAGAAGCTAACAGTTTTACAAATATAACTCAAAATCAACAAAAACTGTAAATGGGCTATATTATTACAATGTAATTGACATCTTCATGTAGTGCCTTTGTTTTAGAGCATCTGAAGTAATGGTGGCTTACATATCCCTAGTATAATGGGGACCACAGTATATCACATTTTAAGCAGTCATTCTCCTTCCCTGTGTGGCTCTGAAGTCTGATATTACTGATGTGAGCAATATTGGATAACTAGCTCCTTGGATCTTCCTCCTTTACTATAGTATTTAGTGGTTTGATGTTTATCCTGAACAGCCACCAATATTGCATGTGAGTTAATCAACTTTGAACACTGAAACATACTATAGTTATCTCTGCTCCTTGGCTGTGAAACTAATGAATTACTGATCACATACTGGCCACTTCCCAGCTTTTCCTCTACTCCATCTGGGGTGGAAAAATTACTCAGTACTAAATCAAGTGTACTATGCAGATCTTGGTTTACTGGACTAGGCAGAGCCCCCACACTGTGCAGAAATAAAACCTGGAGGGGGAATGGAGTGGTGCACAGGAGAACTGATCGTGTTAGGGTATCAAAGTTGTAAAGGACTTGGCAGAGGAGTCTGGGAAATTTATTACATCAGAATTTTGACAATTTAAAGCTCATTAGGATTTTTATCTTGATACTGTGCTGAAAATCAAGAAGAGTTCTGAAAATGGATTATAGTGTTCTGCATGTCTAAGATCTTTAAGGAAAACTGTGTCGAGGACTGAAAACACTTTTATTTAGGAGTGCTAAATTGCCTTTCAAGCACATTTTGTCATACAGCTGTTTTTAATACCAGTTCTCATAAGTGAGTTACTGGGCTGTATTGACTGCAGCATCTGTGTTAGCAGAGGTGCTGCAGGCGTGGGCATGGATGTAAAATTCCTGTGACTGCATGCATCTTGTAAGGACAGATCTTACCTTTCCTCTTCAGAGGTCTGTGTGTTCAGGGCAGCCTTGTGGCTGAAAAGGTCACTAATTTTCTATATCCCCTTAGTACAGAAAAATTGAATAGGCAGAGTTGGGCACAGTCAAATGTAATTTACCATTTTCCTTGTGCAGTAAATCTTGCATGCAGCGAGTGAAGCTTTATTGGTGCTGAACTATTACATCTGGTTTTAAAATGACTGTCACTTGCCAAAAATACCGTGGACTGTGTTCAAATCCATTGATAGCTCAAGTTTTCTTTTTTTCATGTTCACTAAAATTTGTTTTCAAAACTTCATTCTCGTTTTGTTTTTTTGCCTTTGCTGTTTATCTGCAGCTCTGAGCTTAAAACGTGCATTAAAGGCCCATTTCATTAACAAGGTATTCATAAAAGTTTGTGGCTATCCACGTCTCAATGGTGTCTTTTCAAGTAAATGTTAATTTATCTTGCTGTGTTTTAGGAGGCTGCTTTGAGGGCGTACTATATAAATGATGACCAGCAGGAGTATGAGCTGCAGACCTTCACGCAGCAGGTGCTGCTCTCTGATGATGTTATCAACAGAAATGATGCTGCAGAGGACAGCAACTTGGGCTCAGTATTCCGAGAATCCATTCCTGAAGCTTGGATCATCAGAGCCAAACCAAAGGATGTGGAAGTGATCAGAATTTATCCTGCCTGGCTAAAGTGAGTATTTTCCTACTTGCTCACAAGGTTATCCTGCTTGGCTATGTTTGTCTGCTGTAGTCTAGCCCTGTTTGTTTCAGTTTTCTTCAGTTTATGAAGCTGCAGAAGTAAAGCAGGGAATGTAGTTTCCTTTTCTGTGTTTCAGGATTCTTCTGTTCATTTTTCTGAACGAGTAATATGCATATTATTCATTTCCATGACTCTTGGATTTCTTTACGTGCATGGAACATACTGTACAACTCCTGCAGTTCTATTTTCATGTGTTTGGTCGGGAAGGTGCAACTTCACATTAGCTATATCTGTGAACAAATGATGACACGCGTGCGTCACTTGAAAAATTGGTGGATTTTTTCAAAGAAATGTGAAGTAGGAAGAACTACAGTGTAAGTTCCCATGTGAGATTAGGAGGAAAAAAAAGTAAAGGAAAAATAAACTGTTCCATTTGCCACTGAGACAGTATAAATTTTAAGCATATTTAGCAGTGAAAACAATATGGTCTGGTGACCTTTCCATTTCTGAAGCCCTGTGGGATCGATCAGATTTAACCATTTGTTCAGTTTGCTCTTGCAACTGCACTGCCCAATTTTATGAAAGACTTGAAAGTAATTTTGTGTATAAGATGAAACTGGTTAGCAGTGGTACAATTGTAATTACCAGTTCCTTGTGGTAAAAGTCTTTTCTTGTCTGTGACAGTGATACTGCATCTGCCATGAGGTTCAGCGAGCAACTTTCTTCAACTAATGCAAATTTGACACTTAGGTAAAAAAGGTACACACGGGATAGGTCAAATGATTGTCCTAAAATAAGTATTTCTTTTCTCTTAGGGTGGGAATGGCATATGTTTCTCTACGAGTAAATAAGGATAGCACCGTGCAAACTGTGATCAAAGAAGTGCTTCCATTACTCGGAAGGCAGGTAACTGAAAGATCCCAAGCCTGTCCATGTACCACCTGGCTGACCCTGAAGTGGGGAGTATATATTTTTCTCTTCAGAAGAATTGTGACTCCTTCGCTGGCAGTTAATGTACTTGATTTCAGTGTGTCAGGTGATCTCGTGTGACTGGCACGCTGCTCAAAGCTTTCTGCATTCTTCATGGTAGGCACGGTTCCTCTGTACTGGAAGGCTTCTGGATCAAGCAGATGTTCTTGTATGAACACAATGGTTCTACACTTCTAATCTTACATTGTTCGGAAACTGGCAGTCACTGTTAGGATGATCGTGCTTGTCCTCCTAATTCTTTGTGCTGCTCTGCAAAGGAAATCATAGAATCACAGAACATCTCAAGTTGGAAAGGACCCATAAGGATTATGGGCCAAATTCCTGCTCCTTGCAGGAGTACCTGAAACCAAAGTGTATGACTAACAGCATTGTTCAGGCGTTCCTTGAATTCTCACAGACTTGGTGCAGTGAACGTGGGAATCTTGTTCCAGTGATCAGCCATCCTCTCAGTGAAGAACCTTTTCCTTCACTGCCCTCCTGGAGGAAGCTGGTAATTGTGATGAGGTCACCCCTCAGCTTCTTCTTCTCCAAGGTGAACAAGCCCAGTGTCCTCAGAGCATTCGTCCTAAGTCCTGTTGGTCGCCCTGCTCTGGACGCACTCAGATGGTTTGATGTCCTTCTTACATTGAGGCACCCAAAACTGCACACTGTACTTCAGGTGGGGCTGCCCCACTGCAGAGCAGAGGAGGACAATCACTCCCCTCGACTGGCTGGTGATGCTGTTGTCCCCCAGGACACAGTTGGCTCTCCTGACTGCCAGGGCACTGCTGACTTATATTCAACTTGCCATCGACCCCATCCACGAGATCTTTCTGCGAGGCTGCTCTCCAGCTCTCCTCCCCAAGGCTGTATTTTCAATCAGGATTGCTTACCCCATCCTGGGGGAATCTGGCAGTTGTTCTTGTTAAATTTCATATGGTTAGGGATTGCTCAGCTCTCTAGCCTATCCAGATCTTCCTGTAAGGGTCCCCCATCCTCAAGGGAGCCCACGGCTCCTCCCAACTTAGTATCATCAGCAAACTCACTGTGTATTTGATTCCTGTATCCATACAATTTAAATAAACATGAAAGAGTACTGGTGCTACAGCTGAGCCCTGGGAAACTGCACGGGTGACTGGCCACCAGTCTGATGTAACCCCATGTACTCTAACCCTTTGAGCCTGACTCTTTTAGCAAATTGCTAACCCAATATAATGTGGACTTGTCTAGCTCTGTTCTGGACAGATTATCCAGAAGGATATTGTGAGGGACAGTATCAAAGGCTTTGCTAAAATCCAAACCCACCACATTTACTGTCTTCCCTTGATCAGCTAGGTAGGTGACGTTGTCGTAAAAGGAGATTAAAATTGTCAAACACTGCCTTCCCCTCATAAGCCCATCCTCACTTTGACTGATGACTTCATTGTCTCTCCAGTATTTTTCAAATACTCTCCAGAATAACCATCTCCATGATTTTCCCAGGCACTGAAAGAGATTGACAGGGTCTTCCTTTTTGCCCTTCTTGAATAGTGGAACAGCATCTTCGCATTGACTGGGACCTTTTCAGACTCCCTAGACCATTGAAAGACAATGGAGAGAGGTCCTGCAATGACACTGGCCTGGTCTTTCAGTAGCCTGGATGAATTCCCTCGGGCCCTATCGGCTCATGTGCACTGGGCTGGAGCAGCAAGTCTCAAGTTCAGGGTTGGCTGGGAATCCCAGAGCTCATCATTGGTGTTGAAAACAGAAGTGAAGAAGGCATTGAATGTCTCCACTTCGTCTACATCCCTATTTTTGAGGTGACCAACCTCATGAAGCAATGGATCAGTATTATCTCTGATCTTAACTTTCGCCACTGACATATTTTAAAAATCCCTTATTGTTGTCTTTCACAGTGCTGGCCAACTTGAACTCCAGTTGAGCTTTGGCTGCAGGAATTTTCCCCCTTCAGTGGCAAGCAGCATCTCTGTAGTCCTCAAGGACTGCAAGAAAGGACTCGAGGCTGAAACAAAACCATATTCTTTTGAAAATTATTAGATACATCTTGTACTCTTGTAGATGCACATTTTCCGTGGAAGATAGTCTCTTTTCAGTCTGCCTGTCCTTCTTGCAGTTGGTGCCAAAATAGCATGACTTTTAGGAAACATTTTAGTAGAATGGAGACACAAAGCTGTAGCATGCACGTTTCATTCAGCAGCTGGGGCTTGTCAGCACACCAGGAGATCAACGCACCTCTGCTTCTCCAGGGAACAGCCGTGCTTCACAGAGGGTGACTTCTGCCTTCCGTTATTATTTACAGGGTACAGAGGAACATGCATGTGACTATCTATCTGCAGTAGGTGTTAATTGTAGATCTCTGTCTAGGTGTATGTAGCTGTGTAATGCATGCAGCTTTCTTTGCACCACAGGATGGTTCTGGGATGTGTTGACAGTCTGTTTCCTCAAGTGCTGTGGACTTAAAAATTTGAACAACCATCTCCAAAATTTTGTCTCACCTGAAAAAAGCGACTGTCAAACAGTATAGTTGGATACTCTGTTTGGGAAAGGTGTTCACCTCTCTGTGTTTGAGCTGTATGCTAGCTCAATTCTTAGGCACAATTGCGATTTCTCCAAAAGTGATAATTTTTAAAGGTCTTCTCATTTCCCTGTGAAAAGATGCACATACAGGAAATCTCTTTTTTAAAATCCAGAATTTGCTCGTGCTGAAGGTCCTCTCCAAGTCACTTTCATCAAATATCAGGCAAAGCACATGCAGGAAATTGAGGCTCTTAACACCCCTGTTCACGTAAAGTAAGATTTGTCTCTTGAGTCTCAAGGCCACACGTTAAAGCACTTCTCCAGTCCTCAGTGTCTCACGTTTTCAGTGCTGTAGTAAATGTAATAAATTGTCGTAAATGGTTCAACTCTTGGCTATGCCAGCTCTTTTGGTCCAGCTGCGAGGGACTTGAGTGGTCCCTGGCAGTAGCTTGGGGAAGAGAGTATGGCACATGTAAGAGATCAGTGCCTGTGGAGTGTCCCAGGCGATGGGGAGTGGTCAGCTGCTTTTGCCAAGCCTGGTTCCTGGGCCATGTTCTCAAAGAGCAGGTCCATTCCCAGTGCTGCATGCTGTCTCTGGAAGGGTACTCAGGTAGTACCCTAGATGAGCTGCTGATTGCTGAAACAGGAGTAGAATTAATTGTGCTGTACAGGTGCCACTTCATGATGTGGCTGTGAGAATGCCTGTGCACGAGAGCATGGGACTTATTCCTGACTCAGAAGGAGCTGGTTAGAGGAAGAATGTCATGACTGATTTAAAAATGTTCAACTTTCATGCTCTGTACACCATATAACACAATAATGTAAACATCTGGCAAAATTTTGTTGTTCAGAAACTGCATTTACATGTTGCATCTTTTTGCAGATGGAGTGCCTCCAGAATTTCAAGTTGGTAGAAGTGCTTATGGGCAGTAAGCAAGGTAAGTGAAGGAGAAATGGTCAAAAGCACATCTGTAACTGACCTTTTGCATTCCAACACAGTTGTAGCTCATTTTTTACAGTAAAAAACACAAAGGAAACTTCCTGATCATATTGAAATACTCAATCAGAAGTGATGCTGGTCCTCCTCAGTCCTGTGTGTCCTCTGAGAATATGGTTCCCTTCTCCTTCTTTGTTCTCACATAAAAATTTACTTGTGATTTCTGGTGGGTATTGACACTTTGACCCTGGTTTGGGGAGCTGTGTTTAACTGACATAATTTTCTTAACTGCAGTTATTTATTAAAGATTAATTCTAAAGTTCAAATTACTCCCTCCCTCTCTCTTCTTTCCCCTGACACAGCCCCCAAACGAGAGTAAGTTTGAGTCCTAAGATAGTCCGTAGATAGTCCAAGTAGTATGTGTGTGTGTTGGAAAGTACAGAAATCTGCAGTCCTGGCATTGGTCAAGTGTTTTGTGATCCTGCAGGAGCTGAGCTGGTGTTCTCCAAGTTCACATCTCTTCGTGCTTCAGTATTCTTAAGGTTGCATAGAGAGATAAATAAAGCAATTGAAGTAGTCTGTTCTCTGACCATAGCTGAGCAAATACCTTTTAGTTCAAAAACTGGCTCTGTAATTTGCTTTATGTGTGAACATTATCAGGAAGTTGTTTCATAAGGTCGTTGTAGCCTTGTGAGTGCCTTAACCTTGCTTGGTTTCTGGTGCTCGGCTTTGAAGTATCATTTGCAACTTTACTTTAACTGGAAGTTGTTAGAATTCTTTTAGTATTTTGATAGAACACAGAAGTGGGTTATTAATGTAGCTATTAGAGAATATAGCTTTAAGTTCTTCTGTCAAACAGTTAGATTGTTTCCAAAGTACTGCTTGTCTTTTGAGTGGGTCCAGGCTGTTTGTTTCTGCCTTTCTCTAAAGGAGGGTGCTGTTTAGGAACTGTGAAAAAAGTCAGAAACTGTTCCAAGCACCAAAGGGTTGTTTATGTTGAATAATGAGTAGTTCAGGTCACCATGGTCTGTTTTTGTTGAAGTTAGTTGTGTGTGGAGTTGTTCTTTTTCCCTAGATTTTTTTTTTCTTTTCTGTTTAATTAAGCCTGATAATAATTTACGTTGCTCTCTAACGTCGTCAATGTTCTTGCTGTCTCCAGTTCAGCGCATGGTTTTGGACAATCAGGAACTGATTCTTAACAGATTCAAGGACATACGAAAGGTAAATCTGAAGAAAAAAAAAAAGGATCTTTTGTTTTGTAGAGAGTCCCCTTTCTTACAGAATAAGTGAGTGATTGGTTACCCCCTGCGCTGGTCCATCTGTAGAGAAGCTAAGATCTTGAGGTTTGCTTCTGTTTGTGCTGTTCTTTAGGCACAGAGGATGTGATTGCAGAACTGTTTTGGATTTTGTTTCATGGTATCTTCTTGCCAAATGTCACGTGATTTATTTTCCTTTGTTTTGGTAGACTTCAATACGTCAGATGAATCAAACAAGGTTTTATATTGTGGAAAACAGTAAATCCGTTGTACAAGTAAATTTATTTGTCGGTGGCCTTCCACCTCAGCTTTCTCCTGAAGAATACACAAATATTCTCAAGGAAGAATTAGCTATCAAAAGTAAGTAAACGAGTGCATTTTCAGATACTTTAACTTGAATGGAACAAAATGTAGTATCTATTGCTGCTTTTTTTTTTTTTTTTAACTTTTTCTGACCTTATTTTAAAAATTATTCTGCCTCGTACTCTCATGGGGGCTTTTTTATTCATTTTAACAAGCTCGTGGTTGCATGAGAAATGTGACAGCTCATTTTTCACAGAATTATTATTAACATTACTGTGACCGGACCTTTTTTTTTTTTTTGAGTGAAAAAGCATCACTCTTTGAAAGAACTGTACGTACCTTAAACCATTCCAATTAAGCCAGTGCAGTTTAATTCCCCGGGCCTGAATGTCCCTTGCCTTGATTAACCTCTGACACTTTTTACATGAGTTGTTCTCCACGTTACTTGTGGTCTTTGTGTCTGGTCATGGAGAAGTATGAGCAGTGTGTGTACACACATATGGACAAGCACTCAGGGAAAATAATTTGTTTTTCTTTTTCAGAGAAGTGTAATTGATTTTTCTCAATAGTCCATCAACCAGCACTTTCTATAAACAGTGTCAGGAATGCATCACGATTTTTGTTTCAGGAAAAGAAGCGTTTTTCCCAGTTTTTTATGTAACTTCAAGAGGAATTTTTTTTTTTTTATTTGAAATGCTAGAAAGAATTCATAGTCACCTTTTATGAAAGTCAATTCAGCTTTTCTTACTTGCAAAGTAAACTTAGGAGAGGGAAAATGTTAGCTGGAGGTTCTCCCTATATTTGTATAACTTCTAATATTTATTTATATTATATTTGTGTAACTTTTAAAAATACTTTAAATATTTAGTCTAAATGTACCCAAGGTTTTATGTGTTTATATTTTTACCCTTTGCAGCAAATGTAGTATCTGTGAGTCATGTTTATCAAGCACAAGGTAAGCATTAAGATTTTTTAGTCTTACAAACTATGTCTGTTTTCAAGACTGCGGCCTAATACTAGAGATTCAAAGCTCAGAGTGTGTTAGTTCTACTTCATAAGCAAAAAACCCTTCAGGTAAAATGTAACACATTGTAATTATGAAGAGCAGTGGATTAGTGTCACCATATTAAAAAAAGTTAAAAGGTTGGCTTCATGCCTCGGGTACCAGAAGGTGGTAATATTTCATCATAAAAATCAGTTTTGAAATTGCACTTCAACTGAATGATCTAACACCACAGAACTGATGAAAACCCTTCAACTGCTCTCTCTTTATTTTGACTTCTAAAATACTAAAATTTGGTAGTGCTTTTGAGCTCAGTGGGATTGTTTCACAGTCACTGTTTCCTAGCAGAGTGTTAATAGCCAGCTCGAAGTTGTAGAAATTAAATACACTTATCTCTGTTCATCCTTTGAGCTTTTGC
The DNA here is from genome assembly GCA_035584735.1 of Pseudotriccus pelzelni. Lineage (NCBI taxonomy): Eukaryota > Metazoa > Chordata > Aves > Passeriformes > Tyrannidae > Pseudotriccus > Pseudotriccus pelzelni. Next base: position 24,730,000 of record JAWMRA010000090.1, on the reverse strand, counting down.
TGTACAAATTTTATTTCAGCAAGGTCAGAGAAGTCGTGTGGCTTCTGAGAGCTGGAGCAGCAGTGGCTCTGGGCAGCTTTAGTGCAGTGTTCAGGTGGAGATCTCCATTTGGTAAAACTCACAAGTGTGGAATTTTCTCTTCTGTGTGCTTAGGCATCTAAATTTGAGATGTTTCGCATCCTTTGGCAGGCTTAACTTTCACATATCTGCTAAATGGATCCTTCTATATCATGGTTTTGAAGACTGATGTGTGCTTCCTTTGTGTATTTGCTGTCTCCACATGGCTAATTAATATTTTTCATAACGAAAACTATAAAGATGTGCCTTTTCCTTTTTGTATTTCTTAATGGAGAATAGTTGGATTTGCAATCCTCTTCTCATGTCACAGCTTCATTGAACCAAATTTACATGCACGGGTTTTTTAGGTGTTTGTATGTGATTTTTATTGCCACTTTCTTTCATTTGTATTTTTGTGTTTTTCTTAACTTCCTGACTCTCCCTTTTCATTGCACCCGGGCTATGTTACCAGTTTACACCTCATATGCTGCCTGTTGTGCACTTTCATCTTATCCTGCCCCATTTTCTTCCCTGTTAAGTATCTCATTTTAAATTAACTGAACAGTATTTTATTTTATTTTATTTTTATTTTATCTTTCTCTTTTTTCTTCCCTTCTTCCCCAGTTTCCTCATACAGGACCTAAGCCAACATAAAGATCTAAAACTGATTCTCAAACCAGACCTTTCCTTGCAGTAATTCTTACAGAGATACTGTTAGTGAATGGAACTAATGGACTTTTAATAATGAGATACAAAATGAAACCTGGTACCTTTGTCACTTGTACATGATGAGAAAAGCGTATTAGTTGTGGTAGAATATGGAAATATACCCTACCTCTGAAACTCTAAGGAAGTCTTTAAATATGCATCAGTTCTCTGTGTCTTCAGTTCTTTCTTGTCATCAAACTATTTTGCCTTAACAAAAATCTGAGGTGTGTTTTAGGGTATGAAGAAAGCTTTGGAAACAGAACAGCCCAATTCACTGATAGCAAACAACAGAGTAACTTTTGCTGAATAATGTTCTGAGTAAACTGAGTGATCTTTTGCTGTGATATATGAGACCTATTTCCAGTAATAATAGAAAATATAAAAAATAGTTCTGATGCCTCTTTACAGGTGCTGTTGTACTCCAAATTTCATGTTTTTCTGAAGCTGAAAGAATATATATGCTAGTTAAAGATACTGTTATCAATGACAAGCCTCTGAATGCTGTGGTGATTCCTGAAGTTATGGTAAGAAATGGGTTTGAAAAACTGCCCTAAAAGTCTTTCTGCTGGAACTAAATGAAAATACTTCTTATTGGAAGAGGCCATACAGTGATTTTCTCTAAGTACTGTGATGAAAAAAAATCCTTCAGAGCCTGTACTTCATGTAATGATATACTTTTGTGAGTTAAGTCACTTGTCCTCTTACTGTTGAATTGTCAATATACAACTGCCTAACTATACAACTATAAATGGGAGAAAAACAATTTTTTCCCCTCTTTATTTCTTTCAATGATCTAAAAGTTAAGTGGGGTTTTAGTTTTAGCTGGCATGTCTGAAAATGTCTACAACAATTTTATTTTGGGGACTAAATGGGTTTCCTCCGTAACCATAAGGTAAAGTACTGTTGCTTATCTTCACATTTACAGTATCTCTGTTTCCCCATTCTGTGGCAGAGGGAGTCTGACCTTGTTGAGACCTTGTGGATTTCAGAAGAACATAGTCTTTTGAAAGATTTAGTGTTAAGAGTCCTTTGGCAAATTCAGGCTTGATTCTGATTTATTAAGTTTTATGATTGCAAACCACTTTCATATGAATCAGCTGGTTTGATAATAGGTTTCATGTCAAGACAGTAGAGTCACGGTGAAAAGAGGGAAATGATTAACTGAGTAAAGTGATATTTTTAGCCAGGATATGATATAGGTTCTGTCCGAAAGAGTGTTGCCATAGTTACTTTCTGCTGAGCTGTTGTGTATCTTGCAATTTACCATCTTTCTGGAGTTGCATTATGGCAAAGGAAGTGAGAGTCTTGATTTGACTTCTTGGAACATCACAGAATGTCAAAAACTTTTAAAAATTACATAATGAATGGGAATTATGAAACAACTTTCGATGGGTCCGAAGTTCAGTAGCCATAGCTGCTTACATACCTGCTTTTACTGTTTAAAAATGAGTCCTACACTTATCAAAGTCTTTTGAAGGCAAAATTACTTTTTTTGTATGAGCAGATACTAGGGGTGGTGCTTAAATGCAACTGGCAAGATTGAAAGCTATCCCCCCTCCTTGTTCTTATGCATACATAGGAGTTAGGTTTTGTGAAATGGTTAGAAACCAAGGCCCCACCTCGTTCAAACCAGGTTTCACAATGCTTGTTATGAGAAACAGAAAGCATCATGAAGATGGAACTGCTTTTGGATACTTGTTTTTGGTGTTTTTTAGCCAGATGCATTATGAGCCTGCATTTGGTGTCTGGTGTGTGAAGTTGAACATACTCCTCTCTGTTGATTACACTTGTCTGTTTTTCTGAGACTGGATGTGTTTGAAGTGAACTTCTTGATGTCAGGAAATCGTGGGCTACCTGTTATCTGGTGCAAGATATTTTTAGAAACTCAGAGGACTGCTAGAGATTAATTTTGAATACGTAAGAAGGACGGAAGGACTGTACATGTGCACAAAACATTGTACATCCATTTCAGCATGTACTGTTTGTATTGGTCATCACACTGAAATAAGACAAGAGTTAGTGTAAATGATGCTTCAAGTGTTGTTTTCTGTATGATTTGGCCACCCAGCTTATGCCATTCACTAGTTACCCAGGGTAAACTAATAAGTGATTGATTACTCTTGCTTCGGGTAGCAATTGGACTAGATGGCCTCCTAAGGTACTTTCCAACTTGGACTATCTCTCTTTTTATCTTATGATAATATTAACTTTTTTTTATAGATGTGATCATTTAAATACAGTACCAGGAAATACACAGGAACTGAGCACAATACTAAATTTACACCATGTTTGACATTCCTTTTGTGAGTGAAATACAAGGAAATTGGGAATGAAAGGCTAATGATTTTTGCCAACTGCAACTTAAATTTGAAAAAAGACCAACAATAAAACATCTCTTTTTTTGAAGTTGATAAAAGCATTGAATTAAATTGGTGGTTAGCAAGCTGCTAGTTCATTTTTCTGAGGTGAGATTTGCTTACTGTATGTCTGTACCTTCTAAGGAGGAGGCACAGTTCTAGTTTGGCAGAGTGTGGTCTGCCAGAAGGAATTCACTCTCAAATTACCATTACTGCGAAGTCTGAATGCAGAATCGGTTTGTACCAGCTGCTTATTAGAAAGTCAAACAGTTAGTGTTATCAGATGTGTTGATTTGTTCTGCTGTTTCAGGCCTTTAAGAATTTAATCAAACACTTTTTCATTTCACAATATTCAAATAAATGAAAATACTCTCTTAATTGGAGTGTGAAAAAAAATACAGTATTTTACAAAGCTGTTTAGCTGCTCTGTGTGAGGAACTGCAGGGACAGCTTGGTTTCACTCTTTGGTATAATGCCAAGGTGAAAGACATTGCAGGACTGAATCTTTGAATTCGGAGTTAATTTACTAGAACTTCTTTTGCAGCACTGGCAAGTGAGGAAGTCAGCAGAGAGTTGTATGAGGCCAATACCAGCACAGATTTTTGTGCCTTTGTCACATTATCAGTAATGCCTTTTAGTAGTGGAGTGCCCTCTTATGCCTTAAGCGTAATAGAAAAAGATGTGAAAGATTCCTAAATAGATGAAACTTCCATTTTATTCATTCCACTGATTCCTCACACAAATACTTACAACTTAAAAGCACGATAGTTTAATGAGCCTTTTTGCCGAAACACCATGGAAGATTAGTTTTCACCCTTTTGAAAGGGCTGTTACCCATTTCACCCTTCACTGAAGGGACTGTCAAGCACAGGAATGGGCTGCCCAGGGAAGTGGTGGAGTCGCCATCCCTGGAGGTGTTCAAAAAATGACTGGACATGGTACTTAGTGCCATGGTCTAGTTGACAAAGTGGTGATCAAAGGTTGGATTTGATGGTCTTGCAGGTCTTTTCCAACTTCAGTGATTCTGTGATTCTTCTATTTCTTCAAATGCCAGAAAGTAAAGAAAAGGCTTGGGAGTTGACCAAGCTGCTGCTTCAGTTGCATTGAGACACCTTGCACGTAGTTCCTCATCAGATAATGAGTCCTTTTTGACCAGGGTGAAGGGAGTTTGTGCATGGGCCATCGTGAGTCCTTTCAAACGGGACGTGCCGCTGGCATCCCACTTGCAGATGTGGAATTTTCCTTGGCACTTAGAGATTATCTGCAGTTCCTGGAGACAGCCCAACACACTGGAAGATGTGCTGTGGTTGTCACGCTGGAAGGCCTGTGGCTCAGAACGCCTTGTTCTGCTTTGTTGTGAGATGTGATTACACAGTGCACTCAACAGAAAGGGGATCAACACGGATGATAAACATCTTCCCCCAACCTGAAGCCACATTGTGCTAATCCTGACAAATTAAGCAATTCAGGGTGACTGTCAGAGTGTCTAAATCATGCAGACTCCTTCAGCCGTCTCTAAGAAACAAGCAATAAATTCCTTCCTGAATGCCAGCCAACCCAAAACCCCTCTGCAGATTTCACTCCTCAAGCAGAGCACTGAAACCAGCGCTAAAAGGGGAAGGGAGTCCTTAGGCTGTGAGTCACATACTCTCTTCTACCCAGTAACGAACTCATTTGTATGTCCCCAGCGGGGCTTCACGAAGGGTTTTAAAAAGATTCTGCAGCATAAACCTGCTAACTACCCTTGTGACCGTCTGAAAGTGTAACAGAGAATGTACTTTCGAGAAAGCACAACAGCAGCCCAGCCCTGCTGTACAAACCATAGAGTTTTTAACCCTTGCCAAAAGCCAATTGTTTTCTTAGAAGTTGACCTTTATCTGGGGATTTAGCAGTGTTTATTACTCCTTTAAGCTTAATGAAGAGTCATGATAGGAAGCAAGTTAGGAAGCAAGTTAACAGTAAGGATAAGCACTTTCTAGAACACTTTTTTATTCTGCATAGGTACCTCTAGTACTAAATGAGTATAGTTAGGAATTTACATCTGAAGATACCTGGAAAAAAGGTAGCTTTGAGTAGTAGGAATGCTAGTATACACTACATACAGATATTTTTTTAGCTCCAGGCACTCCCTGCAGCTGCCTGTGAGTCTTAGTAGCATTCAGGGTGTGTGTTTAACTTCTTTTTTCTTTTTTCTTTTTTTTTTTTTTGGTACAATATTGACACTTGATGGGAAGTTTAGATGGCAGTTTTGTAGAAACTGTAAATACATATTTGCAATACTCTATATTTACTTGGGAAAGACTCAGATGACTTTACAAAACACAGCTCTGCTTTTGGATGCTTTAGAGTGCACCATGTCTCAAAAATCATTGCAATTCCCTGAAGTTCCATTTGAATTATTTTAGTTACTTGGTTTTAAACCCAGAGCATTAGAACTTGCCTGGAAAAACAAGTAATGTAAAACACATATTCAACGTGTCACTTCTAAATGTCCCAAACCAGTATTTTTAGAAACTGATTTCCTGAAAAAGAGAAGATAATCTGTTGCCGTTAAGTTGTGACAGTCAGGAAAGAAAAGAATCAGAAGACATGTTCAGGGCAACATAACATCTCTCTTTATTTTTTCCCACCACCTTTTTATCTCCCTTCTATGAGAACAGCTAAGCAGAAGCAGCAAGCAAAACTAAAACATTCTCACACTCTAAAAAAGGTACCTAACAACACTGCTAATTGGCTACATGTTATTGTTAAAAACTTGGCAG
>JAWMRA010000090.1:24711161-24724016 GCA_035584735.1 Pseudotriccus pelzelni | reverse complement strand
GTACCCCTAACAATAAACTCTCTCTCGGTTCTCTCTCCCTGTGGTCTCTGTGTGGGTCTTGTCAGACTCCATGGGGACCACGTGGCAGGAGGGAGGGGGGAGCATTTCCCCCTCCAGGTAATGGGCTGAAATCCCAGGACCTGGAGCTTTCCCTATCCAATTCGGCTACCAGAGTTTAGTGATGGACCTGGCAGTGTTATGTTAATGGTTGGACTTGATGATCTTAGAGGTCTTCTCCAGCCTTAATGATTCTGTGATTCTATAATTCTCTAAGTCAAGTGCAGCTCTGGTGCTCTGACTAATACCTTCTTCAGAGTGGTGCTTGATTCTGTTAGTTTTTAACAGATGCAATGGGAGCTCTCAGGAATTTTCCATTTCTGAAAACATTGATCAACTCTCACTTCTTTAGAGATCATAGATGGGATGAGAAGAATAATGGAGACTGTCTAGCTAGTTTGCTGTTCATCTGACTATCATTGTCAGCTACAAAGGCGTTATTTTCTTGACAAAATTGATCTCACTTTACTGCTCTCTGAAATTTGTGTTAAACATGGGTTTCTTAATGGGCTTTTTTGCTAGAGCTCTTTTTTGTGATTTTTCAGCAGCCAGCAGAAATCATTAGATGATTAATGGCTACCCAAAAAAGTTTCTTCATGCATATTCACCCTGACTACCAGGTCTTTGAAGCACCGGACACTGGGGTAGAAAACAGAACACTTTGGCGTGGATTTCAGAAACTTGTGTACTGATGATGAGAGAAAAACATAGATGCCAGAGCTCACTCCAAGGCTCATCCTCTGCCAGCTGGGCTTGTAAGCAGGTTACAGACTTCTTGAATAAATACTGTTGAGAAAATCTGTGAACCAAATATCCAAATAACCTGAGGCTCAGTTTGACCAATGACCAAAGATAAGTTCTAAAGCTCTGTTCTCAGCTGAAAGATGGTATGAAACAATTTTCCCGTGGCTTTAGCCACCTGTGAGCATAGAATAAGCTCCTATTAATTCCACTGACTGAAACAGAGGAAGATCAGATTTATTAATGCTGTCCCTAAGAAAACAGCTGAGAAAAACAGTTGACCACTGACTGCATCACCCAAAAATTGTGATAAGTTTCTGAATTAACCAGTCACTAATCAGTTGCTGAAATAAGACTGTATAGAACCTACTTTTATAAGTATGCTCTACCAGTGAAAATAATTTTATGAGGGCTCTTTAATTTTTTCCTTACTCCTTACTAATCTTCTGAAATTAGATGCACTCTACCAACCTTGATTTGGTAAAACAAGAGTCTTTCTAGATTATTTTTCCTTAGATACCCAGAAAAAAATAATTTATCTTACCACTGTTATAGAGGGGAAAAAATAAAGGAAAAAAAATCCTTCCCCCCACCTCGACCTAAACAGGGAGAAATCAAAGTACCTGATGAAAAAGAACAGTGAAGAAAAGTACATATAAATCCTAGGCCTTATAATTTAATGAATTCTGGTTTATTTCTCATGTTGCCAGAAGCAACAAAAATGAACTGTTTAGTGACAAGGATTATTTTCTGATTTATGTATCTTGGGAGGGGAAGAGTAGAGAGACTGAATGAATATGCTTCCTTAAAGGAAGTGACTGATGAAAGCATTCAAAATTTCACCAGTCTATGATTAGGATTCACATAGGGAGATATTCTAAAGAGAAACAGTATTTGTCCTTCAAAAAGGCACAGCAGTTTGGGAAGCTGAGCCTCAATCTTGTTCTACTGGCTTTGTTTTAATTTTCAAATTAAAACCCAAGAAAAAATGTATTTTCCTCTTGGATGTCTGAGTGCTGATATTTCCCACTGTAACACAAAATCAATTTTCTGACCCGAAGTCAGACTAAGGTAACAGTTATATGCCAAAGTGACTCATTCTTGAGGGCAGGATGCTAGACAATAGTGTACCAAATGCTTGTTAAAGGAACTTGTATTTTGTGCCTCAAGACATTGTTGAATGTCTTAGCACTACCTCAAGTCATTACCAAATGAACAGTGGTATTGTTCATTGTCAACCCTGTTGGTTGCTTTTGACAGAACAACGTTTCTGTATTTGACATTAAATTTTTTTTTAAAAGAGCATTTTCCCCTCAGCGTCCTCTGTGTTTGTTTGGTAATTAATACGTGATAGACTTAAGAAAAAAAAACCTCTACAAAACAAACAACAAGCCACCAGTCTTTTATATCTCAGGGCTTTTGGGTTTTGTGTGTATGTGTATCTGGGTTTTTTGGTTTGGTTTGGTTTTTTTTAATGTAATTTCAAAAAGCTTAGAAAGCTTTTATAAAAAATAAGAGATTCAGGAACATATAGAAGAAAGCAAGACAAAATCAACTAAAGTGGGAAGCTAAGCAGGTTCCTTGTAATATATCAGAGTGGAGGGTTTTTGATTTTTGCAAAAATCTTCTAAAAGAACTTCTTCATTTTGGAAAAAATGCTACTGCTCTGAAAAGTCAAGTTAGCTCTAAATAAGAAGTCTATCTAGACCTTGAGTGCTAGATAGATTCCTAAAGGGGATATCCCTGATTGTTGCCGCTAAGTTGTGACGGTCAGTAAAGGAAAAAATCAGAAGACATGTTCAGGGCAACATAACATCTCTCGTTATTCTTTCCCACCACCTTTTTATATCCCTTCTATGAGAACAGCTAAGCAGAAGCAGCAAGCAAAAACCAAAACATTCTCACACTCTAAAAAAGGTACCTAACAACACTGCTAATTGGCTACCTGTTATTGTTAAAAACTTGGCAGCAGTAATGGGATACTGAGAGATATCAGAAGGCTGAATTCTGTTCCCATACTAAGACACCTGGAGTTCTCCAAGCCAAGCAATAATTCTCACACTCCCTAAACCTTCAGATTCACAGTTTGTCTTTCCTCCCCAGTTAAGTTGTGTATATATCATACCCATCATCAGGGAAACACACGAAAGCCTGCTAAGTCTACCTCCTCTTTTTCTTCGGAGGGGCCAACAGACCAGCTGTTAACCCCTTCAATAATCAAATGTTCCTGTCACATTCAAGTAAGGTAATCATTGGACTTCATTGTTGGGCTGGTTTCTTTTCTCTCATTCTTTTTTAGGAAAGTTTTTATTTACTTTGAGCTGCAGAACTTAGTATTTTTTTCTTTTTATTATCTTTTTAACCCCCATTTTTTAAAGCCTGCAAGTTTCCAGGCATTAGACCAAGCGTGAGGTTTCAGGTTGCCAATATTGTTCAGAAAATTGAAATGGCTGGAGATGATATTTAGGTAGGAAAAAGCTCTGAAGAGGATGAAATGGGATATGGTCAGGAGGGAAGAAGGTAGGGCAGAATAGAAGCTGGACAAAGAGTGTAGGAAGGGAATGGTTTGCTCTGTTACCCTGTGGGACATGATGTTTCCTTTCAGAGCTGCTCTGGCTTTTGTTGCTTGTGAGATTTAACCCCACACAGTGCTACAGGCGGGGCACAGAGTGGCTAGGAAGTGGCTCATCACAAAAGGCCCTGGGGATGCTGTCGGCAGACAGCTGAACATGAGCCAGCAGTGTGCCCAGGTGGCCAAGAAGGGCAATGGCATCCTGGCCTGGATCAGGAACAGTGTGGCCAGCAGGACCAGGGAAGTGATCTCCCACTGTACCCAGCACTGATGAGGCCACACCTCGAATATTGTGTTCAGTTCTGGGCCCTTCACTTAAAAAAAAGGACAGGGAGATCCTGGAGCATGTCCAGTAAACAGCAACGAGGCTTGTGGCCTTCCAGGAATGGCTGAGAGAGCCGGGTTTGTTTAGTCTCAAGAAAGGAGGCTCAGAGTGGAACTCATCACTTTCTACCTGAAAGGAGGTTGTAGTGAGGTGGGTGCCGGTCTCTTATTCTGTGCCTGCAGAGAGAGGACCAGAGGAAATGGCCTTAAGCTCAGACAGGGGAGATTCAGATTAGATATTAGAAACACTTTCATTGTCAGGGTGGTCAGACGCTGGAATAGGTTGCCCAGGGATGTGGTAGAGTCACTATCCTTGGTGATGTTCTAGAGCTGGGTGATATGATATTTAGTGGTTTAGGGGTCACAGTGGCAATGCCAGGCTGACAGTTGGGCCGGATGATCTTAAAGGTCTCTTCCAATCTTGATGATTCTGTGATTATCAAAAGGATCATTCTAGGCAGGATATGGCAGATGGTGGTGCAGGAACTAGTGATGTAACAAGATGGTCTGTACTTCTGGAAAAGACAGAGCTCTGCTTACTCTTTCACTAATGCCTGGAATGGCTCAAGGGGAGGAAATCCACTTGTCTCTTTGTCTCTTTGGGTTGTGTGGATCCTTGAGCTGTTGACCTTAATGCTCAAGAAGTCCTTTCTTTTTATGAGAGAGGCATGCATTGTTTTCCATAGACTTCCTTTGCTGCCTACAAGTAACCCTTTTCATGTGCTTAACAGAAATGAACATACTACTCTTGTTACGTGTTGGGCATGCTCTGAGTATTTGCTTCCCCCTTTCCAAAAGTATCAGAATATAGAGGTGAGAGGTGTTTTGAGCTCAGTTGTCACATTCAGCATGAAAGTGGTTCCTTTGGAGAAAGCTCAGTGCACAGCTTTGCAGCCTCTGTCTCACCAACCTAATTGTTTTGCCAGCAGTGGAACCTTTCTATTAGAGCAAAATTTTGAGGCTCTTTTGGCTCTTTGTCCCCCAAAATGAGCCTTGTTTGGCTGATTTATTTTTCAAGAGAACAGATGTGTTTTCAAAGTGAATGTCTCTGGTAGAATCTAAAGGACAGGGAATGAGGGGGGAAGAAAAGCATGTGCCTGCTCCACCAGCCTTCTTACTTGCTTAGTGTTCCTCTTCCCAATGTGTTTTCTCTTTGTGTCTCTGACAAGTCACACTGGGTGGCAGAGAGCATTGCTTATGCAGGCAGCTTTAGAGGAGAGGGATTTTTGTGTTTGTTGGTATCTTGACACATCTGGCAGGGTGCGACTTGCGACTACTGGATTAGTAGCCAGCTCTTTTAAGAGAGGAAAATTAGAGGCAATCTCTCAAGTGCTGTGAAGCCCCAAACAAACATTTGGTTTTAAGTGTCTGTATCAGCTCACAGGTAGATGATGGTCTGGCGTAGCTCAGTGTCAGACCCCGTTTTGCATCCCTGTAAATGTAACTCAGAAATTTGTCCTGATTTCTCCGTTGTGCACCTTAGATCATGCTCTCTGGTGGTTGCTCACAGACAGCAGTCAATAGGCTGTCTGGGTGCTGTCTGCTCCTCTCTGTAGCTGTTGATATCTCTCCACGTGCTTGCACGCTGCGGTCATGCTGCTGCCTCGCCGCCCCCTGAATCATTCTTGTCTAAATTGACTTATATTTAGCACTGTTGTTCTGTTCCCTGAATCCATCCGGTCAGCTGCATGACAAATTGCTGTTCTCTGAATGCTGTCCAATGTGTAAATACAAATTATCACAACTCAGGGACTGTGGCAGACTTTTCTGTTTTGAAGAGCGCTTGTTAAAATGTCCAGTGAACTTTTCTGGCATGTACCTGCCCCCAGCCCCGTGGCAGGACAGATGAAAAGTATGCTGGAGTCTTCTGATCTTTCTAGAACTATTTACGGATCATTTTACAGAATGATTTGTGGGTGGGCTGGCTGGCTGAAAACCAGACCCAAGGGGGTGCTTCTTTTGGCTGGAAGTTTTGACATCTGGTGAGGTTGCAGGTACAGTTCCCATGCAGTCCGTGGAGTGCCCCAGGAAATCCCACCTCTGCCAGGTCTAGTGGCTTCCTTTGCAGTGGTTTCTGGATGGGTACCAGACTCCACTGCAGCATGGCCATGCTTTGAGAGCCCTTTCAGTAGAGCATAAGATGCTGTCACTCCTGATTAAACCCTCCTAATATAAAAGCTTTAATTGCATATTTTTGAAAGAAGCTTCCAGCCTCTTACTTCATAGGGAGGGGTGCACCAGTGTCTGCCCAAACATCCTCGTTTTGAAATGTTTTGGCCTCATAAATTAACATGTATTCTAAAACAACCACCAAACTAAATAAAAAAATTTCAGTTGGTTTGGGGAGAAGTTCTGTCTTTTCTTTTTCTCTTAGGAGAAGCTTTCTCCTTTCTCTGTTCGAATTGCACATGCCTCTTATCCCTTACACTATTCTTTGGTGTAGACTGTTTACTGAAAATGTGTAAGAAGGGCTGCTTACAGTGACTTTGTTTCATGTTGGCTCCACTGTGTAGTTGGAGTGGGTTAAGGAGACTTCAGTTCCCAGGGCATGAAGAACAGCAGCTAACCTGTCCATTTCTGGACATTGAATCTTTTATTTATAGAATATGGATTTTTTTACCAATCATCAAGAAAGCATCAAATAATATTTCTGAAAGGCAGTAGTAGTTTTTCTTCCTATTCATGGGTTTGGCTTATCCTTTTCTTCTTGTTTTCTTTTAGGCTTCCAAGATACCACAGAATTGCTGCCCACTTCTTGTATTTGTGAACCCAAAAAGTGGTGGGCTAAAAGGTCGGGATCTGCTGTACAGTTTTAGAAAGCTGGTAAACCCACATCAGGTCTTTGAACTTACCAATGGGGGCCCACTCCCTGGGTAAGTCGTCATATTTTTAAAAAAAAATAAATTTACATTGTTATGTTTTTTAAAGGATGTATTAGATTTACTTATTTTGAAAATCTAAATTGCTTCTGTTCTGTACCTGAACACCAGGGCAATGGATCACTCTCTTCTGACTGGTTCTTACTGTGAGACCAGATTTAAACTTTGAGATTCTCTAAAAAAAAAAAAAGAGAATAGAGTAGTTCCTGGTGTATAGATTTCTGTCAAGTCTAGCAGATTCTGGTTTGGGCAAAGTCAGATGCACTTTACAATAGCACATCTTTAATAATTATTAAAAATATCTTACATTTGATTGGAGAGGGACAGAGAAATTACACATTTCCTCAAAAAGCTGATTTTTGCTTTTATTTCTTCTGATGTTTCATGGGACCTACTAGGAAAGTGTAATAAAATTTTCTGTCTTGACTCTTGAAACTTGGCCACAATTACAGAATTAACAGGGCCTGGCTGATCACAGCTGCAACATTTCTGCAAGGAACAGGACATAATGTGCTTGTGGGGAGGCAGGAACTGGTGACTTGATTTAATCAAACCCACTTTGTTACTAGCTTCATAAAACTGATAGTTGTAGCCTATTCCTCATTTCTTCAGCACTGCTTTAATAAAAAACTGTTAGGACAAAATCTTCAGAACAAAAGCTTTGTTGGAAGAAATGCAGCCTATGCAGGAGGCAAGATAAACAAATTACCCAAATTAATTTTTCTGTCAGAACTGTATAATTCTGTTGTCTTTCTAATGCAGTTCAAGCTTCAATTTCAGTAATTAGTTCATTTTGTTGTGGCCTTGGAATCTTTCTGTAGTTTTATGGCAAAATGCTCCTATTTGTTAATTGCTTCTTGTGCAGTGGGAAATAAAAATTCCTCTGCATGGTATCTTTGTATGTGGGATGAAAAGCCACAAAAGGTAAGGGTCACCAGAAAAACAGTACTATGAAGAAGAAAATGTTCTGTGATTCCTATGACTAAGTAAAAAACACCACCACTGATCAACATCTCCTCTAGGATTTAAAGAATTATAGATGTTTGCACTGAAATTATGACTAGTTAGATCTCTGCGCCTTTGAAAATGGAAGTGGTTAACTATTTAACTCTTGAAGAGAAGTGAAGAATATTAGAGAAATGTGGTTTTCTTTTTTTTTTAATACAGCTTTATCTAAAACTTCCTATTTTTCCATTCACTTTGTTGAAGTTGATCCTGAAACTGATGGTAAAGGGGGGCGGGCGTGGGGCAGAATTCCAATAAGACAGTGTTATCTTAAATAGCATACTAGGAGACTTTGCAGTTCCTGTATTACATTATATAAGTTTCTTTCGCCCTGTGCTTTGTTTTACAATGGAGGTTTCACACGTTCTCCAAAGTCCCCTCCTTCCGAGTGCTGGTGTGCGGAGGGGACGGCACCGTCGGCTGGGTCCTTGGCGCACTCGAGGAAATCAGGCACAAGCTAGTGTGCTCAGAGCCCTCAGTTGCCATCTTACCTTTAGGAACAGGTGAGAATCACAGCAACAACTGTTCCTCTTCCGAGGGCAGAAGTCCTCCAGAAGCTTTATCTTTATTTTTCTTTCTGACAAAGAACTCAGTTTTGCAGCAGAGATGCCGTGATTTAGTTCTGGCTGGTGCTGGAGGGTAAATTGCAGTATCAGCTTTTCAAGGAAATATCAGCATACTTCCTGGAGGAAAAACAAGCAGCCAGAGTGTATGAGATGTGTGAGAGTGGGCAGGAGTTGGAGAAGGCAAGATATTCTCCTCCTGACAACCAAGCAGCATCAGCCATTTCTCTAAACCAGTGAACTCAGCTGCTCCCTGACATCTTAACTCAGTAACAGGTTTTTCCATTTTTTTCTGTGTGAAAATTGCACACATTCCAGATGAGAGTATGTCTGTATGCAATAGTAAGCAAACGTGCAACCACAACAGAACTTAGATTTATCTTTTTTTCTGCATGTTGACTTTTTGTTCCAAACCAGCTAATCCTGTGACTTGTTTGGAGCACCTTAATGCAATGTGGTTTGTAGGACAGGGCTGGTGCGCTGATTATGAAGTACAGTCATAATTTGGCATTTTTTCTTGTTGCCCAGGTAATGACTTGGGGAGAGTCTTGCGATGGGGAGCTGGCTACAGTGGGGAGGACCCATACTCCGTTTTGGTTTCTGTGGATGAGGCAGATGATGTCCTTATGGACCGTTGGACTATCCTTTTGGATGCGGAAGAGCCAGCTGAAGGTGCAGAGAATGGCATTGCAGAACCTGAGCCTCCAAAGGTGAGCTGAGAGTACCACTTGGCTTTGATTCTTAGGAACTGTTGTTCTATCAAAAATCACAAAGATGATGGTTATCAACATAGTTTAATTTTTTTTGTTCACTTGGCTTTGTGCTCAGGCCTTACTGAGCTGTTTGTTAGTGAACACAGCAACGTCTGGATCTGGTGTTTCAGTCTGGGCAGGACTGGTTGACTGCAGAGCACACTTCATAGCTGTTTGGCAAAAAGCATCTGATAGGGGCTTAATGAAAAGATTCCCATGGTAGTGGCATGCCTGTCTGCTTCAGCTGGAAAGAAAATTATTTCTCAAATAAGAGAATGGTTTGGAAAGAATGCCAAACGTTTTCCAGAACACTTGGAAAACTAGAGTGTCAACCAAAAAACACCCCCCTCCTTCAAAAGGTACTCTCATCTTTCCTTTCATGGTTTAAAAAATTACTAGGAGTTGCTGACATATACAGGAAGTAAATCCTTCTGTCATCTTACTGCCACCGCATGTCTGTGTGTGTGGCATCCATTATTTGCACTTTTTTGAATGAAAGTTGCTGTTCCTTGGTTCCTATTAACTTGTTTCTATTCAGGAAAATGAAAATGTTGGTTGTAGATGTTGACTTCAGAGCTGTATGTGAATCCTCGTTCTTTCTGTCTTCAGACAAAAAGAAGAAATTGGACAAGGGAGTGACAAAAAAAGGAGGAAATTGTAGCAATGGTAGCAATTATCTAAGACTTTAGTCTGGTCATTGGAAAATCCTAGGCATTATAAGTCAGTTGGAGGATTTAAGTTGCTCAAGTTCCAGCTATTTTTCACTTGGTGGAGGCAGGGGTTGATTTTCCCTGAGTGCCTGATCTGCTTTTTAAAGGTGAAGGGTGGGAGAGTCAAGAACGGGGATTAAAAAACTATGGCATACAAAGGAAGAATTAATGGCAGAAATGGTAGAAACCTGTAGAAACTTGAGTCTGGCTTATAGGGAGCTATATAAAACACAGCTGAGTAGGTGAAGTCAAATTCTACACTCTGATGTAAGTTGGTCACCTTCCAAAGTAAGGAAGAGCATCTTCCTAGTGATGTAATGACAAATCATGATTGATGCCAAAAATAATAGTGGCATTGGTGTTCAGCAACTTGAGAAGTTATTGCATAGAATTGTTTTGAGATGTTGATTGGTTTTCTTTCTGCATTAATTTTTATTTCTGCCTTATTATGCCTGCCACTTTTCATTAAGATTAAATTTTGAATTTTCTGATACTTTGGAAACAATGACTGCGTATCAACAGTTGTTTCTACAGCTTTATTTTTAGTGCAGCATTTCTGGAAAATGTTTTCCAGAATCTGTCAAGATATAACTGACTTGGAGGGATTATCTGCAAAACTTGCTTTTGTTGAAAAACTCTGAAACTTCTTCATTTATGAATGTAAGCAGGAAATAATTTATCTTTTTTTATCAGATTGTACAGATGAACAATTACTGTGGTCTTGGCATTGATGCAGAGTTGAGCTTGGACTTTCATCATGCTAGAGAAGAAGAACCAGGGAAATTTAATAGCAGGTAATCCTGGGGAAACCAGGTGTGAAAGTCAACTCTGTGGTGTTGCATTACTTCCATTTTACACTACAGCTGATAATCTTAAATGCTGCAGTTATCCCCTAATCTATATTGCTTCAGGCAGAGCTAGGACAGGTAGGCATTAAATTATCCAGGCATTTGTAGGCACAGAATTCATCTGTTTTGTTTGTTTCAGTTTGGTTTTTCTCCTCTACAAAGTGATAGCACCAAAGCAGTTTTTGGAAGCCATGTCATTGTTATTTAGTATTCTTAGTCTGCAGTGTTGAATTCAGTGAAATTTTGAGGTAGTGGAAATATCTCTCGCTAAAAGTCTTTGTTAGGAGCAAGGGCAGTACTGCTACATAAGCAATAAGCACATTCAGAACTTCTTCAGAACTTCTGTACCTTTTACACCCTTGCTTAGTGCTGTGGTAGCACCTGCACGCTGGCATTAAGGATAAAGAAAAAAATCTCTATCTTGAATAAGACTGTTATTAAAAAAGGTATTGAGAGAGACCTTCCTCCTTTCTGGCATGCAGATCAACCAGTAATGGGACTATTTTTCTTCTGATGATCACTCAAATTGATGAGCAAAAGAAATCACAATTGTGTAATTAATCCGTAATCGCTTGTAGAAACTGTTTTGTCTGCTTTCCTCTATGATTAAATGTCCTCTAAATTGTCTTTTGGTTGCCAGAGTTACAGTCATTTACAAGTGTGCAGTGTTCAAACCATTAAAAATACTCTCTAACTGGTTATGAGTGTAATGATGTGTAATCCCACCTGTCTTGCCGTGTTCTATCATTACACTCATTGCTTATGGTGTTTTTCTTAAAAACTGAATAACACAAGATAATTGTTTCTAATTGTACTTGGCTTGCATTTTCAATCAAGTGGGTTAAAAACATCACAGGTAGTAAAATCAGGCAGTAAGTTAGTGTATGGCAGTGCCTGTTCTAGTATATGAAACTTTTCTGGATTGTCTTTTGCAGTTAATATAATCTAAGAGTTATGTTCATTCTTTCTTCAGAATAAACTCCTCTGTGTTTGCAAAGCAGCGGTACTTCAAAAGACATGTCCTTTTCGTATTGCCAGTGCATATGAGGGTTATACTTTGATTTCTGTTGCCCTATGTGCTTTTCATCCATGTAATCTTTATCTCAGTCAGTTCTCCTGCAGCTCAGTGGGCAATGACTTCGTGCCATTCTTGCAGGGTGATTTGAAGGGCTTGTGGGAAAGAAGAATGATTCCCCCTCCCACAAATCTGAAGGGCTATATATTTCTGGAAAAGAATTATGAAATAATGAATTGAAACTGAGGTATGTTTTTGCAAAAGGCAAGGTTAACAGTGCTGACAGAGGGTATTTACCTTTGACTGCCTGTGACAATGACTGTTAAAAGGGCTGGCTTTGCACTTTCCCATGGTAAGCAAGTGCACAGTCTGGTCAGCATTATTAGCACTTTTTTAAAATTACTTTTAGTAAACTAACTAAAAAGGGTATCAGGTGCAGCAGCTGCTGGCACGTGAACTGGCTGCTCTTGAGTGCAGAACAGGAATTTTCAGGTTGTGGCAACAGAAATGGCAGGTAGTCCTTGGAAGAAATACGGGCTTGAGTGATCTTGTGAAGCAAGACCTTAAACTGGTTAATGTCCCAAAAGCTGTGTGCTCTCTGACCTCAGTCAGTAGAGTCTCTTTATATGCTCAGGACTGCTTACTTTTGGCTAGCAGCTCAAAGTGCAGTGATGACTTCTCTGCAAGAATTTAATGCTGAACTTGCATTGCAGGGCAGATAAAAATAGTGTATGTTGTGACAGTGGTGGGTTTTGTGTTGTTGAGTGCCAAGCTGTGTGAGTTTTTTTCACAGTGTAAAATTTAACGATCAGGGCATCTGCCTTCATTCACAGAATCACAGACTGGGTCAGGTTGGAAAAGACCACAGTGGGTCATCTGTCCAACCTCCCTGCTCAAACAGGGTCATCCCAGAGCACATGGCAAGGATTGCACCCAGACAGTTCCTGAATGTCTCCAGTGAGGGGAAACTCCACAACCTCTCTGGGCAACCTGTTCCAGTGCAAGGTCACTACACAGTAAAGAAGTCCTTCCCCATGTTCAGGTGGAACTTGCCTTATTGCTTGGCCACCACCAGGAAGAGCCTGACTCCATCCTCCTGACACCCTGCCTTCAGACACTTTCAGGCATTGATGAGGTCCCCTGTCAATCATCTCTTTTCAAGGCTAAACAGGCCCAGCTCCCTCAGCCTTTCCTTATAAGAGAGATGCTCCCGTGCCCTGATCATCTTTATTATCCTCCACTGGACGGGAGCTCCTGTCTCTCTTGTACTGAGGAGCCCAGAACTGACACAGCACTCCCAGTGTGGCCTCACCAGGGCTGAATAGAGGGGCAGGATCATCCTTCTCAAGCTGCTGGCAAGGCTCTTCCTAATACACCCCAGAATACCTT
>JAWMRA010000090.1:24641642-24655673 GCA_035584735.1 Pseudotriccus pelzelni | reverse complement strand
GTACTAACACAACATCTTTTTCAAAATGAGGAACATCTCTTGCAGTTAGGTCAGGCAATATTTCTAAATATGGACCTATGTAGTTATTTTAAAGTGCTCCTTCCCCTTTCAATACTTGCATGCCTGCAGACTTCCTAGGCTCTGCTGAAATTTATTTACCTTCCTAAAACTGGTAGGCCTTTCTAAGTTTTTAAGAATATTGTATTTTTAATGTGTAAAATTGCCATGAATGAGCTTGGCTTTTTAGTTTGGTTTTTTAATACTTCGATACATTCCTCTGTTCTCTGCACATTTGCCTCAAACCTTTCTGAAGAGGGTCCTTTCTATTCTGTCCCACCCCCAAAGATGGCTGTCTGTGCTAAAAAGGCAGAAAATAAGTAGAATTCGAGTGGTGGTGCAGTACAACTTTTCTTTGCTTCATCCTGATTCTCGGAAATATTCCTGTGGTGAATACAGACCTAGTTATTGTTTTTCCCTTTGAATACAGTGATCCATAAAAATATGGTGTGTCTTACAGGACTGGAAGCCTTCTGTGATGATCCTGTCCTAATAAAGACTGTGGAATCACAGACATGCTTCAAGATATTTGCTGTGGAAATATTGGAAAAAAGTGATATTCCTCTTCTTGTTCTCTATGACACATCTGGAGAAGATGATATCAACATCAATGCTACTTGTCTGAAGGCATTGTGTGACAAGTCTCTAGAACTGCACCTGCAGGTACCATTGTCCTGCTGCTTTCTTAATTCATTAAAAATCATTGACTGATGAGGTCTTAGATGGACAAAAAACAGTACTCAGAAATTTTGCTAAGTGTTTTTTTCCCGCTTTCATGTCAAAATCTTACTGTTGCAGGTAGATGCGCTATATACAAATGTCAGAGTAACCAGTGTTTTCTCTGATGGAAGCCTGTATTGCCAAGTGCCGTCCAAAGGCTTGTCTAGACTCTCTGAAATCTTGCAGAAACTAGAAGACTACTTTGGTTACAAGGTAGGTTCTGTGGTGAGGAAAGTGGTGAAGTCATGTAGCCTTTTTTCAGAGTGTACCAATCATTTTCCTTGCACATAAGTTCAAATTTCTGTGGTAGCCATAGACTATTCTAAAAGGCTATAAATTCTCTTCCTCATTTGGGGCTTTTTGGGGTGCATCTTTCAGCATGAACAGTGTCTTCTGATGCTTTCTTGTTCACAAGCAGCCTCAAAGGCTTCAGTAACTAGTTATAGCTTTCCTTTAATAGTTACAATAGCAACAATGTGGCTCTTAATGGGAAGCTTGCAACGGAAACTGTGGCAGACTGATATAAAGCCTGGGGAGATATGCTGCTGTATTTTTTTTGCTGGAAATTTTAGTTATGTGATGGAGTTGAGGTGCATTAACAGCCTGGCTCACAGCACATTGTGCAAAGCAGCAATAAAAGCACTTTAAACCAAAGTTTAAAGACCAAGGTGTGTTCTTTTTAGCGTGGCTTTAACCTGGAAATTCAGCGTCTTCGATCTGATCTGCTTCATCACTTGTCCCCTTGCACCCTTAGCTTTCAAATGTTGTGGCTAGTATTAGCCAGAAGTGATGTGTAGGAGGCATTTTCTGAAGGCTTAAGTTGCTTTAAGAAGGGCGTGTGGCAGGGAAGTCTGACATTCCACCAGCCATTTACAGACATGTGCAGCAATCCTCACTAGACTCAAGAGAATTTATGCCAAAGAGGTCTCAAGCAAATCTAATTTGTTGGTGATTCAGCTGAGCCTCACAGAATCAAATCATGTAATGCAGATCCTTAAAGATCCTTTTGGAACTGCTGCTTGTGACACTACTGTGTTGAAAGTGGTTTTTTAGGTGTATAAGTTAAGCTTTAGATCTGTTGTGGAATCGTCTGGAAATATTTTGTGTTTAACATGTTTCAGTTATCAAGATTCATTTTCAAGCAAGCTAAACACTGAAAGAAAGTGTATAGAACACTGAAAGGTTTAGCAACACAAAGAAAGGCAGCCAGACAGGTATTTCAAAAGTTTTTACTTTTGAGAGAGAGTACATGTTATGTTCTTGTTGCCATCAAAGAGAGACGCTGATCTTCAGATTCTTTTGTTAACAGGGTAAAAGAAGCAATCTTGACTTTGCAGCTGATCTTGAGGATTGTTTTTTCTTTTATTTTGCCTGGGCAATTAAACAACATAAGGTGTTGATGGTTCTTCAAATAGAGTTTCTTCATGCTTTTTATAGCATGGCCATGATCTTGTTACGTTATTTAGAGTTATTGTGGTGAATGTCACCCCAATGAGACTTTCATTTGAGTCCATAGTAGATTTGGTTTGCTAAATATCTCAAGAAATTATATGATTTAGAATATAAGCTGTTGCCAGAGGAGCTTGTTTGAACAAACTTGCATACAAATTAATGTAATTCAGCAATGTTCCACCTTTTATTTATGTTAACTGTTCCTTTATACACTTTTACTACTCCCAGCACATGATACCCTTAAACTATTGGTTTTGGGCTCTTATCCACCAGCCAAGCATGCATTGCTAACACACTTCTCATTGGATGCTTACAGGTTTTCGTGCAATATGAAGACATTGTTTTTCACCTAAAACTCCTCCCTGTTTTCAGCACAGATTCCTCTTTGTTTTCAGTCCTGCAGCCTGTTATCACTACTTTTGAATTTTCCCACAGTCTGCAAGAAGGTTCTGGCTATGTCAGGGCCAGGCCTAACTAAGGCCTACATTTGTATGCTTTGCCCATAGTATGTCTTTTTTTTCTGCTAAACACTCCACAATAAGCTGGGAGCTTCTTCAGTTTTTTGTCACAGCTCTAAACTGCTCTTGGTTTTCAGAACAGTAAAAGCAGTGGTTGGTGATTTCATATACTGTGTTTCCAAGTGTTGCTTTTTCCCCCTGACACTTTGTATTCTCTTGGTTTCCCTGTAAAATACAGACTTTGGAGTTAAAGTTTTGCCTATTGGGGAAGCTTAAAACAACGAGATGAGAAGTGTTTCCAAGTCAGGACAGAGACTTCATATTCAACACAGTATTTTTGCCTCTCAGAAATACTTATGTCATGTGTAGCTTTTGAAATGGTTAGTCAAGTGCCAGATAGTAATAGCTCCACATTTTTAATTTCTGTTTTTGTATTTGCAGCCCACTTCCGAGTTCAATGTGTTGCTACCTTTCTGTGGCAAAATCTGCTTGTTTCCTTCCAAAGGAAAATGGGCACGTGTAGAGGTAAGAAGTATTCAAAAAACCAGCTACAGTTTTCGCACATAGAAATGTGTCTTTCTTTTTGTTCAACTCAGTCTGAATCTTCAGTTTCCATGAAACACTTTATAGTGTGTTGTCAGTGAGGTTTTTAACCTCAAAATTATGCGCTTGCTTTCTTCTTTCAGATAAAAATTATTCACACTAGACGGGCACTGGATGTGCAGTTCATGGATACTGGAACAGTTGCAACTGTGAAAGTGTCAGAACTCAGAGAAATCCCACCACAGTTCCTGAGAGAAGTAATTGCAATACCTCCTCAGGTATAAAGACATGTTATAGCCTAACCTATACTAGTTCTCTTGCCAGTGTCTGTAGTGCTGCTATTTCAAGTTTTATGTAATGAAATTTCATTTTCATAGCATTCAGCATTGCATTGTATTTCATTGTGCATCTTTGCCTGAAATAAATCACAGTGCAGTCCTGTGTATGGACAGTATGTCATATATGTTTGATGGCACTGGTTTTGCATGTTGGCCCTGTCCTATTCTGTTCATCATACACTGCTGAATCTGTCAGCGTTGTCCTGTGAACTGGAACTTGTGGACTAGTTTTCATATTTCTGAATTATACCTTGTGTATTTAATTCTGTTCATAGGCTTTAAAGTGCTGCCTGGCAGATCTGCCTCCTAACACTGGCATGTGGACTCCAGATGCTGTACTGTGGCTGAGAGACGCTGTAATGAATTGCCCTGAATTTAGCATGAAGGTAAATAGTCAGAATTGCCTATGGGACTTGAAATCCATAGACGTAGGAAGAGAGTGTTGGAAGAACAACTTTAGAAAAATTAACAACTCATCAAATTGATTTTTGTTATAGAATTGTAAAAGTTCATAGCCAGCTGTTGGACATAAATTCTATACCAAGTCCTTTTCTTAGGACATTTGACATAAAACTTACTTGACTAAGCATGTTAGAATCTTCTCCTTTCCCCACAAGGGTTTAGCAACTTTCACAGCAGCTTTTCACATTTTGCTGTCCAAGTCCAAATATGCATCTAGAGTTATTTTACCAGCTGATAAGAAAGAAACACAGTTGTTCACGTTTCAGCACATAAAAATATGCAACTTTAGAGTTAATCATGAATTACTTTTATGCCTCTTGTGGGCATAGCTTTTTCTCCTTTTGGTCTTTGAAAGCAGCTTTATTTTTTGTTTGCTTTTTCTAATCGAGTTTGATTTAGTATGTGGTTTGTAAGCTTGGAATTTTTCCTATCTTTGAGGTAAAATTATTTCCATTTGCAATGTATCCTAACCAGTTCAATTAACTGAAAATACCCTTCTAAAGGAAATCTATTACTCACTACAGAATAAACAAAACTAATTTCCCAAAAACTTTTATTCCAGATACTGTCAGAGCACTTTGAAGAAGTGCTTTGTAGCCTTTCCTAACTTTTTTTGTTCCTTTAGAAGAAGTGCTTTGTAGCCTTTCCTAACTTTTTTTGTTCCTTTAATCTAGACCTCTAGTCTGAGACTTACGCCTGTTACATCTGGCTTTTCTAAACATCCTCTTCCAAGAGAGTTTGTGTTTGGTGCTAATTTTTGCTGAATTAAATAGTAGGCAGCAGATGTGTGCTTTAATTGTGGAAAGTTTTTATTCCTGGCTAGGAACATTAATGTAATAATCTCTAAAGAAATGTTATAAACTTTCTCGAATTAAAATTTCAGTGCTTTACTATTAATAATGCTAGCATATCTGTTGTTAAATAGGAAATATTTTTATGTTGGTGCTTGAAAATTATGCATGATACAAACCCAGCAGCTTTGTTTGTCTGTATTTTTTTCCCAACCTTCATTTAATAGGCTTTACTTCCCGTAATAGCAGGAAGATATTTTGAAGGATCATGTGTTAATATTTGATAGTTGTTTAGATCTGTATGGACACTGGCTACTGTTCTCCTGAAAACTGGAATTGTGTAACGCAGTGTTGGGATTGAACCTGTTGGGCAGAACAAAGCTCAGTTCAAGCTTTCTACTTGTTTTACATGAGTGGAATAGCTGCAAGTGCTCTTTTTTGTCTGCTGTGAGTGGTCTGCTATCCACAACTTCATTAATGTTTTTGGGAGAATCTTAAAAATACTTTTGTGCATAAATGCAATGAACTGTTGCCACTTTAGTCTTCATTACAAAATCAGATGTGCATATAATAGTTACTAACTGGATATTAAACTGTATTTTGTGTTCCAAGGTGATTAAACAGGATGGTTCAAAGGGAATTGCACATGTTTACTTATTTGCTCCAGAGAATTTCCCAGACATGGATCGAAGCATCAATAGACAGATCAAAAATGCAGACTTGTGGAAGCATCAGAAAGATGTTTTCTTGAGCGTTACACCCAGTGGGACTAGCTCCACAAAAGTTACAGGTGACAGTGTTTCAGCTCTGCAGTTAACTGGTGGGAAGCTGGAGAAGAGTTTCTCTGATTCAGCCAGAGAACCCAGCAGTGCAGTTTCTACCATCGATATGCCTCCTCCTCTACCCTTGCCAAAGCCTGGCGAGCTCATGGATATCTACGTCTCAGTGGCCTGCCATCCGGGTCACTTCATTGTCCAGCCTTGGAATGAGCTAAACAATCTGTATGCCCTGATGGAGGAAATGATCTTGTACTACAGCAGGGCAGAAGAGAAACCTGTGAATATTGAAAAAAACAAGCTCTATGCAGCTAAAATTGGAGATGAGTAAGTAGATGCTTAAATTACTTAAAAACAAAATCTTTGAAAGCAAGCTTAACTCTGCTAAGCTAGACAAGCCTGGCTTTGCTTAGTCCGCATTGTTAACCAGGTGACAGATGTCCAGTGATATCTGAGAGATTAAGGGAGTAAATGAGGTTGCAGTCTCTTCATGCTTCCAGACTGTAGTTGGAATAGTTGACTTTTATTCACCTAAATACAGATCTGGGAAGCCTCAGACATGGTTGAGATCTTTTGGTTGTGTGTTTTTTTTCCGGTGCCTTGACAATGTATGAATATGAATTCAAATTGCCTGTTCTTGTTCTCCCCTTGCTTAGGTGGTACAGGGTCATAGTAAAAGGAATTCTTAGGAACGGTTTTTTGTCGGTGTATGAGCTGGACTATGGCAAACATGAGTTTGTCAGCGTTCGGAAAGTACAGCCACTCACGGATGCGTTTAGAAGACTGCCTTTCCAAGCTATAACAGCTCAGCTTGCAGGTAGGTAGTAAGCATTTATAATTGTTTTTGCTAAGGTCTTGCATCAGTGGGGATACCAAATGAACAGAACATGTGGACAAAATCAGAGGTTAGTGGTGTAGTTGTTTTTTTTTCTGAAAATGTACCTGCTTGCAGAAACATGTTTAATCCATACATGTTTGTGTCATTGAAGTAGCTCTGCCTTTCTCCTTGGTATGGGTAGTGACAATTCTGTTTTGTTGTCTGCTTGTTTAATTTAATGAAGCACTTCTAGTTATCATGTGTTGAAAATGAAGATTGCTTAATCTTTCCCAGCAGCTGCTTTTTATTGTCATGAAATTTATCATTTAATGTGTGTTATATCTAATATGCAAAGGACATGGAAATCAGAACTAAATGGTTTTTTGGTTCCTTTAACGTAAGGAATTATGAGGTGTGAAAGTTATGATGCATCTGTTGATAAGAATTTAATGTTCTGATTATCCTAGTTTACATAAAATTTGCAATTTTCTTGTGCATTTTTGGGATCCAAAATTGCCTGAAATACATTGGTTTTTTTCAGATAAACAAAAAAACTCTACAAGAGGAGTGAGGGCTTTTAATAAGCTTAAGTAAGATTAAATACCTTGAGAATATGAGGCATAGAGAGTGTGCATACATCTGAGACAATTAAAAAAATACAATTTGATTTCTCCTTGCTGTCTCTTCCAAATTTCTCTCATTTCTGTGTCACTTTCGGATGTATGCATCTCGTCCGATCAGTTTCTGCTTTCTGCCGCTGTTTGGTCAGCACTAGTCTAGATTTCAGTCACAGAATATGCTTGTTGGAAGTCACAGGCCACAGGGTTGGTGCTCTGATCCTGGTTTTCCTTCTGTGGATCTCTTTTCCTGTGTGGCCTCAGTGTGACCTTGGGGGTTGCTTTAAACTAGTGAAGATGGATGTGTTACCGTCAGGCTGGGTCCTGGGAGTGCAGTGCTGTAATGAAGCTGATTTCTAGCTGTGTCTGTCTTCTGGGGTAGTACAGGATCCAACTGAGCAAGCCTGTAAGTCATCCACTTTTCCTGCTTCACAGAGTCCCTCAGGTAGCTAGTTAAGTTTGCCTCTGAGATGCTTCATTTGTCAAAGCAGGCCAGCTGAGCCTGGAAGACTGGTAACTATTGTCTTGCTGTTTTTTCACTTCTTTCTCTCTGTTTTCATGTCTCCCACCTCTTAGTCTCTGGTTTGTTCCCTGGTAAAATCCCATTTGCTTCCACAGCAGACTTTCCTAGCATTAATTACCCTTTCTTAAGTGTTGATTAACTATTGGCTTCTAATTCCTTCTGTAATTTGCAGGGAGCTGTGTTCCTGTGTTGTCCTGTCAGTGGCAAGCTGCTGCTAATAGTAGAAGCAAAGTACTGTCAGTTTGTTGTTCTACTTCTTTTACCCACAAGCTGGTCTTTGTCTATTCCTGCACAATATTTGAACCCCTGTGTCTAAATGCTATACACTGGCAGTGGCCTGGGGAGACTGAATCCCAGCTCTGCATGAGCCACTTCTTTCTAGCCATATTTAAAATACCTATTTATGTTCTAGCAGACTTGACTTTGTGGGATTTTGAGACTTTGCTTTGCTCTGACTTTGACTTTGCTCTGAAAAAAATAAGAGCAGTTGTGAGGCATTTAGTCAGCATTTTAATTCGTTTCTGCCCTCTGCAGAAAGTTTGGGACCTCAAGGTTTGGTTGATGTTTTAGTAGCTGATGCTGCTTTGAGATGAAGAAAACTTAATCTGAAGCAAGGCCAACAGGACAGATAATTTCAGCATCCTTGGGCTGAAGACAAAGAAATTTTGTTTTGCAGGGAACTTTCAAAAGGGTTCCTGATATGCCCTGGTCATGCAAGGCAGCTGATACACTTTGATTTTCTCAGTGAGTCAGTACATTTGCCTTTCACTGTCCATTTCTTTAGACTTCAAGAAAAAATAGGTGTCCTAATTTGTGTAATAATTAAGTTTGTTTGTGTGGGAGATAAGTGAGTTTATGTTTCTTTTCTAGATTTAAGTTGCATTCATTAGCACTGTAACATCTGTTTTCTCAAGTGCTTAAACACACCCCACTTCTTTATAAAATGAATAATTCAGATTGATCTAGTCTATAAATGACCTTCTGTTTTGCTTTACGTTTGTCCTAGGAGTGAAAAACCAGCAGTGGTCAGAAGAGGCATCAATAGTGTTTCGGAATCTTGTAGAGAAGAAACCCTTTGTGGCACAGATACAGGCAGTTAATGAAAGCAGTAACCCTTGGGATCGAAAAATAGTGACTTTTCTTGTGGACACATCTCTTCCACATATTGATACATGGATTCATGATTTTGTGTCACAAAGTCTTGTGGAATTTTCAAAGGGTGATTAATCACCACTTCTGAAACGTAGCTGCTTAGTGATGAAGTAAAGTAACAGGCTTTGAAGAGAAATATAATTACTACATGGCCTTGAAGACATAATGGGGATAAAACTGAAATATCTGTGTTTGTTTAACAAGTTTGGTTTCTGTTGACTTCAGTTGATTTTTTGAAAATTTTCATGTTGTTTACCATTGTAATGATAGAATATTTAGGTTAAAATATTTAAAAAGTTATTTATCAATAAAACAACGTTGAATTTTGTTCTTGTGATCATTTCCTAATTTTGGAGGGTTTTTTTATCTCGTAGTATTTACTAAGAGCCACTTATTGGGTAGTCCTCCCTTTAACAAACATTTTTATTACTTGTGAAACGTGGATGCAGTCCTCAATATTTCTGAATTTATTGTCAGAGACATGCATTTTTGGTGAGCTTTTCCCCCTTCCTTAATTTCATAAGCATTGAATAGTGCCTTGTTTGGGATACTGCATTTGTGGTGCTTAACGTTCACAGAAGGGTTTGCACTTTGTGTGCTCACTAGCCTGTTTGCTGTTCTTCAGCAATGATACCACTTCTCTGAATTCTCCTCTCCCCTTCTCACCCCACCAGTTGCTAAATGTGAATCATTCCTTTCCCACTTTTTTTATGGCTCCTTTTCGTGTTTGCTTCTGAGAAATTTTCAAGGACTACTCCCCGGAGACAGGAGCAAGCAGAGTCTTATAAGCACATGCATGTTTAAAGTCCTCTGAACACAGTATTTTTGGACTACTTTAGAACATACTTCAGTTTTGGCCTTAGAAATATTTAGAGGAGGTGTAGACATAGTTGTATTTCATCGTCTGCTGCCTAGATTTGAGTTTGCTTGCCATGGTTCCTTCAGAGTGTTAAGCACCATATTAAAGCTTTACGGGGTGAATGCCAGCAACGGGATTTTTTCTGCTGTGCTTGGTTGTATAATATTTCTAGTGGTGCACAAGCTGAGCTAAGAAATTCTGCCCACGATGCTGTTTGCAGGAATACAGGAGACTGGATAGAAAGGAAGCCAAGATTGAATGGTGAGGTGCACGTAACATTAGGGTGGGAGAGAGAAAATGCATACAAATACTCTGAGTAAACATTTTAACCATGTAAGACTTTTGCACTCTTAGTCTAACTCTGGTGTAGTTCTGAAGAAGGTCTGAGCTAAGCAGCAAGGAGTCCTTTTGGGAGACTGGTGAGTAGTCTCTCTGCCTGGATTGTATGCAGGATATAGCAGAGCTCTAATGAATAAAGTGGGCAGTGGTAAACAAACAAACTGCTAATCTAATGCAAATTGCTACTTAGCGTGGTCCTCTCAGTATTTGAGTATGCTGAGGTTTGAGACAAGATGTTGAGTGTACTTGTTGAGAGAGGTAAATTAACCATGAAGATAATAGTATTTTTCCATATTAATCAACTTCTTCTTCAGCTGCCACTTCAGAGTAGGTGAGGAGACACAGGTAAGGGGATCCCTGTGGTGATGAACCACTGTAGGATAAACTTCCAAGCAGAAGTGTCCCTCTGCATAGGATATATTCTACGCCTGAAAATTTGAATGACAGAGGACACTAGGATGAAACAAGCACTTACCTGAGCTCCTGAAGGGAGCTGTGTGTCTAAGAGCACCTCACCCTCCTCAGTCATGGCTACAAGCCATTGTAATGGCACAAGGTGTTTTGCTGGAGCTATTTTGAAGTTTGGTTTCATGAGAAATAGCCATGCTGTGTTTGCACCCTTTAAGGCCTGGGAATCTGCTCTTTGCCGGAAGTTCATTTGCACTCAAGATGGTTTTTGAGCTTGTCTGCCCCTTCTGGAACATGCCTCACCCTGTCCTTGGTTGTCAGTGGCTAAAAAGCCCAGATGAGAAGTAAGTACAATATTCCAGCAGTCTCACAGCTCAGTGCTGGGGTTCACATGGGTAAAACAGCACAGTGTAACCAATGAGCAAACCCAGGGGCATCGCTCTCTGTGTGGTGAATTGTTTTGTGCCTGCTTGGGACCCAAACCCTAAGTTAACACATTGCTGCCTTCAGTTCATGTACTGTATCCAGAGAGGCTGCACTGAGATGTCTCTCCATTCCACTCTGCAGGACAAACCCTCTCTTCAGTGTCTCCGTTGCTAGTCCATTACACTACACGTACTCTGCTGTTACTGCTATCTCCTTACACTGTGATTTTGTTTGCAGAACTGTGATTTTACCCCTGCTTTTACAGTGCTTTACACTTTATCACCCACTGACCAACCCATAAGATTCTCTGATACACTTGCTAATTGACCTGCTAGTGCTCTTTGAGTACATTTTGTGCTCTTCTTTGAAAAACGTGCAGAAGGTGTTGACTGTACACAACACTGAACGCTTTGGGTTTGCTGAAGTTTTAAAACCATGAAATAGTGAAATCAGCAGATAGTCTGTGGATCCCAGGAGGCATTAGGCTGCTCTGTGTAAGTTGTTCGCACAGAATGCTGCACGGTTTTTAGCTGCAGCTTTTCTTTTCGTCAGTCTGTGTTCCGGGGTGCTTGTGAATGGTTTCTCTGCTCTCAAGAATGCATGGCACTTCACCAGGGGTGCTTCCATAGCGTGTGTTTGAATCCAGCAGGTGGTGGAGTTAGTTTCACGTGATCTTTCCATTCTGACAGCTATTAGAAAGGCCTCCACTGGAACCCTGCATGCAGGGCATTGTCCTATAGGAAAGATGTGGATTATTCACAGAGAAACCAGATGAAAGCAAGAACAATGGAAGTCTAGATAGTCTGATTTAAATAGTAGGACTTGCAATTAGTCTGGATAGAAGAAGGATAAGGAGTGGAACATTTTCGAAGTTGTCACTGATAACTTTTATATATAAATGAAATGCATGTAAAGGCTTGAATTGCAGAAAGATAAGTTTAGATTGGGTGTCAGACCATTTTTCTAAATAGAGGGGAAATTCACTGGAACTCCAGTTTCATTATAAATGTCAAAACCATGTAGGATGTATCTGCAGAAGCCCAGCTGATCCTCCCTTGGAATGTGGATATGGAGTGTGTAATTCTGGAGACCTCACCCAGGATAACTTTCGAAACAAAAAAAGAGAATGCAGCTTTGTTAGACGTGCTTTGTGGATCATGGTGAATTTTTTAACTTGGAAAATGAGCATTCATTACTTGGGGAAACTAGATGACACTGTAATAATTAAAAGCAGATCTCTTACTTTTCCAAGGATGTGAACAATAACCACTTTCAGACCACCTCTTTTCTGTTTATTCTGTCTCAGCTGTATTTTGTTAACTTTACAAAGTTATGGTTTACCTGTTCTCATCTCACAGTGTGTTCACCCTGGGTCATTTTGAGGAGCTCTTATTTCATCAGAGAAATGTGAGCACCCTCTTTGCCATCCCAACATGAATTCTTACCTCCAAGGTTTCCACTCCCAGACTCCTTTTTCCCCATTAGGGAAGAATTTTGTTGCAAGGATCTTTTGTCTCTGTGTTTTCACCACTCTCATCCTTTGTCTTCACAGTTGTTGTGCATCGGGCAAACCTTGGAAAGAGCCTACATTCTCATGTGCTGCTTGTATTGGACAAGAAAAGTGAAGGAGAGTCATGCAATGAAAAAACCACCACTTTAGACCTTCATAAAGCTTGAGAGCTTCCTTTTGTGTTCTTTTGTTCTTTGCTGATATTTTCAAATTGGATTGGAAGTCTTAAACGGGAGAATTGCCCTGCCCTGTGAATTCAGAAGTTGGCTAGGGCAGGAGGTTGTGACCTGAGCAGACATGGTTCAAGCATGCTGAGCCACTTCCTAGAGAGCCGATGTGTAGTTAGAGTTAGTGAAACTCAGTGTCTTGTGAAAAGTGCTGCATGGTGCATTTTACTTGCAGCATTCATTCCTGCAGTGTGCCACAGCAGAGAGGTGAAAAAGTATCACTGATAACACTGAAAACAAATGTGCTGAGTGGCTGCATTAATGTCTTGCCTGATGGAGACAGGCCAAGTGCCTTCTGAAGGGACTGTAGTACTCACTTTCATGAGCTGCTGGTGCACCCAAAGCTAGATCTGACAGCAGCCAGATAGGATAAAAAGTAAGTGGCTGTGTGTCTCAGAGTGCAAAACCAACGTGGCCTTAGTAGGGAAGCTCAGTGGTGCCAATGAATCCTTTCCTGAGCTGCTCACAGCTGGCGCACCCTTGAGAAAGGCAGTTGGTAAACAGGTGGCATAGACACTGGTGTCCAGGTTTGTCTGGTCTGGTACCAGTCAGCCTTCGTCAGCCTGCAGACTCAGGCATTTGTGGGAAGTGGGCGGTTCTAAGTGCCCTTTTCTCTCCTGCCAGCAGCTGGGATGATGCCAGTGACCTGGGCAGTAATCCTTCTCACCTCAGCAAGGATCCATTTGTATTCTTCATTTGGGCCAGCTGCGAGCAGTATTTCCAGGGCTAACTGCAGATCTTTCCCAAATGCCGTGGGACATGGAACTTCAGTGCCAGCCAAGTCAGCTGTATGACAAGCCATGCAAAAAAAGCCGAGTGCCATCTCATGAAGACTGCAGGCATTTTCAGATGAAGGTCATCGCTGGGTCTGGGAAGTATGGGGCTGGAGAAGCATTCAGATGGACTGCCCTCCTCTGATAAATCTGGGACCCTTTCCACTCTGCAGGTGGAGACTGGAGAGCAGAGATAAGGGGGAGCTTGGGACTGACACCTTCTAGGAGATTTGTTAAAAATTATTATAGGACAAATCCTTGGGGCTTTACAGTGAGTCAAAGGTGAGATAGGGGAATGGAGACTTGGCAGCAACATCAACACAATAGACAGCATAAGATTGGAAGGCAGCTCTCCTGGGCTGATGGCAGACTTGAAGCTGCTCTAGGAGGTGGCCGTTCCTGAGGTATGGGGCAAATTGATAGGGAATAAAGTAAAACGGGATTAGTAGGTACTTTGATACAGATGATGTTTGTGAGGAAGTAGCTTTTATGAAGTGCCCATGCTTGCAGCCGCAGGTTCCCTGCAGTGCTGGCAGTGGTTCCATCCTGACAGAGGCCTGAGTGCCTGTGACTTAGTCTGGCTAAGCCTTGAGAGTCCCCTGCGCCCCGTCCCAGTGCTGCAGCGCTCTTCCCGGGAAGGAGTTTTTCCAGCCGCAGTCTCAGGGTACTTTACAGCGGCCTGGATCCCCATGAAGGTGCGTGCACATCTTGTGGAGTTTCCCAAAAGGCGGCTTGCCGAGGTGTCTGTCTCGGCACTGTGAAGGAAGTTGCCATGGGACACAA
>JAWMRA010000090.1:24618970-24637133 GCA_035584735.1 Pseudotriccus pelzelni | reverse complement strand
TCTCCGACGTGGGTCCACCCTTCGGACAACAGCTCTTCCATTCTCTGCTGTCCCTCTAGGGTCACAAACTCAGCTGCGCCAGCATCGATCCTTCTCTAGGATCACACAAGTCTTACCTGGGCCGTCTCACTCCAGCGTAAGATCTCTCTCTCTGTGGCCACAAATCACTTCAAGACTCTGTTTCATCTTGGCCTCTACCACAGAATCTCAGTTTCCTCATGTACTTCTTTGCTTCAGCATGAGTTCCTCAAGCTGCAATTGGAGTTGTCTCTGTTTCTCAGCAATGTCCCACAGGCAGCAGGGATTTTTAGATCTCAGTCTTTTTCCCTGCTGAAGGGAGAGAAAGAGAGAAGGGGGAGAAGAAGCCATCTCCCCCCTTTCGCTGCTTCTTTCTCTCTTCGGCTGCCAGCTTTGACCTTGAAGGCTTCACTATCTCTCTAGTTGGAATTCTTTCTTGTAACAGCCCAAGTACTCCTTTAAGTTTTTTTTTCTTCACTCTGTTACACGTCTGGTCAGGAGGGTTTCAGTTCTACCCCGGCCCAGGGCCAAGGGAGGAGAGAGGCCTGGCCCCCCTTGGGGCCTGACACGTTCCTTTACATGACTGCCAAAATTCCTTCCATGCCACCACCTTCTCTTCCGTTTTTTCTTGAAGATGTAATTAGCAAAGGCGTCACCTAACCTCCTGATTGGCCTTTGTCCGGAAATTCGTCAGGACAAACTATTTCCAATCCCCAAGGAGGGGGGACCTTTTGGAAACACATGACAGGACCTCTGGAAGTTCTTTGTCCAATGTTCGCCTCTGAGCAGGCCTAGCCCCGTAAGTAGATCAGTTTCCCCACGGCCTTAACTAGTTGAGTGCTGTATACCCAAGGATGGAGATTCCACCACCCCTCTGATCCCCATCCAAGGGCTGTACCACTTCTCCATCAAGGAGGCTTCCCATTGCCTCAGGCTGTTTCTGTTGCCCCTTCTGTGCACCTCTAAGGAAAGCCTGGTTTTGTCTTTAGAAACCCTTTCCGCTTTAGGCAGCACATGACTGGCCGACTGCAATTCGATCCCTCTGCAGCATTCCCCTCTTGATGCTGAAAAAGTTCAGTTCCCTTTGTTTCTCCTCACAGCTTATGTGTTCCAGCCTCCTGCCCATCCTGATGACCCTGTACTGAACTCCCTGCAGCTTGGGAAGACCTGTCTTCTACTAAGGAACATCAAATTGAACGCAGCATCCAGCTGTGTGTTAGGAGGAGATATCTGTGTACCAGCACAACTACACTGACATCCCTTGTGAGCAGGGTAATTGGTGATAGGAAGAACCCAGTGGTCAAGACTGTGGTTGTGTACAGCTGTGTTTTGACACTGGGGATCCAGCTCCTCCTCTGCTGCGATTTCCTGCTGGGTTTTGCAAAATTCACATAGATTCATGTTTTTAGGTGTGGTCTTAGTAGCAGCTGATATTCATCTTTTCCTCTCCTGCTATTGGATCTGGCCATAATTTGTTGGCCAGTTCTTGAAACTCCAAGGAACTGGTGATGTTGGGTTGCTCAGTGACTCAAACATCGGTGGCTGTGGAGTCAGGTTCTTGCACACCCCCACCCAAGTGTGCTGGAATGCAAGCTCAGGGTTTGAAAGTTGTCCCATGAGTGGCAGAGTCAGCAGAGACTTTTTTGTCCTTCATCCCTACTGGGTCTGCCCCAGCTCTACCACACGTCACAGCTACCCCTTCTCCAAGTGCTTCTGGTATCCCCTGTTTTCCCTTAGACCTGCCTGCAAATGCCCCAATTCTTCCTCACTCCTTGACTGTCATCCAGAGGAGAGCTCAAGGCTGACAGAGACTTTGCACACATGTGCAGCTTGATGATAAATTAGGGTTTGGGTCCTGCATGAGATTTCACTGAGTGTTACCTAATGGCTTTAAGGTTTACCAGAGGACTGACAGGCCACATAAAAATACAATTTTCATTTAGGAACCAGCTGGAGCTGATTTGCTTCTCTCATCTGCACAGCATGAGTCTTGGATCTACCCCTGGATGATTCATTGAGGTCTAAGAGTATGAACAGAAAGTATTTAGTTTCTGTTGATTTTATAGGAAATGGTCACTTGAGCTATGTATAGTTCCTCAAAACAAACAAACAAACCCAAACCAACAAAAAACTGGCATTTATCTTTGAAGTTATGCCAGAAATCAAAGAAAAGCAAAAAAGAAATTGCAGCAAGTGCGGAGGGGTTGGTTGACATTGGTTTGTTATTTTTAAATTACAAAAATAATAGCTCTGAACTTTGACTCAGGTTTATAGTTAAGCTATTAAAAAAAAATCCCATAAATCAAAATCCTGTGTGAGTCAAATAGGAACTGTTCTGAAGCCACAAGGTTAATTTCTGCCTTCATTGCTGCTTAAAAACAGTTTTTAACCTGAATAGACTTCTGCCTTCAAACTTTGCAGTTTTTCCAAGAATAATCAGTGTCTAAGTTGGTGACATCTGGCCACTTCCATACGCCAAAAAACAAGCCCCTTGGTCTCCTTTCAAATTTCAGCACACAGAAAAAGTTTTGCAGTAGATTTGAGGGTTGTCAAGGGCAGATATGTTAGCTTTTTCAGTCATGGCTCTCATCATGGGCCAGAGTACACAAGTTTCCCATTCCCTGCCTTTTGGTGGCAGTTCAGTGATTATTTCCAGTATTGCACAGGATGCTTTTCATTTTTGCTTGTTTTCAGCATCCATATATTTGTTCAGCAGATTTGGACCCTTCAGAAAGAAACTATTCCATCCCACTCATAATCGTAGATGTTGCCTTTTTTTTTTGGTTTTGTTTTGTTTTCCTATATTCCTGACAGGAGCAGTCTTCCTTGTAGATGACCCATGTCCATCTCCCATCCAATATCATTTTTCTCCTTTAACATTTTTTGTGACCATCGTGGATTCTCACCTATGTGTTCCTCAGACTTACCAAGTGTAAGTGTTTGAGCTGTGTTCTCATGTGTTTGACAAGTACTTTGACCAAGAAGACATAATAGCTTGCTCTCTTGGTAGTCTAAATGAATTTTAGTGTTTTAAGGTCTTAAAATTGTAATATTGTTGGTCCTGTACAGTTTCTGTATATTACTCGTGTATGCTTTTGTGATGCTTCCTTAGCTGACTGAATGAAAAGTGGCAGGTTTAATGAAAAATACAGAAAAATCAAAGCCACCGTCTTATTCGAGCATTGCGAATAGATTTGACGGAGGTCTATGATGAGTAACGGTTAACTCTTCCCTGACTGTTTAGCCGTTTGAGGATTTAAAATTTGAATGTAACACTGCAGCTGCGCTGGAGGATCTCATTATTTTGCTTGAGCTCAGCTGGGGGCAGGACTTGTGTTAGCCTGTGCTTGTACCCTAGCATGAGTCAGGGAGAGCTGTTTGTGGAGGTGCTTGTTTCAGCACACTGTGTAAATTAAAACGGTTGTGCTTAGGCAGAATTTACCTGCTTTCCTGTTTTTGGCAGTATAAAGCCCTCTTACTATTTACAGCAGATGGGCTCTTTTGCTTTTTCTCCCAGCACTCATTAGCAAGATAGGGGTAGAAGAAGGCTGAGAGGTAGAGATAAGGGAGAGCCAGCAAACATACTGGTCCTGGAGGCTATGCTGGAGGACACGATGCTGAACGGCTCGTTCAACAGGCAGGGGAGAAGTACAGAGCGTCCCGCTGCCGCGGGCAGGGAGAGAGCTCCCGTCAAGCAGCGCTCCTGATGTGCTTTCTGCGGGAGCCGTGCGAGGTGCCAGCACCATCCGGCTGCACCAGCAAGACTGTGGGGGCACTGTCCCCTCCCTGCAGCTCTGTTTGGGCTAGGTGGCGAACAAAATTCTCCCCACAGAGGTTTCAGCTCTGTTTCAGCAGGCTCTGCACCTGTCCCCAACCCTCAGGGCCTTTGCTATATGCAGACCCAGCTTCATAGCTCTGCAAGATGCTTTGAAACCTGAAGCGTTTTCCAGAAGTGTTGCCTGTGTGCACTGACATCCGACGTCTGTCCTGCCTTTCGCCTCTCGGTGCTGACATCTCTGTCCTTCTGGTGGGACACAACAAGGTCAGACCTGAGGGGACCATGCTCTGGTCTCAGATAAGCCATGCTTGCAGACTAGCCTGGATTGCTGGGAAGGGACTGTGACTGCCTCTGGGAGTAGTTGTCCTCACATAGCCAAGACAGAGAGTGCCATGTGCATGGCAGGTGTAGGTATTTTAAGCCATTACAGGAAATTTAGCAGCCTGGGGTGGGCTATCCTCTGCCTTCCTGCCTACTCCTAGGTCCAGCTCCTTCCACAGCAAAATGGTCAAAATTAAAAATTGCACATGAAATGCAAACTAGCTGTGGTTCATACACTTCAATCTAAGGTTGCAGTGGCACAGCACATCTCCAGATCTGAATACAGGCTGCTTTTCTGGGATCTCCCGTGTCACTGCTCATGAGTAACTGCAATAAAGGCTCTGCCCTTCTCTATGCCAGCAGGAAGGGCAGTCTTGCAGGGGATGAGCTGCTGGATGTGGCTCGTGGGCTGACTGGTGTGGTTGCACGGCTGCTGCATGCCAGTCTCACTGCTCAAGGAGCCTTGCACTGACTGCTGCAGGGTGTTGGCAAAGCACAGCCATGTGGGGGTCCCCACTGCCTCATTTAGCCAAACCCAAGGAGCCCTACCACCTGTGGTCCCTCCTTCACCCTCCTGCTGCCCTGGACTCCAGTACCCACAGGCTGGTGATCACTGCACGGAGCAAACCAGCCCAATGAAAAGCTGGGTTTCACCCTCTCAGCTCCCAGCTCTGGTAGCTTCAAGGGGCTGTTTCTCTCGTTCAGGAGGCACCATCTCCTGGCGCTTCACCTCCTGAGTGGCGAGTGGCAGGAATGCAAGTGATGCAGGAATTGGCGTCACAC
Organism: Pseudotriccus pelzelni; assembly: GCA_035584735.1. NCBI lineage: Eukaryota > Metazoa > Chordata > Aves > Passeriformes > Tyrannidae > Pseudotriccus > Pseudotriccus pelzelni. The sequence continues at coordinate 24,632,233 of JAWMRA010000090.1, read as the reverse complement.
CAGTGGGAAACCAAATGTCTGACCAGATGACAGCTCTATATTTAAGGGCTTGCTGTTGAGCAAGCATGTGTGTGTTACTGTGCCCTTTTAAGACCAAGCTAAAGATAATTTTCCTGTCCAGAACAGCAACTATGTTGTAACTTGTGTAAGGAAACTTCTCCACTAATGAAGAGCAATGATTGTAAGAGCATAATGCATCCTGAGAGGACAAGAAAAGCTAAAGAGATGAGACTTGGAGTAGGGCTCTGATGTTCCACTGAGCTGAAAAGAGCCCATTTATAGAAACTAGAAAGATGTTTGGCTCCTTAAAAAATGCACAGGCCTTGCTGTTATTTTAACATAAATGTCATTCGAGAGAAGAGCAAAACTTTGGGAAAAGTCACTTTATAATATCTACAGTTAAGTTTTCTCCACAAAAACTGGGCCAGAAAATGTAAATATACAGACAGTACTATGGAACAGGAGACTGTCAGCAAAAGAGCAGAGCTGGATACACTTTTGTGTACTGTATCAAGTGTGTTTCTAACCCACCTGAATACACTAAACACAGTGACCTTTGCAGAAGGTCCTCTGCAGTCTTTTTGCTTGCAGAGGTCCAGTTACGTGTGTGTGATTGTGCATGGCATTTTATATCGGGAGATGTGGGCCAAACCCCAGGGTCAGCAGGGATTATCCACATGGGCCATTCAGTACTTTAGTCCCACTTCTCTTCTGGCAGGGTTGGTTTAGGGCAGGTTCTGGCAGTAGCACATTCAGGTCATCTGCTTAGCCGGCAGCTGCTCAAACGTGTTGTCTCAGGGAAGGTGGGTTTAACTGGCATGTTCAGCTGGCAGCCTCCTGGACATGTGTGGATAATACTTCCTGATCTCCTTGTGGCTTTTAAACATGGGCAGAAGTTCTGTGCACTCATGGAGGTACTCAGTGGTCCTACAGATCTGTTTTCCCATCTGGTGACAATGTTATCTGGAATGCCAAGTGCAGGGAGGTGTTATTGGGGGCTCGTAAGGACATGAGAACTGCAGACTTCAGGTTTCTTGATGATTTCTGGTTTATTGTCCTTCAAGGAAATAAATGCCTAGGACACTTCATTAACATATAGCATTGCTTGCAGAAAAACATCTCTACCCAGGGCCTCGTACAAAGTTCTTCCCCAAAGTGCTGCCCCATAAGCCTGTGATGGGGCAATGAGCTGCTGGCAGTTGTGCCACTCTCATCACCATGGGCTGTTATGTGCATGTAGGATATGGGTGGGGAGCCCTGAGCAATCTGGCCTGCCTTAGAAATGAGCCTTGCTTTAAGCATAAACCTGCAGCTCTGGGGTGTTCAGTGTTCCCCAGCCAGAGAGGCTACAGTGTCATGTTTCATGTGCTCAGTATTAATGCTTCTTATTTTCATTTCAGGTTCTGTTTCAGCATAAAAGTGAGATCCATAAGACTCCTCCAAGATGTCCTATAGAAAGGAGCTAGAAAAGTACCGAGACCTGGATGAAGACAAGATCCTTGGAGCCCTGACAGAGCAGGAGCTGAGGCAGCTAGAGAATGAACTGGAAGAGCTGGATCCTGATGTAAGTAATTTTTGACCGAGATTTGCTGGGTGATAAATCTCCGTAGTTGTGGGGGAATGGGCTACATTAGTAATCTCTATTTCAGTGGGATCCTTTGCAGATCCTTTGGGATCCTTGCTACTCAGTGCATGAATGGAAGAGACTGGCTGCAGGTGAGCAGAAGGAGTTTTTGCCATTGGAAGCACAGTCTAGATGTGCCCCTTTGTTTCTGTTTTCCTGCTCTTTCCCTGGTGTGCATGCTCAGATGTGACGAGCACTGTGATTTGTAGCACCAATATGAGGCAGTGCTGATGCAGGGCAGTAAACCTGCACAAAATGGATCTCTGTTTCTGATCAGGCCACCTTGGAGGGAATGCCTTATGGGTTGTTGGGGTTTGGGGGTTTTGTAATGAACTTCAAATGGTCTGTATTTTCCTCCATTTAGGCAGAGAGCCAAATCGCAGAGTTTTGCAAAGTGGGACAATTTATTTTTAGCAACCTCCCAACATCAGCAGGAGCTGCATATGTGCAAACATGGGGTCTGCTGGTGCCAAGCTGGTGAAAGGTTTTTGGAGGCAGCATTCTCCCATGGCCCTAGCAGAGGATGTGCAGAGCCAACTGGCAGGACTCTGGGTTATGGCAATGTTACATGATGAGTTTGGGCACTGCCAAGTGAGAAATTGTTCCCATAGCACACAGTTAGTGTTTCAGGAGTAAATGATAGGAGGTGTAGATTGCATCATCAGTATTTTTAATTGCAACATAGGAAAATATTTAAGAGGTGGCAAGCTAGTTCCCAGGATTAAGTGTCTGGGCTGATGGGCTGCCTCATTTCCAGCTGCCTCAGAAGACACAGAGGCAAGCAGCATTCTATGAAAGATGAAGAAAGATAAAATAATTGTGGACATCTATCAGTACAGGTGTAGTCTGAGTGCAAAAGTTAAAGCCTGAAGATTGCATGGTTACCTCTCACAGCATGAAGCCTGAGGAAGCAAGCTGTCTTCTATTCCTCGCTGCTTGGGCATTCACACAGTTCTCCTCTGTTGCCCTCCAAGGCTGCCTGGGTCTAATTGCCTCCTATTAGTAATTTTCCTTCCCAGGCTTTTCACTGAAACAGATTTAAATTTTAATGAGCTACTTTTGTCAGGTGGTCATGGAAAAATCAGTGTGTTGTTCAACATCACCTTGAATGTCTTAAAAAGTAAATGTTGACTTCTATCCAGTAAAGCTTTAAAGAACATGCTTAGTGTCAAATCTGGGAATAGTCTTACTGCATTAAGGCTGTTCTATATTTAAGTATAAGCAGGTGTTTACGTGCCGTATGTGTCAGGCACAAAGCAACTTCCCGTGGTGGTTATGTGACTGAATAGCAAGGAGGTAGTTTGAAAATGGGCTGAGGTTCACAGGGGTCCTGTTCTGCAACCGAGTGACCTTCTCTGTGAGACCCTTTTGTCTGCAGTTTTGTGAGGGATCCTGAAAGGCAGAAGGGACCACCGTGACTCTCTGGTCTGCTCTGTGAGAAACCACGAGATTTCACTAAGCCGATCTTGTTGGGACACATGGGGCTTGTGGGCACTCGAACAGACTCCTATAGGGGAGAGAAGATGGCTGAGAGCCTCCAGAAGAAAGAGCTGGAGCTGCAGTTGCAGAGAACATCCACTTGGCAGCATTTGAAACTGGAGTAGGGAAGGAGCGTCACATGTCTTGGATGATGTGCGAATTAGTGGGGCTGGATGGAGATAACCATTTACACAAGGAGAAGCAAATCATCCAGCAATGTGGAAGAAAGGCAGTGCAGCAAGGGAAGTGGAGAGGGGAGAGTGTTTGATGGATGGGGATGGTGGCCTGCAGAGGTAACCTGTGTTTCTCCCCTTCATGTCTAGAACGCCTTGCTGCCGGCAGGGTTCCGGCAGCGGGATCAGACGCAAAAGCCACCAACTGGCCCATTCAAAAGGGAGGAACTCATGGCCCACCTAGAAAAGCAGGCAAAGGACATTAAAGACAGAGAAGACCTGGTTCCTTTCACGGGTGAAAAGAGAGGTATGGTCATCCTTTGCACCACGCTGGGTGCATCACGATGAAGGCACAGTGGGTGCACAGGAGAAGGGTTGTGTCTGACCTGCGTTGCTAAAACCTCATTTTGACACCACTGAGGCGGTGAATCTGCTCTCTGCTGTCTAACCCCTGATAAACTGGAGTGTGCTCAGAGGTCCCTGTGACTGCTGATTTGGTGTTGCCTGTGAGCAAGGCTGCCTCTTCTCTTTCCTCTGCTTCTGGCATCTTTTCCTGTTCTCCTCGTACATGACCCACCATGCAAATAACTTTCCTGTTCCCATTAGCACTCTTAATATCATCTGACATGGGACATGGGCTGGTCAGTCCTTGCCTCTGAGTTTGAGAAGCTTCTCAGCGTCTCTCTTCTGCTGTTGTGTCTCCCTCTGTACCGTGGTCCCCCTGCAGCAGATGATCTGGTTAGACACTGTTCACATTAATGGTTGCCCTGCATCAAACAAGAAGTGCATGAAAATGTGGGCATATTGAGGAGGTTTTCCAACTGAAGTCTTGCCCAAAGGTGTCTCCTTACAGACTCACACGGCTCTCTTAGGAAGAGCTTGTGTTAAATCTGTTCATGTAATAAAACCTGAGGTGGTATTTTTAGACTAAAAAGAAAAGAGAAAAAAAAGGGTACTCCATGAGAAAAAAAAATTAAAAGACTAAATTGAGTGCAATCAGGAAGACCAATTTAGTAATTCCAGACATGCCCTAGCCCAGAAGGTAGAAGCAGTGCTCTGCAGGGGACAGAGGTATTTCAGGCATCTCAAGTCTTCAGCTTCTGGTCTGAACTCCTCATACTTCAGCCTGATACGATCTCAAATGCATTAAACATATTTTCACTTGTAACACGCTGTTGAGAGGAGACACTACTTACATTGACTGTGAGCCAGAGATGGTAAACTACATATTCACAGCTGTGACAGAGCTGTAAATAAATCACCACATTTGGAGGGTGATTTACTAGTTTGTCCATGGGAGGTGTTCTCCCTGGTCATGCTGCAGGACAGGGTAGGAGTTGGGCTGTTTATACATGCTATATTTTGACATAAAACACTGTGTTTACATTCACCATTTAATTTAAGATTCAGTCTTGTAACAGAGCATGTCTGAGACATGAAACTTATAAATTAACTATTAGTCAATTAAAATTAACTTAGAGTTAAGCCACAGAAATTTTGTTGACACTGAGGTGAAGAAAGGAGTTACTGCCTGACAGGACAATTAAATTTGCCCCATTTCTCCTGTTCCCTGCTGATGTTGCACAGATCAGATAGCATGTGCAGTCTCCCAAGCCATGCATCGGGTGGAACAGGGGTTCCAGATCTCCACACCAAGCCAGAGCAGACATTTTGCTGCTGAGCACCCAGAAGATGCCTGGCTCTGCAGGCACACATGACGCTCTGCCTATTTTTGTGAGAGCAGCTGTGTCCCAGGAGGCAGATTCCTGCCCTCTCTGTCAGGGCAGCAGTGCACAGGCAGGAGATGAGCTGTTGTGCAAAAGGCTGTTTATGGCAGCCTCCATTTCGTACCCGGGAGCCCGAGATGCAGTTGCTTCTTCCTTGAGGCTAAATTTAGCCCCCCGCCTGAGCAGCAGGATCTTTGTTTCTCCCCTTTGGTGCTGCTAACTCTGGTTTCAGAGAGGGGACAAAAATAGTCCTGGCTGGCATGCCAGGCCAAGCATTTCACACTTGTTATCTCTGCAGTGATCCTGGACTATTTTAGGGAGGGGACTGCTCCAAAACGCTCCAAGAGCCCTCCTCCTTTTACTCAAATCTCAGCAGCACTGGATTCACCCAAGAGGCTTCTCTCTACTGTGGTATGTTAAAACACCACAAGCCTCTCTCTTTTCTTTTGGGCAGTCACAGGTGGGTGAGATCTCAGACCTGACCTGTCCCACCTCTGTGAAGAGATCCGCTGTCCTTTAGCAGTGTGAGCTGCTGGGAGTAGCCAGGCAATGCCACCAACCCTGTCCACTGCCCCATGCCCGGGATGCAGCCAGCTCCAGCAGAGAAAGGGTCATGACTTGACTGATGATCACAATGGGCAATGGGATGGGGGAGTGCCAGGAAGCCCACTGTATTCAGAGCTGGGCTGGAGCTGCACCACTCATCATACAACCTCTTGTCCTTCTGGGCACCCTGCTTAGGAAAACACCATGAGCAAGTGGCTGAGATGGCAACTTTGCATTCCCAGCTGGACCTGTTGATTTGCACCTTTGAATTGTAGGGAAAAGGTCTGTTCCTTGGCCTTTTGCTGTCCTGGGAGATAAGGCACAGAAGTCTCTGCCCAGCACGCCCTTTTCAGCAAGGTTGAGCTAAACCAGCTGCCCCAAGCCTGCTGCTCCTTGCATCTGACGTGTTCACTGAACTGCTATCTCTGCCTGCTGCCAGACCCCTCCACCACCTCCTTCCCACCCTCTTTTGACTGATTTGCCATCTGCCCTGCCAGCATGCACCTGGAGTTAACAGCAGGAACTGTCTCAGCGGCGGGACTGATCCTGTGCAGTGCTGGGTCCGGGCCACTGACCTCTCTTTGTCCACATGAGAGCTGGCAAACCTTCACCCCTTTTGTGCAGACTTCAAAGAGGTGAAGTCCTTCAGGGCCCTGCTGTGTGTGGCTTTGGGTGCGATGCTGCGAACAGCCACAAACCCGTACAGAAGTACTGCAGGACTTCTGCAGACACAGCCTGCTGTGCCGGTGAAAGGGCCCAGCTCCACGGCTGGAGGTGTCTGCAGGTGCCTCCTGGCCCACATCACAGAGGGACTCAGACCAAGCTGGGAAGGGATTCAGTATATCCTCTCACTTTTCTCTGGGTTCTTGTGCCCCTTCTGTCCTTTCCACTGCGGGTTCTACTCTCACACCATGGAAATATGTCTGCACAGCTAGCTGTGAAATAGGTGCTGTAACTATTCCGAGAGTGACCTCAATTTGCATTTACAGGAAAAGCTTGGATCCCCAAGCAGAAGCCAATGGATCCTGTTTTGGAAAGCGTGACTCTGGAGCCGGAACTGGAGGAAGCCCTTGCTAATGCCTCTGATGCAGAGCTCTGTGACATTGCTGGTAAAATAGTTTCACAATAATTGTGTGTTCAAATAGTTCAACTACTTGGGGGGGGTTATTTGTTCTTTTGTGGGAAAGGAGCTATTGTAGTTTTTGCTGTTTATCTGAATGCTGTCAGTTCTGATAGAACTTATTTCTTTGTTAAAAAGAGTTACTCTCAGCCCATGTGATTTAATCAGGAGCATGGACCAAAGCTGAGGAGGGGGAAGAAGGATTTATCAAGAGAACAGTGTGTGCTGTTTGATATCTTCTTGTCTCTGTACTGACTATACCTTCAAGAGCAAAACTTTCTTCAAACCAAACCTTAGGAAACAGTCAAGCTGACACAGAGAGAATGTGGATTTCCTGTGGGACCTATTAAAGGAGCTGTCTTAGAGAAGTCTTTCACTGGACACTCAGGGCTGTTGTTTGCTAAAGAGCTTTTTCAACACATTTTTAAAGCCATGGATTTCTTGTGATTTTCAGCCAGTCAGTCAAAAGACAATACTGGTCTCTTGCTGAAGCCCACAGCATGTGCTTAGGTCTGTGGCTGGGATAGGACGTGCCTCGGCCAAAGGAGCATACGGACACCCCATGGCATTTTAAGGAGCTCACATGTGCTCTGCTGCTCTAGCAGTCAATGAACATTTCAAGGATACTGGCTTTTTTCTTCTTCCAGTTTTGTCTCTTTCAGACTTCCATATTCCTTAGAAGTGTCCTCCTTTCCAGAAGTCTTTAAGAAAGTCTGTAGAATACGTACACCCGCTGGACATCTTCTACACAGTAATGCTGTATTTCGGTTTAGAAATGTGTTTCAGCGTTAAGGCTTCCAACATATGCACCCTGGCCAAGTGTTGTATCTCTGCATTTTGCTTTTTGACTATTATCCTAGAGTCCTAAAAAGCCCTGTCTTATAAAATCTGCCTTTCTTTGTGTCTGTGCAGCAATTAGTTTTCCAGGAAAATGTTGTTTAGGACGGCCTGTTCAGCAATTGCTGGGAGAATACACTTGAAGTGGCAGTAGAAGTACTGATGTGATACAAGCTGTCCTGAAATCTCAATATTGACAGTGACAGCCTTGCTCCTGCCTGTTTAGCAGGGCTCATTTAGCAGGAGCTCATTTTGCTCCTGCCTGTTTAGCAGCAATCATCATCAGCTGTGATGTATTGGATGCCATCCTTGGCAAGGCCAGGAGAGTGGCTCCCAAGCAGTCCTGGAAGGGCTCCCCCACCTTTGGTCAGCTGAGAGAGACAGAAGTGGGATGCCTTTGTTCTACTTGAGTTCCTTTGGAGAATACACAGTAAGCACCAGACCTGAAAACAGTGGGTCCCTGTTGTCGACCAGAACAAACTCTAAGCCCTCAGAGCCCCTGAGTGGTCATAACAGCACATTCTTCCCTCTCTCTGCAGTCCAGATACACTCCTGGCTGATGGAGAGATTTCACTGCCCAAATAAGCTGTGTTTTTGGGGGAGTGGGGGATATCTGTGTCCCCAAGATGCTGAGACTGCAAATGATTTGTCCCAGCTGTGTTGCACCCCCTAAAATTTCATCTGTGGGAACACAACAGAGAAAAGGGCCAGATGAAATACAAACAAGCAAACTCAAAGTGCCCAGCCTCACTCAGACTTTCAAATGGAGACTGCTTGGCTCTGTGAGATCCAGCTGAGGATGTGTTGTGGTCACAGGGAAGTCCACTGACACACTTCGCTGCCAGGTGTCCTGCCTGTGCAACCCAGACTGGAGTCACAATGAGCTGTCACCATAACGGATGCTATTCAGGAATTGGGCTTCAAGGATAGCCTTGTCCTGCAACCTCCAGCACTTCTTGGCCAAAGCAATGAGAAAATGGTGACAGACTAGTGCCAACCAAACCTAATGCAAAGCTTTAAGTGCAAGCTTTTGCACCTCTTGCAAAAGCAAAGAGCCTTTGTGGTGGGATACTTGAATTTTAGGGAGAAATTTATTATTTTGACCACTGTGTCTGTCCAGAGCTCAAGATTTGTTCAAAATGTGTCTGCATTTTTCTTTAGAAAATCATATAGTTACTAAAAAATAAAAAAGTTGATTAAAAAGTCAGTTTATTTTCAAACGTGATCTTTCTGTGAGTAGCAGGTTTTTGGGTTATTACAGTGTTTGAGTTTTGTTTACACCATCACTCTCTACATTTCGACCAAGGCAGCAGTGCTTTAGCTTCCCACATCAACTTCTAAGTGTACAAAGATCAACACCACGACCCCAGGAGTGTTTTTGGGTAAAAGCATGCAGTGCATTGCCACGCTTCAGGTGACAGTCACCTCGTATGTTGCTGCCTTGGCATTGGTCTGGCTCTGTGTGGGGCACAGCCCATTTCACCAACTGGACTGGTGTAGTGTGTGGCACATGCCTGGGTAAGCAAGGGTGACAAGAATGTGCGGGCTCCTGCTGGACTGGGCCCCTTGGATTAAAGCCTACCAATCACATTTTTTTGAGTGCTGTACTGTCTTCTCCTCACTATTTTTGTGCGTTACCGAGTCAGTTCCTCTTCTCCTGTGAGTCATGCTACATTGGAATAAACAAGAGGGCACATTTGTGTATTTAGGGAGGCTTCATCCCACCTTTGCATGTTGTTACAAGCTTGCACAGGGAAAGGTAGTACACTACGGACTCCCATCCCAGGCAGCACCTATGTGTCTTTTCCTGGCTTTGGAGGCTGCAATAAGTCATGTTCTCCTTTTTTTTTTTTCCATAGCCATCCTTGGCATGCACACCTTGATGAGTAACCAGCAGTACTATGAGGCGCTGGGGAGCAGCACCATCGTGAATAAAGAAGGGCTCAACAGTAAGTGATTTAGAACATTAGCAGGCTCCAGTAGTTCGCTTTGAATCTGCTAGCAGAAGCTAAGTGGGAATTATTTTTAGGCTGAAGGTTAGAGCCATGAATATCAGAGCAGTCTGTGATTGCTGGGGCCACCTCTGGTGCATTCTTGCCTTGTGAGAGGCAGCATGGTCTCAGCCACTTCCCTGGTGCCATTTGGGAGCTAGCACAGCCTCAGGAACAGCCCCATGGAAGTGGTGTGCCTTCTGTCACCCAGATTTGGACCTTGAAAGCACATAGCAGCAGGTACTGGCTGTCCTGTGCTGGTTTCCCCCACTGGAGTGGCCTCTCATCTCGTGTCTGTTTGTCAGGTCATTCTTCCATCTCCCATGCTTCCATCCCTCCTTCTGGAAGAGGAAAAACACATCCAAAGAAAAGATAACGCTGCTCAGGGTGCTTTTGGTTTCATATGTGTTGCTTTTCACTTGCAGGTGTGATTAAGCCCACACAGTACAAGCCAGTTCCTGACGAGGAACCAAACTCAACAGATGTGGAGGAAACTCTGAAACGAATACAAAGCAATGATCCTGATCTCGAGGAAGTCAACCTTAACAATATTATGGTATTTGCTCTTTTCTACTCTCCTCTCTTAAGAACAGGCTGGAACATTTAAACACAGAAGGCAGAGACCAAGCCTGTTTTGCTGCACAGAGCAGTGCCATAATACTGATTGCAGCCCAGCAAGAAACACCAGTGTTCCCATCCCCACTGTGGGCAACAGGGATTGTTACCTGGGTCAAAGGGATGGAGTTGGTAGCAAAAGGAGTTCTCTAAGTGCCTGGAAGAACGGAGCTGTGTTGAGGGTAGTTTGGGGAGTCCCCCAACCCCAGACTGTCTGGTTTCTTTTTCTAGGTTTCTTTGATGGTTCAGTTTGGCATATTTGGTGGAGGGGCTGTTTATGTATATTATAAAATGGTGGGGGGGAAAAGGACTTCGTAATCCTGACACTTGTGTGCTGGTTTAAAGGCAAACTGGCAAGAGAAATTAACCCAACTCAAAAGAGATTGTAAGTCAGAATTTCAATTTAATAAAAATAATACAATAAATACAATGATACAGATGAACAATCGGTTTTTACCCACAAAAAAACAGATGTATAACCCGGCACACTGGGGCATGAACAGAGTGGTGTGTGTTGGCCCCTGTGCTAACACCCACATGGGCCCCCCTGAGTTCCAAAAGTGAAAGGAGAGGAAAAACCTGTTTGTGCAAGTGATGGTTGCAGTCTGGTTGAGGTTCTGGTCCTCCTCTGGATCCCACGAGTGGTACCAGAAGTCCCAAGACCTCCAGGATTATATACACTCAGGTTCAGGCAGGAATGCCCAGCACCGCCCCCAGAGCAGGGAGTTCCACAATGGGGGATTGTGAGCCGTGGGTATGAGGACAGGAACACCCTCCTATCTCACAGGCCTCTTAACACCCCGCTTACAGCCTGAGGGGTCAGGTGTGCTCTGGGCAGCTGCTGCAGGGGGTCTATTGTTAATAGTTTCTGGGAAATTACATAGAAGGTGTAGAATACACAGTTTGGGTTACACCCACACAGTGATGAACTGGTCCTAGCTGCTCTAACTGGGACACACTTGCCATGAAAATACCAAGAAACCTCCCGTCTCTTGGGTGGTCCTGCCCATCTCCCACCCATCCCTTCTGTGGAGCTCTTTTACCTCTTGTAGAGAGGAAATCAGGACATAGCACCACTCCTTATGTCGCCTTTGGGACACATACGCATACTAAAAAAATACAGTTTCTGTTCCATGAGGCCTGTTGAATGATGGCATAGCCAAACAGCAAGAACATAGTTAACTGCATGTGTACATTAAAAACATTTTTTGCCATGCTACCTGCACTTTCCTATAGCAAAAATATTTTTACTTTCATGTGTTTGACTCTGGTTAGTGACCATCTCCCTTGAGGTCATAAGGCTGAGGGTCTGGCATGCACGCAGGCAGGCAGGCTCTATTTTTGTGTGTTGAACTCATGACTTTGGGACATGGTTTAGAGAACTGAGGAGTGACAGTGGAGACGGTAAGCTGCTGGGTTCTGTGTTATGAATCTGCAGATGACTTTGAGTACTGGTGATTCTACATGAGATCCGAATGGTGTGGCAAGAAGTCCCAGGTGAGGATATGACTTACAATGTTAGGTGAAAATTTCTGCATTTGGAGAGGCTATCTAAAGTGCTTGGTAAGTGAAAAATACTCATTTTGAAGGAACTCGGAGTAAGCGGCATGGATTTTTTAGTCTGATGACACCTAGTATGGCAAATGTTAGCCTGAAAGATGCTGTATAAAGCAGTCAGAGGTGTCTGATTGGTGTTACAAGGAGATCCTTTCAGGCCTTTCTAGATCAGGCCCTGTAGGTGGAAATTTTCTGAACAAGACGCGAATGTTACTCAGTGCTGTCATTGTACCAGGAAGCGCAGGAACAGTACTCTGTAGGCTCACAGGTCCTGGTTACCTCCCCACAACATCTGCATTCCTACATGGCTGAGTTTCTGGGCAATTAAATCAAACAGCAGAGATGTGGCTTCAAATCAAGGCAGGGAGCTTTTAGCAGAGTATGGGATGAAGGCATTGCCATGCTCCTCAGACCATGCTGGTTAAAGCAAGAGAACTTGTTAAAACATTTATCAACCCCTTCCTGAATTACTCCAGTGCATTTGGTGATTCGGCCTTGACGGGAAATTAGAAATATCTTTTAAATGTATTGCATATTTCCTCACACAGATGATGGCCTAACACAGGCTCTCTGCACTTCTTTTCACAGAATATTCCCATCCCCACTTTAAAGGCTTTTGCGGAAGCACTCAAGAACAACACGTATGTGAAGAAGTTCAGTATAGTTGGGACACGGAGCAACGATCCTGTTGCTTTTGTAAGTGCTGTGGGAACATCATCCTAATGTTGTGACAGGAGCAGTTCTCAGGCAAGGTGTTCTCGACATTACTGACTGACTGACTGGTTCTGCACCTTATGTCATGTTTGGCACGTTCCGCACCTCTGGTGTTTGGTGCAGGTTCTTCAGTTTCAGGAGCACTAGTGAAAGCCAGCAACTGACAGGCATTGGTTCCTTCACTTCATTTTTCAGCTACAGAGACTTCAGGGTGCAATCCTTTAACCTCATTCAGTCTCATATTGGTCCTCAGGGATCTCCCAGAAAAGGAGCATGAAACAAGAACTGACTCCCTAGTGCCATTTTCTAAAAGTAGTTTGTCTTTCTCTCTCTCTCACTGGAGGTTCCTTTCTGTTGGTACAAAGGTGTGTGCTGCTGTGTGCACACCTCCTCCTCTCCTTGCACACATTTGCTCCAGCTCTGTTTCACATATTCCTTTGTGCAGATGTGTGCAGAAGGAGGACTCTTGTGTGTGGCCTCTGTAGGTGATAATGGGTCTATCTGGCTGCTGTGCATGATCCTAAATATCAGAGAGGTGCGGAGCATTCTGCCTGGCCCTCATGCTACCTCCCAGGCTGCATCTTTGCATACTTCTCCAGCACCTTAACAGCTAATTTTTGCTCTTATTCACCTAGGTCACCCCTACCTACCTCCACACACACTTGTGCACGCCAGTTTCCTATAAGAAAAAAAACCTTTTTGGAGGGTGAGTACTGCCCTCACATTATTTAAGGCACTCTGGACTGAGGAGGAAGCCTGTGCAGGCAGCACTGGTGCTATCTGAGGGCTCAGTGGGCACCGTGCAAGGCCAGGGGAGCTGTGGGGCCAAGTGCTGTGGGTGCAGGTCAGCCCTGCCACTTGGGCATCACATTCTGTTCCT
>JAWMRA010000090.1:24543304-24554979 GCA_035584735.1 Pseudotriccus pelzelni | reverse complement strand
TGTAAAAAAAAAAAAAAAAAAAAAAAAAAAAAGAGCCAGAAATCCCGCCCCGCCCGGCAGGAATTCCTCAGCAGCGTCACCCAGCAATGCCCCTTTTGTCCGCCCGGCCCGGCCCCGCCACAGCCCTGCGCAGGGCTGGTACCCGCCCGGAAACGGCCCCGGCCACGTTTTCTGCCCAGAAAACTGCTGGATCCCTATTCCCGTTTGTGCTCCCGCTGTTCGCAGCCCCCGGTGATCCCAGCCTCGCTCGGCACCGGGAAAGAGAGCTTTCCGACCGAAATCCCCGTCCCTGCCTTTCATGGTCGCGCGTGTTCAGCGCAGGATAAATGGAGGCTGCAGCCTTCCCCTATAGACGAGGGGCGCGCAAATGGCTTTGTCATGCAAATGTGGCTCTAAGCCACTTTCATATAAAGCCACTTAATGCCGAGCAGCCAGTGATCCTCGCCCGCCCGTCAGGCAGCGCCTGCCCTGTCCTTGAAGGAACGGAAATGGAGGCACTGGCACAGATGCGTGGTCCCTGCCTCCATGCTGAAGCGGGATGACCTCACAGCGCAGGGAGAAGCCTTCCTCCCCCCGCCAAAAAAGGTCTCTCTCTTCCGCGAAACTGAACTAGTTTCCTGCCAGCCTTTCCCTGCTGCTCCCAGAATACGTCCCTTGTTCCTCTCCGTTCAAATGCCCGGCAATTACCTGCATAGATTGGGTTTCTCCCGTGTCCTGAAACATTTTATTTCCTTTTAGCCTTTCGTCCTCTCTTGGCATTAACTTTCAACAGCAGCCAGCAGAGTGTGCTGTGAACGCTATGAAAAGAATATCCTGCTTCTGGGAAATTTTTACATCTATATATTTACATATATGTACAGAAATGCAGATGAAGACATTTTAAGTGGTTCTAATACTTGGTAGGTAGTTCCTCCCATCAATTAAAATACTTCTCTTGTCGCAGATCACAGAACCTCTTCCTTAAAAATTAATAGCCAAGTCATACTAAACCGTCTGCTTTCAGCAAGATTGCTTTCCAGTGTTTGTATAAAGTTGGAAAAGTGCCACGATGGAGATGTCCAAGTACCTTTCACAGTCAGAGAGAAGGATCTAGAACACAAGGTATTTAATAGATGAAAATGCAAATCATAACCCCAGCCTACAGGAAGTAGCTTATGCAATTATACAGTGAGCATACATTTCTCCAACCTCGTCACTCCCTCCTTTGGACTTACTTAGCGACACTGGAGTTAAAAACAGATTAATAAATACATGAGAAATAAGTGAAATAAAAGAAGGTTGAAGAAAAAGTGTTTACTAGGTGACATGGAAATGTAATTGTTTGCTCAAAAAACAAACACACATACGTTTGTGTTCCTTGTATTATTCTGGTGTCAATTTCTTTTTCCTTGTTTTGTAGGAGCAGACATTTAGGGAGGAGTGAACTTTTGAGTTGTGCTGGTGGGGTAACAAATAGTTCTGTATCATTCACAAACTAAAACTGCATTAAAGCAAAGCCAAGTTTGAGACCCTGTGGAAGGGTTTTTAAGGGCAGAAGGACATTGTTGTTATGCAACCAAACTGGAATTAGGATTAAAAGGAAATCAGAATACATAAACAAAAACAAATTTAGAGGCAAGGCGTTTGAATAAAATTGGCTGTGGGCCGCAACTATCTATGCAATGTAGTACTTTATTAAATGAAACTGTTTTAGAAACATATACTAGAGGTTTGTTTGAGATTTTTTTTCTTTTTCACAGGGTCAGTCTGACTGGGCAATTAAAGCAGAATATTCTCCTCAGCTCTGCTTCTGATCAGAATGAATCAAATACAGTGCTCCGAATTTTCGTAGTCATGAGAAGGTAATAAAACTGATAGTTATGTATTAGCAAGGTGTTACAAACTATTTCATATGCACTGCTCTGCTCAGGCAATAATACTCATGCTTAACATTAATCACACGTGGTTTAACAGGTGCACCCGACTTAATAATCATAATGGTATCTGTGTTTTACACAGTTTTTCAGGTACTGTATGCCAAGTAATACCAAGTATTACTTGGCTGCTGGTATCCATGTATTAAAAGGTAGGCTGTTAATTGACAAGCACAGACATGCATTATTTCATAGCCACCGAGACCAGCACCAGTAAGTAGCTGAGCATGAGGCAGCTAGGCAGTGCTTCACAATTCATCACTCCCATGGAGGAAACAGCAAGCAGCAAGATGAGAATTTTGCTGACTCTGCAAAACTTTTTTAAGTTAGCAGGGTTGAGGGTCATTTGTAAAGAATTGAGGGTGATTAAGCAGTAAAAAAGTAGATTAAATACAGGGTAGATAAGTGCAAGATGATGTGTGTGCAGAAAGCTAGTTCTAACTTTACATAAAAGATAGGAATACCTGAAATGGTTGCTGCCACTCAGGAGTGAAACTTTAAGTATGTATTATGGCCTGCATGGACACTAGCTTGGTGTCTGGAAAAAGCACATTTTAAGGAAAGGGACAGAGAACAAAAGAAGGAACATGTTTATGGCACTCCAGAAGTCTGTGCTGAGTTTGCATGATGAGCACTGTTCCCCACTGGGTTTCCTGCTTTTTAGAAAGAAAATGCTGGAACTAGAAAAGAATAACAAGGATGCTTAGCTGTCTGACTTTGTGTCCCTTGAAAGGGACAATTGAGTGGGACTGGATTTCTCTCTCAAGGGGGAGGAATGCCTGAGGCCTATTACATCCTAAGTAACTTGGAGAGGCTGGATGACAACTGGCTTTTTGAGTATAAACCATCAGATTTGTGGTAGTGGGAGCCAGGCCTTAAATAAATAAGAAGAAATGTACTTCCTGCAATGTATTTCTGAATGGCACATTGGGTATGGGGTGTTTCTCTGGGGTGCAGTGCAGGGAAGATTGGACAAGTATTAGGAAGAGACTGTGTTGAGAGTTAATGAATGAACACCCCCTCACGCTCAGGAAATTCCCAGAGCTAAAAGCAGTTGGAAGCTGTGGGAGTGTTGCAGAGAAGATATGTATTTGCCTTGCTTTTCCTCTTCCTTTGACGTTTGCCTGTGGCCTGTGGTGGAAACAGGATGTTGAACTGAATGAGTTCTTCATCCGAGGCAGTGCAGCTCTTCCTCTGTATTCATGGAGGATCACGCTGAAACACCTGGAGACACATAATAGGATTAAACCTGTGTGATGGGGTTCTTTCAAACCAGACTCAGTGTTCATCTGTACCAGGAGTATTACAGAGCAACTGCTGGGCTACATATTTCTGCTTTGCCACATGATACTCTTATATCTCTGTGTCTACAAAGCCTTAGTGGACATAAGCATACAGTTGCATTTTGCAGTTGCGTGCCTACAACCAAGCCATATTTTTGTCCTTCCTCAGTAGAAAACATTTGTTCCACGAGGAACAGACCCAACGGTCTTACTTTTCTGTGAGTTTTAATTTTGAAGGAGCAGCTGTGAAGAAAAATCTCTTTACCCCCTCCCCCCTCTCCCTCTCCCTTTGTTTGATGGTTCAGGTGGTAGCATCAGGTTTAGCCGCACTCGAATTCAGTAGCCAGCAACTGACCAGCCAATACACACAGTCTGTTGGGCTGCTGCCTCTTAGCATGACTAAGGCATTGGATTTTATCCAGTGATTTCAAATGCTTTTTGAATGGGAGAGAACAGTTCAATTGTGTCCTTAGGGATGCAAGACAAAAAAAATACCATGCCCTTCGTGATTTTATTTTTCATCATGTTTTTAGTTTGATACACCCATTTCTTACATTACCTTAAATAAATAAGTGGAGAAGTATTGCTGCCTTCTTGGTGAAAAAGAAGCGTGTGACCTATGAGAAACAGAGTGAACTTGTTAAAACCAGACAGTGCACCTGCTTGGATTTGTATGTTCTCTTTCTGAATTCACCTATGCTGTAGCTCGTGGGATCAGGAAATACACAGTGAATCATCCTGTTGGACAGAATGGGACATGCAGAGTAAATTAAGTTTGTCATATCTCCGTGAGATTTTCTCCTTTGCTCACTACCTGTAGGAGGGGATTTTCATAGTAATGTGACCTGTCTTCATGCTCCATTTATTGTACCCCAATTATGTATGTAATCTTGGTTGAACAGACAGATAATAAGGTAAACATGTAACGTGTTGAATGCCTGAGCAACAGATCTGAAAAGAGCAGGTAGGCAAGGACCAAGGTACAAACATTTAGAGACAAAAGCTGGCATTCCTCTCTGACGGGAGATCTTAATGCAAGTTTGTTATCATTTTCTCGTTACAGGAGATGACAGAATGTAAAATTAAAGTGTAAATATCTTTTATTGCTAGCACTGTACGTGACTTTTCCATTTTATTCTCTTTACTGAATAGGACTTTAATATATTTGCTTTTAATATCAATAAAAAACACTGGTTTCATGTCTGTGAACAGGAAAGTGTCAAGGCATGATGAAAAAATTCTGCTTGTTACTGTTTCAGAGATTGCTACAAAGCTGACTGCACACTTTTGTTGTTGATTGGCAATCCAGAAAGAGAAATCCTCTTTCCATATTTTACCAGAAAAAAATCATCTTTCTCTTCCATGCACATAAGGAGTGGGAATCCGTGTCCAAACAGCAAACAAGTTCTGTAGCTGTGGCTGATGATTTGGTCTCTTCAATACAAAGCGTAAAACCGCTGGAGGAAAATACTTTCTTTTTTCTGAAACCAAGGTACTAGGGGTTATTCTTGCCCCACCAGAAATGGGGTTTGAAGAATTGTCTCAACTGTCATAAAGTCAAACTATTCAGGTCTGGGGGCCCTTTTTCCCAATGTGCAAGGCTTGTCATGTGTAGGAATATTCAATACCACATAAAAGGAGTCTCTATATTGGCAGATTTATTCTCCCTCTCAATATTCCTATCTGGACAGTTACTTAATCCATGCAAGAACCTTTCCCATAGCAACTTAGAAACATTAAGAAAATTTGCACAATGTTTTTGTCACTTTTTCTTTCTATTTAGAGGATCATGAGCATTTCTGAAACAGAAAATAGGTACATCATCAGTTATATCAATCTCCAAGACATAAGCTCTAGCTGTATTGAAGGTGAAAGACTGAGTGTTCTGGAGAAAAGTGTAAAATTCTGGCCTTTCTGAAGTATTCAAGGAGATGAGGAAGATAAGTATGTAAAAAGAAATTCTTCAAATTTCTGCTTTATATCATTCAGTGTATTATAGTTCTTTTTTTTTAAGCCATACCATAAAGAGATTTTTTTTTTTTTACTACTGCTTTCAAGCCAGCCTTACTTGTTCCTTGTCAGAGTAGCTGGAAGGGAAAACCATAAAACATCTGACAAAGTCTGCAAGAAAATCATATCCCAGTTACCAGGATTTAAGCAAGATGTGTCTCTTCTGGTCCTTGCAAATCTCTAAGAACATTTTGGTGCTGTTGTCCACAGGTTTGATCAGACCTCTCTTTCCAGTTTGTTTCCATAATGTTAGCTGCAAACATATGATAAGTTCATCCCATGATGTTGTCCATAGGCACCACTAGGCCTGTGACCTGTTCAGACTGCTGAAGCACAAAAGCACAAGGAGAATGTGGAATTGATCCTAATGACTGGACCATGCATTTTAGGTTCACACCAACCTCCTCATGAGAGAAATACAGAGCCAACATATGGCTTAAACCCCCTAGGAATGCAGAACCAATGGGAGGTGCTTCTGAGGGACTGAGCAATCCACAGAATTTGAATGTTGAATATAATCCTGATGCATCCTCTCAACAGGACCAGAAAATAGTTTCTGATCAGGCTCTTTGCTTGCTACCTGTTTTTTTTCAGTTAATTGATTTTCTTGTCTTATTTTTGCTTCCCCCACCATGGGAAAGCTTGGCTTTGCCTTGCCAGAAAGAAGAACACTGACCATAGCAATTTACCATGCGACATTAACTGATTTCTCTTTTGGAACAGGGAAAAATGGATTCCAAAGGTTTTAATACCTCTGATTAATTTTAAAGTATTCATAAGTGAAGTAAAATAAAAAGAGTTACTACATTCCTGTTACTTCCCCTTCATCCAAAAGTTTCTTCTGGCTAAGCTGTTGAAGTCAAACTTTTGCATAGCAACAGTGAGGTAAAGCCAGGTACTTTCTTTTATTTTTGAGATTGGTTTGCTCTCTTTTAGAATTTGTTTTCTTTGTAGCATAAGTACACCGAGCTTTGCCATTTGACAAACTTTTTTTTTTTTTTTTTTTTGAAGAGCATGATGTGTCTTGGGAAGGTCTTTGTGAAGAAAAACAAACAAGAGGGGGGAAAAAGAGAGTTTTTTCCTCTTCCTGACCAGATTTAGGATCTAGTTGGTGATTTTGGAATCTAGTTAATGATCTAGTGACACAGCACTTCCGTTGCAAGAGATTGCACTTCCTTTCTTTTTGCTCAGCCAGGGTTTTCTTCACAGCAGTGGTCGACGACTCCCAGTTTTCAGCATCCCCTCTGAATTTGGAGGCAATAAAACTGCTCACTGTCAAGTGAAAGTATCCTCACCTGTCTAGGAAAGCATCCTGTCTAGCACTTGACTGGAGACCTGACACACTCATCTGCCAGCCATTGCAGCTGATGCACCACTGGTACAGTCCCATGCCAGGTGGGATGTGTTGCTCTCTCATGAGTCTGCAAGTGCTCTGTCTCTCTAGGGTGTGTCAGCATGGTTAAACTCAACAAGCTTGAATTTTTATCAGTCAAATTTTGGATCTTCCTCAAGCCCTATTTTTTTCATTTCTTGTTTTTCCAGTTTGGGGGACGGGGTTGTGGTTCTGAATGTTGCACATTTTCCTAAATTATGTTTGAGATATTTTTATGAGTTTCAACTTTTCCTTTTCTTTTCTGAGAAAGCAAAAAAAGCAGAGTTGCTGAAGTCCCAGCGTCATCTCACAGATCCATTAGCTTTTACCTCAGTATCCCACTGAAGTCTGAAAGTGTCTGTAGAAACCACCTCAAACATCCCTGGACATGGACTGTTTATCTGCATTAGCCACTCCATCTCTTCTCTGAACAATGTAATTTCTCATGGTACATTTGAAGGTACTGGGATGCTCTATAACCAATGTCCTAATTTCCTGAGTCTGTCCCTGTTGTTGTCCATAGGAATGGTGTTCTGGGACATTTTAGTGCTGTGTTGTACAACCTCAGTTTCTTCCCTAATACCCTGATAATCTGAATACTATCCTTTTCCATTTCATCATTTCAGCAATTGACTTCACAGTGCTACTTCTTACTTTTCCCAGAGTGTTTGCTTACAATTACACACTGCAGTAATCTTCTATACAATACAAAATTGTCCTAACTGAGGCAGAATCCTGGTTGCAAATTTCCTCATACGGGACATCGGTTCTCTTGACTCATACATTTACGTGGGCCAGAGGGCCTATCCAGTAAGTAGTATGCTCTCATGGTAGTGGATAACAAGTTTTAGTTACTAACTTAATCATGCAATATGATGATTAAATTAAGATCAGTGTGAAACTAATATGATATAGCAAATTCTTGTGCTGTGGCACCCGTCTAGGGGGTGTGTTTGGAAATTAAATGCAGACAAAGTGTGCTTGCTGGCTACTTGGCATTCAAGATACTCTTCCTAGTCTGCTTTTGTGAAGACTCAATCCACCTGTCTCTTGTCTTCAACAGTTTCTCATGCTATAACTCTCATATAGCCTAACTAAAGTTAACTTGACTGGAGCTGCCATAATTCAGTCATACGTTCCCACCTACTCCTTATGTTCTGATGGTGTTTTATGTTTAATGACTATCAGATACTAATTTCTGTATTCTAGTAAATTCTGTCCTTAGGAATCTTAAGAAAAGCTGTGATTAAATGGGGAGTCTTCGTGTTTCATCGTTGCTTCAGAGAAGTGAAACAGATCTGTAAAAAATTACCCACTTTTACAGTAGCCGCTTTGCTTTTGTCTTAACAGAGAAGAAGGCTTTATGCAGCTGTACATTAATTCCATCCTGTGTAATAGTTTTTGCTAAGTTCTCTGGTACGGAGACCAGACTTACTGCTTTGTCATTTTTTCTGTCCTACCAAGGGTTTCCGTGCCAATTTTGAAAATGGCAGCCCTAAAGCTGCATGAAGTGTTGAAATATTTTTATCAATTGCATAGAATTTTTGGTGACTAAGCAAGATAAAACCTTGCAGTTGTGCCTGTTGGGTAGATATGGCATGAATAACATACAGCACCTTCATGTGCATTTTTAAATAAACTTTCTGGGCACAGTGTTGGCATGACAGAGCAGACACATTAACGGCTTACCATAAAAGAATAAATTAACATCTGTGATAATGACCACAAGAGGGTGCTCTTAATTACTGTTCCATGAATGTCGTTGGGCTTCCATCCTCAGCATTAACGGGACAACTAATTGTAACGCTTATAAAAAATAAAGTTATTAATCCTAAGTGGAATCTAGCTGAGTTATTTGAAACTGGCCATTACGCTTGGTCATATAATCCCCATCCAAATACACTTTCCTCTAACTTGAAGCCAAACCTGACAATATCTTCAGCTTCTCTTTAAGGTGTGGGGTTTTTTGTACTAACACAGCTGTAAGAATAGCAAGAATTTTGAATTTTCATTTACTTTAGTTACCAGTCTCACGCCTACAAAGCACATAATAAAGTATTTCGTATTTGGTACAAAAGCCAAATTTCCAAATAAAAAGACATTCAGGTCTTTTCCAAAAAAAAGAAAAAGAATTTCAGTGTTTGGTACTGCAAGTGCTGCAGTTGGGATTTTTGCACTGAACCACCTATTGCAAAAGGCATCGATTTGGCTTTCCGTCTTCTTAGTACTTTAATCAGTGAGGCTGGACAAGTAACATGCTGCTCCATTTTCAAAGGCACCCCATTTTCCACATCCCAGAATCTGCCATTCCTTTGTGAGCTTTATGCCTCTGTTTCCCTGTGTGTAAAATAAGAGCAGATCCATCTCGGTTTTAGAACGCCAGTGAAATTACTGACAGAGAGTGGAGGCGATGTTGGAGCGGCACTTCCCACCTGACGGCCAGTGAGTGGAGTGCGTGTGTTAACCATAATTCCATACACAGGTATATGTAATACACTTGGTTTCAAATGCAGCGATCATGCTGCTCTATTTGCACACACATCACTAGTCTTTGTGGCAGTTTGTGCTGACACCATAACAACCTCCAAGCAGACCACCCACCCTGCAGTGCAGGAATGCATTTTGCACAGTTGACAGACCTTTGGGTTGTTTCCTTTTTCCTTTCTTCTTTTCTTTTTTCTTTTTCTTTTTTTTAATACTGTTCCTCTGAATCTGTCATTTATAGAAGAATAGACTCAAAAAATGCTAGCAACATCCAGTTTTCTGTGTGTTCATGCTGCTGACAAAAGAGCATCAAGACTAAAAAGAAGTGATTTTTGCCTCAGTAGAAGTTGAAGCTGGTGAGATTTACTCCTGCCGTAAGTCACACTCTGCAGTTTTGAATGAGGCAGCCAGCTTCTGGCTTGTTCTTTTTCTCTTTCTCTGAAACTGAAAGGAGGCAGCCATGAGAGGAACAGCAACTGAGTTGAAAGCTGCTGAATTAAACCAAACCACAGCTCTGTTGTTGAAGCATATTTCCCAAACTTTCTTACTAATATTTTAGAACACAGGTCTTTAGGCAGACAGATGAGCAAAGTGCATCCCTTCCATGCACTCCCCAGGGCAAACAGTGGTGTGCCCCTCTGTAGTTGATACGCATTTCAGTCAGCACAGAAGTCTTGTGTAAGTCACGGGCACATAATTCAAGCTGTTCTCAAGCTGGCAGTGATGACTTTCCGTGATCTCTCTGTTGGGAGTATCTGTCACCACCAGTGAAGACAGTTGCTAGCAAGGAGGTACAAGACCACATAGAAGATTAGGGGCACAGTTCTAGTAAAAATCTCTGGATACCTGTCGGAAGCAAGGAACCAATTAATCAAAGAGAGCTGGCTTTGGGTGTCCTCCTGCTGGCTCATGGGATCCTAACATTCACTTGGAATCCTTACATTAAAATCACAGAATCACAAAATGAGTCAGGTTGGACAGGTCCAACCTCCTGGCTCAAGCAGGGTCATCGTAGAGTGAGAATATTGCACAGGATTGTGTCCAGACAGTTCTAGAATATCTCCAGTGAGGGAAACTCCAAATCCTTCTCTCATCATCTATAGAAAGTGTTTCCCCCGTGGATTGTCATGCATCATTTGTCTCGCTTCATGCCCCAGCTTGATTGATTAGTAGTGTGTAGTCCGGCTTATGAGGAGAAACAGACAACCACTCAGGATGAGTATAATTTTAGATAATTTAAATAATTTCTTAAATTTTGGAGACCTCAGTATCTGGAGAGTGTCTCTAGAACCAGGGCTTCTAAGGAAGTCCCCTTTTTCCCATGCAGAAGTTTTCTCCAGGCCAAAAACCAGAACCTGGGCTGTTTTCCCAGCCTTTGTGAGTGTTTGGTACACTATTCAAACAGTGGCACTGTGTAATGCAGCAGTAATCTCCAGAGGCATGGCCAATATCCATGCATCCTGAATGGCAACCATGACACGTGCGCAGACCTACTTTTTCTGTGTACAACCAGTGAATCCAAAATTACCTGAAAGTTGCAAAATCTTGGTTCGCGATTTCTGTGGGTCAACTGCTTGTGCCGAGACAGTCCTGGGTGTACTCAGCACACAGGTAAAATCCTCCTCTGCATGTGGTTGGTAAATCCAGTGTGTGTATGTGGTGTTCACTGTGGATTTGCTGCACATCGCATATGCCTTGAGATGTCGTCTGGTAGAAATCTGGGAGCCTCATGGAGAAAGTGTTGTTGATTACTATGTTATTGCCCCCAACTGAGAGTCTGATTGAGAATGAAAAATCCTATGTCAGATTTCTGCTTGAGGCATTTTGTCTCCAGCCACGTAAAGGATCTTTCACAAGATAACAACATCTGACCACCACTGTGACACTGCAGTCTACACATTGCTGGGTCAGTTTCAATTACTTCTGGGCCCTCCATCTGCATAGAAAGAGCAAGTGATTTGAATTTCTTCACTGCAAAAGGGCAAAGCAAATGTACATTAGTTTGCCTGCGTGACTAGTTAGATCTGGCCCAACTCAGTGCATTCATTGCTAAAGAATTATGAGATGTGCCCAAAACAGGAGAAATAAGCAAGATAGAAGAGGGATATGCTTTGAATTGCTTTCATGTTTACATTTTCAGTCAGTAAAGAACCACATGGATAGCATATCCAGAATTCCACAAAGTCCTGTCAGAGGTCTGTTCTGCTTCCAGAGGTTTACTGGTAGTGACAGAAGATGCTATTCAGGTCTTGTCAGTATTGCAATAATTTATGCTTCCTTTCCTTTCCACGAGGAAGAGCAAATTACAGACAGAAGGGGGAGAAAGAGAGTGATAGAATGAGAAAAGTAATATTGATGTTATTATTGAGAAGAAAGAGGTGGATTTTCATTTTCAACAAGTGACTCATTTTGAATGATGATTTTGCTCACCTCTTGCAGCAGTGCAAAAATTCTCATCTAAATTGCTCCTTTAAAATGCCCATGGGACTGTTATCTGGGTTCTATGGGATACTGATACAGATGATATGGTTTTTGTGTCTTAGGAAGGGCTGAATCCAGGAGCCGCCCATTTCTCTCTTTTAGGGTTAAAGTGAACCACTTTGTGGTGTCCAC
>JAWMRA010000090.1:24523353-24541500 GCA_035584735.1 Pseudotriccus pelzelni | reverse complement strand
CTCTAGTCATCTCGTTTCTAGACCACTATGTCATGTTGTAGTTGGCTATTCCTTACTTCTCATCATCTTCCCGATATCTTTATGTCCTTTTCCAGTTCTTCCATCTCCAGTATGAGCTAGGGAGATAAGGGTTAAATATTACTCCAGTGGCATTGTAAGAGGCATGTGAAAGAGGAGACTTAAGAGGAGGTGTTTAGATATGTTTAGGAAGGAGGAGAGAACTGTATGGTTGGTGGTTGTTTAAGTAATGTTTTCTTTGATTGTCTGAAGGCTTCTAAATGATGTAGGCAAAAATTATGACCTGGACAAGATTTTACCAGCACCACTGTCACCTTATACTTTGTGCAGGCCCTGGTCCTTTAGGCATCTTCAGTGAAGGTCCTAGTGGATGTTTTGACCATTTCCCTGTTGCTGAATTTGCTGTCTGCCAAGATGCATTTAGAAACAGGTAGTCCCTTCCCCTGCTCCAAGGAGAAAAACTGTATACTTATGAGAGCACTTTTGAAGAAAAACTGTTCCTTTTACTTAATTCCCTTCTTTTCTTTCCTGTCTGGTAATGGTCAGAAGGTACTATTTCAAGGTGGCATCTGAAAACTCACTCATTTGCCACTGGGAGGTTAACACAGACTGTACCACAACTGCCTCACAGGTGTATTTGGAGATGTTTTCCATATTTGTTGCCAGGGCTGGTTTCAGAATCCACACTGATGCCATGTGTGGAAATGGCTTTGTCAGGTCCAGGTGTTGAGATGAGGCATTTCAGTGATGGTCTCTAAGGCAGGGGCACCCATGAGAGTTACCCTACAATGGCTCTAGGGAGACTAGAAAGACCTTTAGAGGTGATATGACCCATGAAGTGAGTCTGCTGGAGAAACATCTGGCAGGAGAAGAGAGTTCTTGCAGCAGCTTGCAATGGACCCTGGAGGCCCCACGGCAGGTAACACTGGAGTCGTTCCCCTTGCAAGCAGCTTCATGTATGAGGGTCACAGCAGAATCCTTAACCCTGAAAGCAATTCAGGTCAAACTAATACCACAGTTATTAAAGCAGCTGAATCTCTCAGTTTTACTGTTAGAAAATGTCTTCTCAGACATGCCTGGAAGAAATGGAGCTATTTTATTTTCTGAGTTGCCTTGTACAAAGGAAATCACTGCAGGGTGGGACATGGTGTTTGGGAAGAGGAGTGTTAAAACTCAGCTTAGGCTGAAAAGCACTCAGCTTTTAGATAGGAGGAGGCTGGGAAGATTTTCTCTCTGTTTTCCACATTTCTTAAATGTTTATAAATACACGTTTTTTGGATTGGCCTAGGAATCAGCCCCCATTTTTGCTGGCACAGCTCAGATCTCAGAAGCTTTTTGCATGGGGCTTGTGGCACTCAGACCAAGAGCTGCTCTTTGTGCAGATATGCTTCTCCTAAAGTAAGCAATGGGCACTCAGGGGGGCAGCAGAAGAACAGATGAAGCAGTAGTCTATAATTTTCTGCTAGGAATGATATGCTAGTAAGATGCCCTGTGGTTTTTACAGAATTATCCTCTCTTGCTGTTGGAATATTTTCTCCTTCAAAGTCAAGAAATACAGGTGGAAAGGAAAAACTCTGCTTTAAGAATGGCCCTGAAAGAAACAAAGAGAAAATTTTTGTGAACCATTTTTTGAAACCACTTCTGGTGTCCTTGCCCACAAGCTATCCCCATAGTTCAAGGCACAGCTGTTATGGTGACACTGTAGGTACCTGTACAACAACAGGCAGCTCTGGAATGCAATGAGATATGCATCACCTGTGATAAGAGAAGACATGACATGTATGCTGCTTTGGCCTAACATCCCATGGTACCTGTCCTTCCCCATCCCCCAGTTTTTGCCCAAAACTTCACCTAAATACAATCTCCATGCTTTCCTTTAATTCCCACCCAGGTGCTGGCCTGACAACACCACTACCATTGCATTTGTGTGGTGTTCCCCACTGTCCTTCCACTTGCTTTGGTCAGACACTCCCAAACAATACCTAAGCCTAGGAGAGCTCCCCATCCACAGCCTGGATGTGTCCATCTGGTGCGGCAGAGGGGAAAGGGGATGTTATTGTGCAGATACGGAGTAGAGCTGCACCTGTTGGCCTTCAAGATGTGGAATGGTTCTGGATCCTTTGGGAAACTTCTGTAACAATCTTCACATGTATCCCTTCAAATTCAGGCCAGTTTCAAGCACACATAAGGTCCTAATCACACAGGTGTCCCACCAGACTACCTGAAGCTCCTAGTCCTTGAGCATTGTTTTTCCTTCATCCTTCCTTCCACTGACTGAAACCAGCCCCTGAGCAGCAACAGTGGCAAAACAGATGGTATAAGTGTCTATACATATTTAGGTGAGAGGGTGTTTGGAGGGGTACCCTGAAGCCAGTATTGTGCAGGAGCTGGGACATGTTCCTGGCAGGGCTGTGGGGAACAGAACTACACCAGTGTGTGATAACACAGGAACAGCATGGCCTGCTGGGGTGCATCCTCCACGGTTGTCCTGGGAGATGGCTGAGTGTTCCAGCTACTTCCCAACCTGCTGTGCATTCTCAGGGGCTCAGAGGGAGAGGAGTCTGGAGCCTCCATGTACTTGCCCAGGTAAGGACAGCTTTGGTTCCTTCTGTAGATATAAGGGTTGCCACACAAATGATCCAGCTCCCAGGCAGCTTCAGCTCTTCTGCCATGTACCCCAGCTCTTGGGAATATGCAGGAAACCTAAGTTTAAGTTACTGATGGTGAAAATAGGCTTTGTGTGTATTGCCAGTCTGCTGGGAGGCCACAACAAACCTTTAGACTGCAGGAATGGTGCTGTGCAGTGCTGGCCCAGGGCAGGTGCCGCCTGGCTGCTTGGGCAGGCAGAGATTCTCTTCAGCTGTTCCTGGCTAAGAGAATGGAGCTGGAAACCAAAGAAAGAGGAAAATTGTGCCAGCTAGGGAAAAAAGGGCCAAGGAAGATATTTATTTCTTTGATATTCTGCTCTTTGCTCCTGGTGAGATAAACATTTGTGAGAGTCCTTCTGCCATGCTGGTGCAGCCAGGTCTTTGTCACAGCATCCATGAAGGAGGAGCAGACAGTTCTCAACCTGTCTGATTGCTGCTGTGGGCATGGTTTGTACTTGCTTCATTTTTGCCTGTCTCATTGCTTCATGGTTCATTTGGCTGAACTCTTCATACAAAATAACATGTTAGACGGGCTCCGTACTGGGAGTGTTGCGGGAAGGCAGTAGCTGTCTGGGGAAGGGATGGGCCAAAGGGCTCTGCTTTCAGCATCCATACTGACTGCCTACGAAGCAATTGTGCTTGTTTGCTTTGTCAACCCATTTATAATATAATAATAACGTTTCAAGTCAGAGAAACACACCTATGAAACCAAATATTTTTGGACACTGGCTCTGCCCCCAAGCTTCCCGCGCTGCATCCTACCGGCTTGTTCCAATTCTTTGCTTTGTGTTAAACAAGGAAGAGTGAGACTAACACGTGCCTGATGTTTTAGTTGAAAAAACTTTGTTACAAATGAGTGGAAGAAGTATTTCACTTCCAGACTTTCATTTTGGTCCCTTTTCACCGTTCAGTGGTGCTGTTAAGTGGGTTAACAAATGTAACAAGCCAAAGGATGAGTGGCTGCTATTTCTTTTGAAAAGAGCATAGGCTGCAACAGGGCACAAAAATGTGTGAGCGGTGTTGAAGGAAGGGAAAGGGAAAGGCCACAAAGACTAAGACAGGTAAGGTTTCTCCAGCAGTAGCTCTGCGCTCCTGGACACCATTGCTCCCTGGGCAACCCAAAATGGCTCCACAGCCTGGGTTTGTTATCAGCCACCCCACAGTGAGGGGACTGCAGAGGGGTTCGTGAGGGATGGCACAGCCCCACACCACTGTGGTGCACCTCCATCCTGCCCTGCTGAGAACATCTGGGATGGGGAGCACCAGGGTGGGAGGCAGCACCATGGTCTGTGTCCCTGTTGTGGCTGAGCCTGCTGCCAGGAAGCCTCAGGATAGGCTCTTCTGGATCCAGGTGGCAGACCAAGATGCAGAGGGCCACTGCAGAAGGTAGGGACTAGTAGCTAACGAAAGAATAGAGAAGGGCAAACAACTTCGGGTTTTTTAGCGCTGTCACTGGAAGGAGTGAGCTGAGGTCTTTAAAACTTGTATCTCATGTCTAGAATTGCTCTTAAAGTTCTGTTTCTGAAAGCCTCATGGCAAACAGCGATGGTGGCTGAGCGAGAGGCAGCTCACAAGGGACACTCAGACCCCTGAAGTTCAGGAATGATGAAAGCCTACCTACATCCCCAAATCAATAATTGTAAAATCCATACCTGAGGATCATAAAAAGCATGGAAAAATGTAGATTAGAAGAGAAACACACAGAGCCCCTCAGTCCAACCCCCTTCTCAGAGCAGGGCTCACCAAAGCTGGGCCAGGTTGCCTTGTCCTGCCAAGTCTGGAATATCTCCTAGGACAGAAGTCCAGTCAGCTCTTATCTGGGCCTTGTCTGCATCAATGATGGACAGGAATTTTTTCCTTATGCCCAGCCAGAACTTCTCCTATTGCAAACCCATGCCTGTTGTCTCACTGTTTCCTCATGTGCCTCAGAGAAGAGGTGCCTCTTGCTCAAGTAGGCAATGGCTGACTGCAAATATATCCCACAGTAACCTTATCTTCTTCTGGCTGAAGATCAGTTTCCTCCACTTCTTCCCATAAAGTTCTATATCCCCATCCCCAGGGCATCTTTGTGATCCTGTGTTTGAACTCCTCAGTTTATCGACATCTCTAATGTCTTGGGGAACCCAAAACTCATCTTAAAACTCCAGATGTGCTGCACAGAGGGCCACAGTCTCTGTGCATAGTTTGGGTTCACTTTGCTGAGATCATCTGTTGTTGCTGGGTCTAGAAGCTGTGTGACAGGGAAAGTGGTGGTACATCTTCACAGTGTGTGCCTTCTGCTGCTGGAAGCTGTCCAAGGGACCCGGGGACAGTGGAGGATGCTCATAACACATGGTTGGCTCAGAGCTCTTGTCATTTGCTGTATGAATTTTGAAAGCCCTGTACAAACCTCCAGCTGCACAGGGCCATATTCTGTGCCCAACTCATGTATTCTGTCCTACACTCACACATGAACTAATGCTGGCTTTTAGAAATCCTCTGTGCAAGTACAATATACCTGCCACTCTCCCTGTGTTTAGAAACATTACTTAAAGGCTTTGGATTATTTAATATTTACATTGTTTCACTCTGTGTTCTTGCAATTTCCAGCTGGCTTTTATTTACAGAACAGCACGCAAGTACTTTTGACAAGCACATGTAGTGACTGGTTTCAAAAAGATGGGGCAGGGCTCGCCTTACAGACATTTTTAGGCTTAATTAGGAAAAGTTGTGGGGAAAAAATAGCTGCACCTACATTTTTCTATTTCCCACTGGTTTTAGCTGCTGTAGTATGGGATACATTTTTTATGTATGCAGTCAAGTTTGACCAACTCTTAATGTGTATGATGGTACAGCACACTGGAGTCTGCTCCCAGCTTTCACTTGGGCTAGTCTTCCTTGGAGGAATACAACCTGAGGCTGTGGAGCAGCCCAAGCAGTTGCGTAGTCAGCCCTCTGTTAAAAGAACAGATGCTGTAGCAGTATCAAGGATTTTGTTTTATGGCACAGGTTTTTCACAGACATCTTTAACCTGTGTGTAGGAAAGATGGTCTTTCTGCTTCATTACATTGTGACAAAAGGGTTGTTGGAAGAGGTTAAAACAGCCTTTGAGTGGGAGTCTTGCCTTCTCATACAGCTTTCGGTTCATTAGCTCCTGTTTCTTGCAGCAGTACAAGGCAAGGAAGAGACAAGGTTCCAGAAGATTCATCTGTCTCTGAGAAGTGAGATGTTATTACCATGAACAAAACTAAAAAAAAGAAAAAAGGATTTAGTCTCTCATAAAGCCTTCTTTAACTACCATAAAGTTGTTTTTGTTTTTTCTTAAATTCAGAAAATTATTTATTTTCTAACAGAAATAGCTAAGAGATCATCACTCCCAAACCAAAAGGTGCTCTTGTAAGCTGCTAGCGGACTAAATTCTGTACACTGCAAAGCAAGTTTGCATTTTCCCAGAGGTGATTTGGAGTGATCTTGCTGAGCTCTTCAGTATTAAAGTTGATGTATATTTTGTTGCATCCAAGTTTTTTTTCCAGGATTGCACAAAGCAGGCAGAGGTTAGGAGCAGCTTTATTTCACCTTTTGGAAATCAATGACTTCTGCATTATTTTCAGGTTTTTTGGTAGTCAGAATAGCAGACTACTCATCTACTCTCATTAAACAGGTTTCAGGAATGGCTGAAATCCCAGGACCTCATCTACTAAGAATATGTAACAAGCTGATTGTTTTTCTTCCTTGTGCTTTGGCAGTGTCTTATATCTCTGAACCCCAGGAACAGATCAGATGCTCTGAAGACAGTGTTTGTATGTCTGGGGCAGTTTATTCCCATAAAAGTGGGCTTCAGAAATAAGCACCAAAGGTATCTAGGATAAACTCCATTTGTGTGCATCTTCCCAGCAGAGTGGCCACTTACATATAATTGCTTGTAGTTAAATTGGATGTGTGAGTCTTTTCTTGGTAATGTAATACATACGCAGCCATATCTGACTGTGGCATAATGCCCCATATTTCCCTCTGTGAAGTATTAGCAAGCTGAAGGGCAAGGTATTGTCTTTTAATAGTGAATTTTTAATAAATAATCATAGAATCATAGAATGGTTCATGTTGGGAGGGACCTTAATGACCATCTAGTTCCCACCCCCTGACACGGACAGGGACACTTTCCACTAAAACAGGTTGCTCAAAGACGTGTCCACCCTGGCCTTGAACACTTCCAGGGATGGAGCATCCACAACTTGTCTGGGCAACCTGTTCCAGTGCCTAACCATCCTCACAGTAAAGAATTTCTTCCTAGTCTCTAATCTAAATCTACTCTCTCTCAGTTTGAAAGCATTCTCCTTTTTTCTGTCTCTACAAGCCCTTGTAAAAAGTCCTTCTCCAGCTTTCTTGTACTGGAAAGCCACAATTAGGCCACCCCAAAACCTTTTCTTCTCCGGGATGAACAAACTCAAATGAATAAACTCAATTCTCTCAGTCTGTTTTCATAGGAAAGGTGCTCCATGCCTCTGATTGACTTATTGGCTCTCCTCTGGACTTGCTGTAACAGGTCAATGTCCTTCCTGTGCTGAGAACTCCAGAGCTGAACCCCAGAGTGTTCCAGGTGGAGTCTCACCAGAGCAGAGCAGAGGAGCAGAATCCCCCTCCTTGCCCTGCTGCCCACACTGCTTTTGATGCAGCCCAGGATACAACTGGCTTTCTGGGCTGCAAGTGCACATTGCTGGGTCATGTCCAGCCCCTCATCCACCAGCACCCCTGGGTCCTTCTAAGCAGGGCTGCTCTCGATCTGTTCATCCCCAGCCTGTGCTGGTAACGGGAGTTGCCCCAGCCCAGGTGCAGCACCTTGAACTTGGTCTTGTAAATGCTTATGAAGTTCCCATGGGCGCACTTTCTAAGCCTGTTCAGGTCCCTCTGAATGATATTTCATCCTTTAGGCATGTCAAGCACTCAGTTTGGTGTCATCTGCAAACTTGCTGAGAGTGCACTCAAACCTTCATCTATCATATTTAATGAAGATATTAAATAACAGTAGTCCCAATACAGACCCCTGAGAGACAGCACTTGTCACTGATCTCCACTGGGATTCTGAGCTGTTGAGCACTGGATGTAAACACTCAACCAACTTCTAGTCCATCTAACAGTCTACTCATGAAATCAATCTCTCTTCAATTTAGAGAGAAAGATGTTGGGGGGGACTGTATCAAAGGATTTACAGAGGTCCAGATAAATTATGTCTGTAGCTCTTCCCTTGTTCACTGATATAGTCACTCCATCATAGAAGGCCACTAGGTTGGTCAGGCAGGCCTGAAGGTTAAATTGCTTTTTCTCCAAATCTTTGGGTTCAGATATCATGCTTTCCCTACGATTAGTTGAAAGCCGAGATCCTTAGGTACTCCTGTGTCCACGGAAGCATGGTTTTCAGAAAAGTACGGAGCAATATAAGACTCAGAAATCCAGCAGAGCTTGTGGCAGCACACCCCACACGTGTTGGCTGCCACAGTGCTGCAGCACATTTTGGTTGTTTGGTGCTGAAATGAACTGACCCCTACTGAGTGTCACTCAGCTCGTGAGAGATGTACAAGCAACACACAAAAAGATGTGAGAAGACATTATCTGCAAGTGATCCTGCCTGAATCAGGCTTAAGCTGTAACCATCAAGGTCATCCCTCTCCTTACCTTGGAAAGGTAGAAAGGTAGAAACCCCCTTGGAAAGGGAATGCATGATGACCCAGCGTGCAAAGTTCACAGGTGTTCAGCAGGAAAGGGGCTACCTGTAACCCTGATCTCTTACTGAGAAAGGCAAAGGCAAAAGGAATGAGGGATTTGTGAGTTGTTCTTTGGTACTTCTAGCTTTGACTTTTGCATGTTGGATTCTGCACATCAAAGAAAACCTTGATGCTGTTTGGACTTTCCAGATCACCATGAAAGAACCATAAGGCTTTATCCCAAAGATTTTATAGGCTGCAGGCTCAAGAAATACCTTATCTTATGCCTTTCTGCCATAGTGATCTGATATAATACTCCAGGGTATTATTGTGGTTTTTTTTTTTAAATACTTACCCAACTTAAGTACCTGCTATTTTATGCATCTCTAACTTAATAGGAAATTGGGTTATATGAACACCAGAAAGGTACTAACTCTTTTTCCACCAGTGTTAATCCTATTACAGAGTAAGATGGGCTACCTGCTATTTTGGACTCAACAGGAGTGCAAAGCATATTCTAAGTGCCTTCCTAAGTAATCCTCTCTGTGCTGATAATGTAATTGATATGTTCTGGTCTGTTTTGTTTATGAGACACATACAGTATCACAAACACAAAAGACTGTCAGAGGGAGTGGTAAAATTACCCTGGAATTACAGTCCTTCAAAATTCTAATAGTTAATGTGACTGCTCATTGCTTCGGAAATGGTTTGGGCGTGATAAGGCTTTATGTGCACATTTTAAGTGCATATAAAAGATAGTATCTAAATGAGGGGGAAAGGGTGCAGCTCTCTCATTTTTTGGTTTAGGGTGTCCAGGACATGATAGGGCATGTCCTGCTATTTTTTATGCTCATAGATGTGAACTTGAAACCTAAGTCTTCAAAATGCAAGGGAGGGTGGGGTGGGGGGAGGAGGAATGCTTCCAGAGATAAGCAAAAGACATATTTCTATTACAACAATTAAACCTGTTGAATGTGATAAGGTTAATGTAACCCCAAAAGTTACAAGAGTCCCAGTGCAGACACTCATCTGCAATAACTGAACAACTTGTCACATCCCTCCATGGATGGGGCAGGGAGCTGATGAGATCCCTGTTAGAGGGAGCTTCCTGGCACGGGGAGTTAAGGTGAAGCAGCCCTAGACTGCCACCACTTCTCCCCCCTTATCCTTACCCTCCCACTTCTCCCTCTGCATGTCTCAACACTGTCTCCTGGAACTACCAGCTGTGCCAAGCTCTGCTGTGGCTCCAAAAACAGGCAGGGGAGTTCAGTGCTCTTCCCTGCACAGAGGTGAGCTTGGGGCCTATAAGAGAAAAACAAGTTAAAGCTTACTCCAACATCCCTGTGATACAAGGGATGTTGGCTCCGTCCTGGAAGACAGGAATAAAGCTGCCTGCAGCTCTCTTCAGATGAAGGAGCTGGTTTCCTTGTTCTTCCTGGAGGACTGAGTAGCAGTGAGTAGGGATTTTTTGATTCCTACTGGCCAAGAGGCTGCCGGCACAGCTTTTAGATGCTGACACTGCTTGTCATCAGCAGGGCTGTTATCACCTGGAGATTCAATATCACAGTCACTCCACATGAGCTCCACCTTAAATCACCCTGAGTGCTGAAGCTGGGGCAGGATATGGCAGCTCCTTGGTAAGCTGGGTATTTTGCTGCATGCACATGACACTATAGCGTGCTTCTGGTTTCAGGGTGGAGTTTGAAATGTGGCTTCTGACCAGTAAAGCCTTTGTACCCTGCTGTCACTGATGTACCAAGTAAGCACTAAATAGAGGTCTTTTGATTTAGTGGGGATAAGCTGCTCAAGGTCTGCATCCTGCAGATGACCCTTAGCTTTACATCTCTCACACCTCTGGGATCTGAACCAGCAGAGCTCAAATCTGTGACCCCAAAAGCAGGATACAAAGTTTTTGTACACTTCAGATGTGGGGTGGGCTAGAGAGGAGAGCAAGTCAGGGAGGCTCATCCTGATGGGTGGTTGCAATGTTTCTTCCTAATTCTTTTCACTGGAAAGTTTTGCATTGTGATAGCACATACCCTTAACTGATTTGGTAGTAAAAAGGACTCAATTTAAAATATGTGCCTGAGCACTCCAGAAAAGCACCTCTTCACATCTGTCCTATACAAGACGGTAAGTAAATGATCCAAAGAAACCTAGGTCCTGCCATTCCTGGAAGTGGAAGAAGCAGAGATCAAATCTTGACTCCACACTAAAATTACTTTTCTTTTTTTTTTTTTCTTTTCTATTTTTCTGAGAGCAATTGCAGGAAAGCTTCCCTGTTGCTATCAGTGAGTTTGAAATCTATTATACCCATGCAGTGACTGAGTCAATTGTTTCATTTTGTCCATCTGTGAACATTTTCTCAAAATGTGCATCTTTTCTCACCTGTAAGAATGGTAAGACAACACTGTGTCTATGGTGACATAACTCAGAAAGTTCTCACAGACATGGTTGCTTATTTTTGTTGTTTAGTTTGCAACAGAGTCATTCTAGGTATGATTAAATATGTTTGTCTTTACAAAATAGGTAAAATCCACAGCCTTTAGCTATTAACAGAGATTCCTAGCTATTCAGGTAGCTCACACAGTGCTCACAGCTAATTACGGAAGTAAAGGTTACTGAAGTGAGAAACTGATAGAAAAAGCCCAGCTGAAGGACCCCTTCAAGAGGAAGGTGCTGGGTGTTCCCAGAAATTTCTGTGAAGGATCCTCTGAAATGCTGATTGAGAGGGCCCCCTGCTCAGTAAGCACCAGTATGAACATGATCATGACTTATGCAAAGGACCAGGTACAGAGGTAACATTTTCTCTTAACTTTTATTGTGGTGTAAGAAAAATTCTAGATATATTTCCTGTATAAAAGGAAAAAAAGCAAAAAGCAAAATTTTCAAATATCTCACTTGGAAAAGGCAATTTTTGATTCAGATCTAATAATTTAAGATGTTCACTAGTTATATGAGCTACTCATGGATTTGTCAGTATAATTCTTTTTCCTAAGAAGAAAGCTAAGCTTTTTAGGGAAGCACGCAGAGAAACAATGTCTGAACTTCCCACCTAACACTTCGCAGCAAAACAAACTTTGAAACACATGGGGATGTGGGATCACCCTGAGAAAGATGAGCCAGTTTCAGTTCTGAAACAGTGAATTGCAAGCGCCCTGGACGTTTAAGCACATTGCTTTCCATTACCGGAAAGCTTTAGCTAACCCGAAGCAATGAGCAGCCGTGCGGTTTAATCTGTGTGTGGGAGCTCCACACCTGTAGTAATGCAAAAGGAAGCATCACCTGCTCTCTACTATAGCGGCCAGATGCATCAGGCTAAGTGGTGCCCAAGGGATTAGCGTCCTGCTATTCATTTGGGGCCTTCTGGAGTGACAGGTAGACTCTGTGCTTTGGCTCCAGAGCTTTGGCAGACGTACTCCAGGTATTACTCACCATACCACTTTGTCAGGACATCAGATTAAAGCATGCCCAACCTGCAGATAAAGCCATGTTTCTTTTCTTCTTGTAACTCCTTCCAGTAGCTCACTTTTTGTCCCAAGATAATAAAAAGTGTCAATGCTCCCTTTTTTTCCCTAATTAGTAAAACTGTTTACAAGGCACTGTCAGTCCATTTCCTTCATGATATCTGTTTTATTGTCTGGTCAACAATACCTGAACTTTCTAACTCTAGGAGCTTACAAAAGGTGCTAGTCCCTGCTAGTTTTCATATGTGACAAAACCTTTTTGCGGGTGCCAGTATGAAAGGATGAGTGGGTGTTCTTTATTAGAATAATAGGGCACTCAGAGCAGGTGGGACAATACTAACATGCTGATTCCCAGGTTGGGCCAACACCAAAGCATAAAAACTGATAAAAATGAAGTGTGTCTGCAAATGATGAAACCTTTTTTGCAGGAGTTATTTTTGAGTTTTTGATCATTACTTTTGCAGATAAACTGGTGAAAATACAGATTTCATAGGCAAACTGCTGAGTGGAAAACTGGATGGCCCATTAGGTTCAAGAATAGAGGTCTACCAGTCAAAGAGTAGCTGGCAGACAGTTAGAGGTGCTATTTTTCAGGGGTTAATACCAGGCCAACTTTTTTTTAACACTTTTATCAACAAACTGGAAGAGGGGATGTAGGACTCTGGGGATAGTTCCACAGTGGGGGAGCAGCTAGAGGGGAACACAGGCCTTTAGAGGGACCTTGGCATACCACAGAAATGGGATGCCATGAACCTCCTGGAGCATAGCCTGAGCAAAGGATGTGTCTGGCCCCTGGCTGGGAGGAGCCCAGCAGTGTGCAGAAGGAGGGCTATGGTCTGGAGAGAAGCACTGCAATCCTGGTGGACAGCAAGGAACAACAGCTAGGGACCTTGAGACCTCAGTGACTGACCAGGACTTGGATGGTCCTTAAAAGCCAGTGGAGGGAAGGGGCCTCTTCAATGCTACATGGCACTGATCAGGCAGCATCCTGAATTAAGTTCAATTTTGGGACATTCAGTACAAGAGAAATTTTGAGAAAACAGAAATTAAACCATTCTACAAGCATGGTGCAGTCCTTGGACATGGTCTAGAGAGGTGGTGGGATCTCCCTCATTGGAGATACCAAGAAGCTAGATCAGGTTAAGCCCAGTTTGGAGCAGGTTGTTGGAACAGCGACCTCCAAAAATGCCTTCCAATCTAAATTTTTCTGAGCTGCTTTAATTGCATTTCACAGGACTCTTGTAGCAGGCCTAAAGTTGAGATGGAGAATTTGCTTTGATTCAATGCAGCTTCTTATGCCATGCCCAGGAGGCCTGTGCTGAGATCAGGTGGTGACTTTATGAACAGAAGACCTTAGGCTCTGACAATGGGAGGATGGCAACAAGGTCCCAGAACACACTTCGGCCTTGCCTCTTTCTGATACCTCATGAAACCCGAAGGAGAAATGATGCTGAAGGGAGGCAAAACTAGCACTGTGTAGCAGCCCCTGTATCCCAGAGAGCACGTGAGACCTGCCCAAAAACCAATTTATACCATCACCCATGAAAAGGGGCTGCAAGACTCAGTGAGATCTTGATACCTGTGTCATCCCAAGTGATCCTGGCCATATCTCTCTGTGCTTGTGAACACATATGTGAGAGCAGATATGGGAAACTCTTGAGTGAACGAGTGAGTGAAACAAGCTGGCTAAAAATTTAAGTGGCTTCCCTGGTCCATAAGAGCCAAGGCAGATCAATTGGTTGCAGAGGTGCTGAAAAGACCCACTCCCAAGAAATCATAAAGCACCAAGTCTTTGGTAAAGGTGAACTAGGGATTCCTCTGTATGTCTCCAAACATTTTGGTAATAGAGATCAACAGGAGATCAGTGATGTAAAACTTGATTTTTAGCACTTCTGTAACCTGACAGACATGAAACAACAGTGAAACACACACTGAAAGTAGACCTGACATTCCTTGCTACCAGGAACACATGGGAAATAGCCTATTTGAATAATTCTACATAGTTACACATGTTGCAGCAAATGCTGTATCAGATCAACATCTGAAAGGAATGAATGGAAAACTCACATGCCCATTTGCCAGACACTGTTGCAGACTGAATAATCCCGTTGGGCTGCTGACTTATGTTTAATTCTTCAATTAAGAGCAAGTCCTATACTTGGTACTCACATGAGTGAGCCCCAGGGTCACATAAATAATTCCCAGGATTACTCAGAAATTATTTTTTAAGGTGTGATTAACATATGGCTGCGATCTGCAGGCTGCACACACAGAATCACGTAAACTTTCGGATGGGGAGGCACAGCTGAAGGTCTTCACTCCCACCCCCCTCTCCAAGCTCAACTGCCTTCAAAGCAGGGTTGGGTTGGTCAGGGCCTTGTCCAGCTAAATTTTGAACCTGTCCAGCAGTGGACATTCCACCACCTCTTTTGGTGCTGTCCCAGGGCTGCACCACTGTTGTTTTTCTCCTTATGTGCAAACAGATTTTCCCATGCTGCAATGTGTCCCTTTTGTCCCTTATGACAAGGGACAAAATAAGACTTTTTAAGACCAGACATCCCTGTGGACTTCTGAGAGGAGGTTGGTAACCCCTGGTGAGTCAGTGGGCACCTGCCATTAGGGCTTCCCCGATATGTCTCTTCCCCAGGCCAACAAAGCCTTATTCCCTCCATCTCTCCTCTGTACATTAGACCCACCAATCATCTCTGTGACTTTGCAGTGATCTCTCTCCAATCTGTGGTGTCTGCCTCCATCCCTGACAAGTACCTAGGAACTGCAGCCACCCTGAGAAGACAAATGCTCTTCTGATGAAACTTTAATGCTTCTATGGCTGTACCAGTCAGTCAGGACTGGCTAGAATGGGTCCCTGGAAGAGGGAACAGCACGAGCCTGCATGCGAAAAGGTGCTGTTTGCCATGGAAGGCATTAAGCAGCAGGAGTTTGGGCAGCACAGGACATTGTGGTCAGCTGGTGATAGCCCTCTGGACTCTGGCCAGGTTAGAAGATGATACTTAGAGGCAGGATTTCATCCTGACACTTGGGCAGCATCTTTGAGAGCCCAGGCCCTTTCCATGTCAGTACCGAGCAAATGTGCACGTAAACCACGCTGCTTTTCTGTTATACATGTCCTGCTCTCTCCTTTATTAGTTTGGCTTCTCTTTTTATCTTGCATACCTTTCTTTAATAAGCATTGACTATGGGGTCAGGATGCTCTGGCTCCAAGTAGTGATCAGCTACACAGACACCCATCTCGCTCAGAAAAATGTCTGTTTGCAGTATTACCGTGTTCTAGGGCTTTCCACTATAGGTACCAGCTCCAGACAATAACTATTGAGCAATGCTGCAAATTCTGGGGGCTAGATCTTCCCCAAGGGCTACTCCAGCCATGCCAACAGCACAGTAGTCATATCAGGTATGAATTCACATTGTCATTTAAGCCAAAGTATACACAGGCTCTCTCTGTGATGCTCTGAAATATGTCAATACAACTTAATATCTGAGGGGTAAAATATACTGAGTCGCTAAGACAAACATTTGGTATCAGTTTTTGAAATTTCACAGAAACTGTGACTCTCATGCTCATGGCAGCATACTCACTACTCACAAGTTCACTAGCTGGGGTGGTTTTAACTAACACACCGATTTCGGCTCTCACAGTCAGCATTACAAATACACTCATCACACTGCAGCCATGTCCTCCACTCAGCACACTGCAGAGTTATTTGCTCCTGCTGAACGTGGCTTCTTTCAGCCTATTTGTTATGCTCGGGGGATGGTGACCGGACCTCTGCGGGACACCGTGGGGTTGTGCTCCTTCCTGCGAAGCTCTGACAGGGCGAGTCCAGGCTGCAGGGGAAATGGTTTGCCCTTCACAGTCACCTTTGCCACTTCCAGCTTAGCCTGATGGACTCTCAGGGACATGCAGCTGAAGCTCAAGGCCCAAAATACCTAATTCCACGGACAGGGCAGCCCACAGTCTGACCTTTGGTTAGAAAGTAGTTTTTTGCGGATGTCAGCTATGCTTCATGTAAAAGAACAAGCCTTTTGCTTCTTCATGTAAAAAGAGTAAGGTCACAAACACATAAAAAATATATATACAAGCATTTCTATATCTGTGTGTGGTGCTGAGGAGCACCACACTCAGCTGTGGAGCTGAGGTGCTGCGAGTGTTGCAGGTTAACCTGGAGTTTACAGCAATCACACAGAAATGAGTGTCAGAAACCTGGGGCTAGCCTGGCAGAACCCCCAGGACTGCTCCAGCATTCATTCCTTAGCTGTACTTGTTTAGGCAAACCAGACAAAAAGTACCTGATTTAGTTTGGAGAGGGAAGCTGGAGTACAAGGTAAACATGTATGGGCAGCACTCTTGAGCAGCTTGACTTTCAAGTTTCCTGAGAACAGTCATGCCCACAGAGTGGGTAATGAGAAGGAATGTGTTTGCTGAAGGATCTCTGAGGCTCTGTGCTTCTTTTCCAGGTAGGGGCATTCAGACAATTGATGAATGAAGCATTTTCTGTCTGGGACAGTAAATATTTAACTGGAAAGTTTAAAAAGATCCATGCTTCTGAGTTTTCAAGGCCTTCTTGAAGAACGCATCTTTCCTGCGGTCACAAAATGAAAAGCACAGAAAAGAGGGCAGAGCCTAAGAGACAGGGAAATCAGAAAAGCTGTGTCCGTTTGTGGTGCATTGTAGTCCTGCAACGCTTTATCTCCAGCATGTGCAAGAAACTTGCAGTACCTGCCTCTGACATCTGCAACATGCTGCAGAGCATGTCTGCCTCCCCGTTCAGTTTTATTCAAACACCCCCAAACCCCCATTTGTCGCATTAGATTTAATCACTGAACGCTCAGTGCCCTTCTTTCCTTGGACTGTCAAGCAACACAAAACATGTCCTGCCCAGAAAAGTGATGAGAAAGGCCAGGTTTTCACATGAAAATGTCTTTCTCAGGTTTTTCCACTGTTTGGTCTGGGAAGTTTTGGACATGAGACGGGCATCAGCAAGTACCTGGAACTTTTTTGGCACAGAGTCTTTAGTGGCCTGTTAGCTAAGCTGTCAGGGGTGGTTTGTTATAGCATCTGAGCAGGGAGAACTGTGCCCTTTGGAAGCCTGATCCATATGGCAGCAGAGTTCAGTGATTTGAGCAGAAACGAGTTGTCCTCAAGCACTGAAACCAGCTAAATCCTCCCATTCACTAACTAGGTTTCATACTGTGGTTCATTCTGGAAAAGTAGCTGCTGATCAACAGTCTTCACAGTTGTTCTGTGACTGAATTTGTGTGTCTCACATCGTATCCTACCGTGTTACTGGCACAAGCCGTGCGTGCTGAAGGTCACGGCACATTTTGTAGTCAAGCAGAGTGGAAAGGAGAAGCCCCTGAGGTCTGCCTGCCCCCCACTCCAGCTGACTCAAGGGCCTTCCCCTCTCCAGCAGGATGCACCCATGTCACCAGTGAAGTGCCTGCCTAGCCAAGCTATGACAAGGAGGCTTGAGTTTGCACTTAACCACTCAACAGCTCACACAAGTGGAGACTGGAAAGAGGATCTGCTGGGGAAAGAGTGTTCTCAGGGAGGTAATGCAGCCTGTTGCCCTTGAGAGCAGTGCATCTCTTCAGACCTAAGCACCAGCGAGAGGAGCGTGCAGAAATAAAGGACCAAAGAGATCTACAGGGAGTTTAGGTGGGCTTTCCCTTGGGATTAGCATTTCTCTGCAGCACATCTCCAGTGGTCTTGATGGTGGGGTGTTGGCTGGGTCTCTGGGTTCTTTTCTGCAGGGTGATTCACTTTCTTGCTCAAAGTGGTCAGAAGTAATCCTTTTGTACCTGAGTGACCCGTGATGGGAGAGACATTTAGGAGAAAGCTACACAAGGAAGAGGTGGCAAAAAAAAAAAAAAAAAAAAAGAAGAAAATACTTTGATGCAACAAGAGGGTATGCACAGCTTAATAAGGATGTAAGTAAGGGTGGAAGAGAAGTGCTTGTTCAGCCTGGAGAAGAGAAGGTCAGAAGGGTACTGAATTGCTGTAATCCATGCCACTGCCTTGCAGGGTTACATAGGAGAGACACAGGCTATCCTCACAGGTTCAAGAGGCAATGGGCACAGGTTGCAACAGGGAAAATTCTGGTTGGACATGTGAAAAAAACCTCCTTTTACCAGAGTGGTGCAGGTCTGGGACAGGCACCAGATGTAACTCTGTGATTCTTTGAGGAACTCCACAGTGATACTTCTGAGACATCTTTCAACACCATGAGCTGTAGCAACAGTATGTTGCAGAGGTGCCTATATGAGGATAGAGCCTGGGACTTGGGGTGGTGTGGGGATGTGGGTGTCCACATGCCT
>JAWMRA010000090.1:24485364-24499738 GCA_035584735.1 Pseudotriccus pelzelni | reverse complement strand
CCCCCGCCGACCTGTCCCCGGCTCCCGCCGCCTCTTGCGCCTTCGCCGCCGCCTTCCCCGCACAGGGCTGCGCCTCCGCCGCCCTGCCGCACGCCTACGGCCCGCTGCCCACCGCCCCCGGGCCCTACGCGCCGGGAGGTCACGGACCGCTGTACGCGCCGTCGGGGCGCATCGTGCTGCCCGCCTCGCCGCCCGTCCCCGCCGGGGTCTACGGCCGCCGCTCCCCCGCGCCCTACCCGCCCCTGCCCCACGGCTACGGCGCCGGAGGACACCTGGGCACCGCCGAGCCCGGACTTCGGCACGGCGCCTACCCCGGCGGCCCCGACAGGTTCGTCCCGGCGCTCTGACCCGTCCCGGGAGACGCCTGACAGCGCGGAGCGGAGCCCGGGAAAAGGCGAGCTGCGAAGCTCGCCCGGCGCCACTGCACCCCGGGATGATGCCCGAGCCTCCTGGCGAGGAGGCTCGCTGTCAGACCTGCGGTGCCCTGCCCAGCCCTGTCCACTCTCGTTAGAAAAAGCCGTAGGGATTCCCAAGTGCCTGAATGGGGCAAAGAGACCATTCCTCTTCTACAGCCCTTCCTGGGGCAGGCAGGTGATCAAAGCTTCCTGCTAGGCTGCCACTCTCCCGGCACACCCTGGTAGGGCCCCTCCTGGTCTACCTGGGAAGATCGCACTTTTAAAAACATCTCTGCTGTTGACGATTTTATTTACAGAACAAGACGTCTGTTGGTGCAGGGTAGGAGGGAGGCAGGAGGAGCCGTTCCCCGGCCTTATGAAGGCAAATCTGTAAAAGTGGGATGCGTGGCACTGATGTGATGGCGTGTCCCTGACGTTGCACAGTGCTACTGCGCTAGTGCCAGCCTTTGCACCAGCTAGGTGGCCAGGGCTGGAGAAGATTTGGATGCTGGGGTTGCAGGCAGACACAGTAAGAAGTCAGATCCCTCCAGGGGTTGTGCTCTATGCTGCAGGTCTGGGAGAGTGGTGGGATTGGAACTATAGAAACTTTTACCATGAGTATGCCCAGCCCCTGGAAGAGGTACACAGTGAGG
This sequence comes from Pseudotriccus pelzelni, assembly GCA_035584735.1. Lineage (NCBI taxonomy): Eukaryota > Metazoa > Chordata > Aves > Passeriformes > Tyrannidae > Pseudotriccus > Pseudotriccus pelzelni. Next base: position 24,498,690 of record JAWMRA010000090.1, on the reverse strand, counting down.
CTGTGGGACCTCTGCCCTTGGAAGACTTTCCAGCTTGGTTGGGCAGAGTCTAATCTATCTCCAGAGTTGGATCCAGCATTAAATTTGTACTTGCTTTGAGTGGAAACTTCATCCTGAAGTCTACGGAGGTACTTATATCCTAAATTACTTTGATCCTAAGATGAGCCCAGCTCTATCTATAGCCTAGAGAAATTGGCATCTGTGCGGGAAAACTTTCCTGAAACGCAAGGGGCAGGACATGATGCCTTTTCATCTTCAGTTGCTCCACTTTGAAGCTTTCCTAGGATGGAAAAGAGACCAGAAGAAGATGTAGGGAGGGAAAAAACTAATAGGAACATCTATAAGAGGCAAAGGCATGAAAATAGATTCATGGGGAAACTCAAGCAAACCCCTCCCAAGAGATTCCACTACCCCTGGAAGGGGCCTGGAGCAGTGGTGTTTGCTCAGGGCTCTGCCTGGGGCTGTGGTTGGAGAGGAAGCTGAAATAGCCCTGCTGTCCAAGTCTGCTTATACAGCTCCGTTTTCCTGTGGAGGTGGAAAGCCTGTGTAACCAGAGCTGGGAAGAGGTTGGTGAGAAGATCCTGTAGTGTGGTGGGGCCTTGCATGGGGAAAGAGAGGTGGAAAGTGCAGTCAGACCATCAGCAGGAGTTTTGCAAGAACAGAGAGGGTGCACATACACCAGGGTCTCTCAGCAGAGGAGGGTACAGATCATATGCATAACTTACGAATAACTCAGGTCAGAAGTTTCTGTTCCAACCTTGTACTCAAATTGGTGTCAGCAATGACTCAAACCTAGTTGCTCTGGCCTGTCTAGTTGAGTTCTGGTCACCCACAAGCATAGAGGCACAGCACAGTCTCTTTGGGCAACTTGACTGCCCCTGTGGGGGAGAAGTTTCTCCTTTTATCCATCCATTCATCACCTCTCTCGTTGCATTTCGTGTCTGCTTTCTCTTTTCCTGCTGCTGTGCACTGATGCAAAGAGCTCTTGGTCCCATGAAGACACCTGTACCTTCTGGTTAACAAAGCATTTTTCAGATAAGGTCCTCAGCAGGATGAAATTTGTATAGAGGCAACTTCCTTGCCTTCTCTGGGTGCTACAGTCCAAGTATCCAGGTGGGACATGAGAGAGAGGAAATGGAGTGGAGCAGGAAGGTGTCCCCACAGCACAGTTTGGCATGGAGAAGTCTAAAGGCCTTTGCAGTAGGTGGATAGAAGAAGTTGTATGGCTGTCTTCCATGCGGCTCTGAGGTAGGAGATGAGTTTTGAATTCAATGTCCTTCCCGGTCCTGGCACATCCAGAAGCTGCTTCATCCTGGAGAGGGCAGTCTTGTCTGCAGCTTGGCTGCCTCGTCCTGGGACAGGTCTTCTCAGCAGCCTGAGAAGCTGCTAGTTCCTCTCCCATCTTTTCTCTTCACCATCTGGAAGAGGAGCTGTACATCTAGCTGTGCCAGCTTCTAGGCTTTTTTGACAGCTGCCTGCTGCCTCTCTGCTTTCACTGCCTGCAAGGACTGGACTGTTGTGTCCCTTTGCTAGCAAGTCGTGCTGTCCTGTTGATGGTTTGGGAGTATCCGGGAGAAGAACTGTTCTGACTTTTAATGTTTTCTTTCCTTCCTGTAGAAGCAGTTATCAATGTGGATCAGATCATTTTCCTGATCCTAGAGGTCTTCTGGCCCTTGTTCCTCTTCAACCTAGTTTTGTTCTCTGCCCCAGCTCTGGTGCTAGTCTAAAGTTCAGTCTAAAAACAAAAGGTCATCAGTGCTGATACAGGTCTTGTGTAAGCTGCTTCTGACCTCAGGTAGCATCTGTAGCCAGTTCAGGGGACAAAACTTGATGTCTGGAGGACATGCCTGATAGATCTTGATGACTCAGAATGCACAAATTGGATAGTTTGCAGATAAGTTCTAGATGCTTGTTCTTATTTCTCTGCATATCTTTTATACCTACCTAGAGAAACCAGGCTTACCTAGAAGGTGTACTGTTTGCAGCAGGTGCAGTGATAAGCTCATTGCATCAAGAACCTGAGACATGGCCAAAAACTGCTTAAAATTCTGTCACAAACAGCTGGAAACCCTGGACAAAACCATGAAGAGCTACAAGGACCGTTCAAGGGACTCTACACCTGTGTGGGGTCTGTGCTTTGAGGTTTTCGAGGTGAAAATAGACAAAGCTATACCTGCCTTTTGCTGGCAGTGCTCGAGCCTCCCTCTGGCAGCAGGCCTGAAGACTCCAGAGATCCCTTCCCAGCAGCACTGCTGAGGTTTTGTGGCTGTTGCAACCTTCCTGAGCTGTCGTGTACGCTCGGACACAAAGGGTGCACTGAACATTGCTCTGTGGGGTCTGCCCAGGCTCTGCCTTGTGGCAGTGGGGTGTGCTGACCCTGTGCTTCTGCGTGTGCCTGTGTGTGTCATGCGGTGGCATGGCCACTGACAGAAGAAGATAAGCTTCTTGTGTCCCTGGGGAGCTGTGGCGTTGGGTCTCCCTGTGAGGATATGGGGATATGCCGAGGGGATATGTTAGACAATTGGATCTCAATGTACTCTTGTGCCATGGGGATATCTTAAATGGTTGGATCTCAATGTAATTTTGGCTGGCACTTTGCTTGTAATTCTCAGCCACCATCAAGAATGAGGAAAAATTTTGAATTCTGGAAGTTTTATTGTACATATATGAGGGCTTTCATTTTAGCAAAGTAAGTCTAAGTTTCAAGCTAGTATTTCTGGGAGAGGAGTCCAATAAATTTTGATCATAAACTTGTAGGAAACTCTTAACTGTGAGGACTGACAAGAAGAGAGAAGGTCCTTGAAAGTGCTCATTTCTCGAAGGACAGAGCATCTTGGTTTCTGTTCTGCACGAGCCCTGGACAGACTTTGAAAAAGAGGTGTGTTGTACAGCCTAGGAGAATATTATATTCTATATCAGAGATTTTTTTTGTATTTACTCTTCTACTTCACTTGCAATGGAAATAAATCTTTGTCTTTTTGTTTGTAATGAAATGTCTGAGTTTTTCAAGCCTTCCCTCTACTCTTGAGACCAGGAGTGATACGGGGCAAGATGTGTGGCACATGCTGCTCCTTACATTTCACTCTGTCTCTTTTGCCATGGTTTTTTTTTTTGGTCTGCTGGGTTGCTGAAGACATCAGAGGGAGGAAAGGGGCAGCAAGGCCAGCCCAGAGTTGGCTCATCAAGTTTTAGGGCAGCCCTGTGAGTCATCAGTCTGCTTTGAAGGTCTCCTGTCAGGCTGTAAGCATGCCCCAGACATCAATGCATGAAGCTCCAGCCCAGCCAGGGGCCTCTGCTAAAAAGGTTCAGGTAGGAAAGGCTACTACCTGTGAGAGGAATAGAAACTGAGAGGTGGGCAAAGGGATCCTGCTTGGCATTAATTACTCTCTGATTGCTCCACCATGGAGCTGGGCCAGCTAGAGAAAGTATTACCTCTTGAGACAACATTATGTTTTCTGTCCTGTGGCAGCAGCATCAGAAATGCTTGGTCTTGCCTCCTGCACCCAAGGCCAGGTTTTTCGGCTGCAGAGATGGAGTTTCCACAGCCACAGCAGACACTCTGTTCACCTCATGCAACAGCAACATCTGTGGGAATAATTCCTCAGGCAACAACTGTAGCTACTGGGGGTGTAACAGGCCTTCAGGGGCAACTCCACACCTCAGGGTGTGATCTGGCTTGCACAAGGCTAAGATGATGGCAGATATTGCCCCTTCTCCTGCTGAGAGGGTGGTGACTGGCCTCCCAAAGCTGTTTGAGGGATAGCAAACTCTGCAGCTGCTGCACCGTCAACAGCCCAAGCTGCCAGGCGAGCTATGAATGAGATAGGAACAGGTATTTTAATCTGCTGTGTTATCAGAGAGCAGATAGGAAGCTCATCTCCAATGGCTTTGGGACTCCCAGATGTGATTTATCTGCCTTTGGAAGTGAAAAGAAGTGGATCAAATTTATAAGAAAGAGTAAGCGGGGGCGGCAGCTGCCATTTGGCTAGGAGAGAGTACCTTGGAGGGAGTCCAGAGCTCTGTGAGTTGTAGTTAGAGGTCAGTCTGTGTAGCTTTAGCCATTACCTAGAACCGCAATGCCAAGGTCAGTGGTCAGAGAGGATGTCCCACTCATGCAGCACCCGGATGTGAACTAATGCGATGCCCTTTGGAGGTCTGACTTTACAGGGTCTGGTGTACAGGAATACAGAGGCCCATGCTGGCACAAGGAACAGCTTCACACACTTGTCTTTGTATAGGCCTGAAGCCCTGATTCATTGGAGCGCTCTCTAGACAGCAGAGCTGATTTCTTAATTCACTCCTGTTTGAATTTATATCTTCTCCATGTCCAAGAAGTCAAGGTGGGAGATGGTGGCATCCACTATTCTTGGAAGCTGGGGTTATTTCTGGCTCCACTTTTGGGTGTGGAGCAGTCATCCAACCTCTCTTTGTGTGGGGCAGACTGAGCGGCAGATATGTCCAGGTCAGGGCTACCAGACTCTGAACTCTCACTGCCTCTGCAGTATTTGAATACAGGGCACATAGGAACCAATAATGTAGTGAACATGAAGTACCGTGGCCACACTGCTTGGGCTAAGGGAAAAAGAGGCTGTAGCCTACCCTCTTCTGATGACTGGAAGTCCACAGGGTCATTGTATGCTCAGGGCTGGATGTCTGGCTGAATGTGGGCATGGAGGATGCAGGAACAGTAACTGTGGGTTGGCTCAGAGGAACTCACTGAACCCACTGCTATCCCTTTTCTTTCGCTGATGCCAGAAAGCTAGGATTCACTAGCCAATTAAGAATTTGCAAAGCTGTTGCCTGGATGTGAACTATTCAAAGAGCTCCTAATTGACTGAGGATCAGCTTCTGACCTTTTTTGTACCGTGCTAGCACCAGAGCCTCTGGTCTGATTGTTGAGACGCAGGTCACCTGGTGCATGAAGCACTCCAAGTCCATCATCCTTGAGGCTGGCTCTTTCAAGGAGACCATCTGCATCTCATATTGACCTCTCCCACTCGGGAAATGTGCTCAATAATTCAGGCTGTCACCTTCAGAGGTTAACAGACTGTGTCCTGTGTTTTAGCACATAGCCTGTCATCACTGGTTAATACTCGCTGGAGTGCTGGCCCTAGAATTGACCAACTGACCAGTGGTACCCTGGCCACTCTACCCCAATCCATCATGCTGTATCTGGGATAGGCCAGACAAAAAGCAACAGCCACAGAGATGGGTGTATTGATGGGAGCAACAGGAGGTGGTGAGTTCACTGGAAAATCTTGCAATACAGATCAAGATCCGGCCATCTCATCTGAGTGTGGGGAGGACACCCAGAGCCAGGGCAAAATGGCACGTTATTTAGTTGTGAAGCATTAAAAAATTGGGCTGTGTAAGTGACAGCTCAGTGGTAGCCTTCGGAAAAGAGTATCTGGGTCCACAAATATTCCCCTTGACTGAATGATGTAGTAGAATGTTGTTCAAGCAGCAGCTAGTTGTATGTAGGCATAGATGTGCCAGTGTGAATTTGTTCTCCTACTAACTTCTGTCTCTGTCCTTTCCTGTGTAACACTAAAAATCTTGTTATGGACAATAAAAACCACAGTGTAAGTGAAGCCAAGAGTCCACCATTTTTACTACATGCAAAAGTTTTAACAATATAATATTTTCAATTATTAGTCTCACAGTCCAAATTAATACAGAGAAACCTCAGTAATGCATGTGTGATAGCTATACACACACACACACACACACACTCGCACAGATCCCAGTAAATTCAGTATCTACCCCTGGTTCTTGATGTTATTTTCACCCTTTCTGTGTCCTCAGGTTGATGGCTGCAGGGGTTGTGGGCAAGGGGACTTACAACAAGTTATCAGCATCCAGATGTCTTCAATAGGCAGATCATGATGTTCCCAGAGAACGTTTCCTTCTCTTCATCAGGAGGCACGTAATATTGCTGGTGATGATTTCTTCCTTCTCAGTCTTAGGGTACACTTGAGTTTATTTCTGTATCTATGTTGCTTTTCAATGGTTCCCAAATTGGTTTGGGGGGGGGTTTTTTGGTGTGGTTTGGTGGTTTTTTGTTGTTCTCCTTGTTTTCTCTAAAATTGTCTTTACTTGAATAACTTGGGCTTGCACTCTGGCAGCAATGAGTGACTGACCACTCTGATGGGCTAAGGCCCATGGTGTTTCCCTGAAGTTACAGACAGTTCAAGCCACCCTGGCATGGTGTGAGAGGCTGTGTCTGGGTATTACTGTTGATACTGGTGGCTTTTTCATGGAGGAAGCAGGGGATGATTCAGCGCTCCAATCTTTATGCAGAAAGCATTTGTTTAAAAAAATATGAAGAGGTTTTCCTTCTTGGGTAGTGTCTTCTGTATTTTGTCTGCATGGAGGTTTTCTACACCCCTTCCCTTCTAGAGGAAAGGCAAAAAAAAGGCCCACTTGAAGCAATCAGGCGAAATGATTTCAAGTCTTCCCAGTTAAGTGGATGGAAGCTATATTGCCTCTCTGCCACAGCAGGAGCTAGGCTTAAATCCTGGAATATCTTATGTATTTGGCGAGACCTTATAGCACCTTCCAGTACCTAAAGGGGGCCTGCAGGAAAGCTGGAGAGGGACTTTTGATAAGAGCATGTGCTAAGACAAGGGGCAATGGCTTTAAAGGGAAGGAGGGCAGATTTAGGTTAGATATGAGGAAGAAATTCTTTACTGTGAGGGTGGTGAGGCACTGGAACAGGCTGCCCGGGGAAGCTGTAGATGCCCCACGCCTGGAAGTGTTCCAGGCCAGGCTGGGCGGGGCTCTGAGCAATCTGGTCTGGGGGAAACATGGAATTTTCAGGTCCTTTTCAACCCGAACAATTCGGTGCTGCCGCTAGGGAGCACTGCGGGATAGGGCGGGAGGGAGCGAGCGAGGAACGAGGAGGGCGGCTGGAATTGCAAAGCGACCCGTTTGGATCCCTGCGAGCGGGTGGCTCGTTTTTTCGCAGGTCGCGGTGCTGGGCTACAGGAGCGCAGCACGAGAGCTGCACCTTCAGCCTGCGATCCCAGTTTGGACAAACAAACAGCCATGCCCAGGGGCATGTGATTAATACACTCAAGCTGCGTTTCAGTGCTTTCACAAGTTCTGTGGAAGGTGGCGTGTAGAGGAGAGGGTTGAAAAAAGGATCATTATTAAGGCTACAAAGCTCAGATCGTGTTGTTTACCACACAAGCTGAATCCTGGTTTCTTTGCATTCTCTGTGTTGTGTCAGTGCAAGCCTCAGGATGTCCAAGGGAGACACAATCACAGCCATGCTCAACACCCCAAGTCCATCCAGACGGGCTGAATTTTGGTCGGGGGGTTTGGGCAAGTGGCTGTTCCACCTGCCAGATGTGGATGAGCCCACATCTGGAATACTGGGTCCAGTTAGGGTAACCTAGCACAGAAAAGACATCCTTATGAATGAGCCCAGCTAAGGCCATCGAGGCAGGGAGCTGGTGCACAGGACAGGCTGAGGGAATCAGGGTTGTTCTCATGGAGAGTAGGTGAGCATGGAGTCTAATCTGCAATCCTAAAGAGTGTTAAAGAGAAGATGGAGCTGGAGTCTTCTCTAAAGTGCAAGAGACAAGGAACTAAAGCTGTGCTGAGAGTAAGTCTGGTGGGACAGAAGGAAAAACCTTCTTTGCTGAGAGTGGGACAGCCCTGGGATGGGAAAAAGGGAGGGGTGATCTCACATCTTGGAAATATTCAACACTTGTTTGGAGAAAGCCCAAAGTATTCTGGCCAGAGCTAGCCATGTTTTGAGCAGGGGTTGGATTCAATATCTCCGGAGATTTCTCCTCATCTAACTTTTTCTGAAGTTAGATGATTTCCTAGTGAAACAGGAGAGTCAGGCCAGGTGGTGGAGTACTGATGAGCCCAGCTGGACACACAGTCCCAGTCTGTCTCAGCTCTAGTAGTTTTAGAGGGGTATTTATTGAAATGGTGAACAAAGAACGGGAAGAATCAGAGCTAACAAGCTCTGAGCAGGAAATGGTGGCCAAAGAGGGAGTGGGTATTTGCTGTCTCCAGGATTTACTGCTTAAAGTCAATATTAGTAAATTAATCAGCAAGTTTTTCTTATCTCTGCAGGGCTCCTATGGGGTGGAATGGCTTTTCACTGAGCTTTGGTAGCCTCTGGCCCCAAGTTGCTTGCCCACTTCTTTCTGCTGAGGCTTAGCTATGACTTTACCTCTGCTAAGGACCAGAAGACCCTCCTGGCTCCAAACATCACCCATGAGCAACAACCTGCCACAAATCACCCCTGACTTTCTGCAGGTGTGGGGGACCCTGTGTCACAAGAGCAATTTGAGAAGTGGGAAGCCAGGGTGCACAAACCAAACAACCTCCCTTCTGCCATAGAGCTGGAAGCGTGCTTCCTGAAAGGATATTGAAAGGTAATTGGCAGTGGACAGGGGAGAGTCTGGTTCTCCTGGAGATGATATCAGGTTCCCTCTCCTTAGCTGTCCTGTCATAGCTGTGACTGTCAGCACTCAGGATGTCACACTCTTCAGGATGTGGTGACAGGACCTGTGGCCCTGAGATGAGCTCACAGCAGCATGTTCAGCCCAGCCCAGCTGACATTAACCAAGCTGAATCTAACAAGTGAGGGGACAACCACAGTGGTCATATCCACTACATACCACAACATGCCTTGGTTTTGTGCCTCAGGGAGCAGGGCAGAGCATCCTGGAAGAGCCTCAGGCAGCCCTGTCACCATATAGCACAGCAAGTCAGGCACTTACTTGGCTCCCTGTGCTGGCCCCGTGGCTCAGCATCCATTTCCCTGCACCCATCACCTGCTCTTCATCATCAAGAAGGCTACAGTCAGTTAAAGGTCTCTGACTTCCCCCAGCCTTCCCCTTCATGGCAGACCCAGATCATAGCTGACATCCCAGGAGGTGAAAATTTTTTTTGTCAGACACTCCATTAATGGCCCTGGATAAAGACATGGCTCTTGGACTCAGGAAAGAGGGAAGGGAGGGAGAAGGTCATTTGTTGCATCTGCAAAACAGCAACCTCCCTTCTCTAGATACACCCACCCTTGACAGCCCATCCCCAGCTCTATTCAGGCAGCAGGACCCACCTCAGAGACACAAGTGTCCAGTTTCATACCTGAACTCCATCCTTGTGAGCAAGAGCTGTTATCTATCCTCTCATCAGAGAAGGAAGCAGTGCATGGTGAGTGAAAGTGCTGATAAGGATGGCTTTATCTTTCCCTTGTTTAGTTTGTGATATGGTCGGTTGTTTGCAGGCACACCTTTCTTACTGTCTGCCAAAGAAGCCAGTTAGTTAGAGTAAGAGCATCTGTAGGTGTGCAGTTCCTGGGATGACTCCAGGAGTTGCTGGACACCAAAGGCATCTCCACAGAGACAGACAGAGATGTTTTCTCTGGTTCCTGTGCACCTCTGGCCACCCAGAGCTCTCCAGCTCCTGCAGTGCAAGGACTGGCACTGCTGCCCATGTGTGTTACAGCAGCGAGTGTTGCTCTGTGTTCATGGAGACCTCATTCTGACAGACCTTCACCACCTCCTGCAGCTCCATGTCACACTGGAGAAGGTGGAATATAGGCTGTTTGTGCCCTTCTTGATTGATGGGAGCTGTAAGATGAGTCTAAAACCTCCCAGAATTTTCTTCTCCCCAAAATCCGAGGAGCTTTGGAAACGAGGAGAGTCTTAGAGTCTGCAGATGTGGAGTGGGCAGCGTGGCTGATTTCCCCTCCCTGTGAGCACTACAGAGGACTGGAGAGCTGGGAAGAGCCACTAGCTCTTGCTGGTCTCCAGCAGGTGGAAGGGTCTCCTGGCCTGCCTGGCAGCAGCCACAGCCCAGCCCCGTTGCATCGTGGTGTGGGCACCACACTTGCAGGAGGACCCCAGCACCACTTTTGTGATGGTGCTTAACCATGACATGACCTCCTGCCTCTGGTTCCACCTAAGACCAGATGAGGTTTGGGTGGTTGATGGCAGAAGGTGAGAGATCTTGCTCTACTCCCACCAGTATCCGTTACTCAAAGAGAGAGCGAAACCTTGCGTTAGCTGGTACGTCTGCGGAGACCAGAACAGTGCCAGGAGACCTGTGTAGGGAGACCCATCCCTGCAGGAGCTGCCCATAGGGAGTGGGCTGCATGTGCTTGGTTATGGAGCTGCTGGATGCTTTCTGCTTTTCGGCCCACCAGGTACCTGTGGAGCTTCTGGCAGTGCATCTGCAGAGGTCATCCCAGGATTTCAGCGTGGAGAGGCTGTGCTAAGAGCTGGTGAGCACTTGCCCCTCATGTGACATCCCTGGGACCAGAGCAGGGGTGGGAGACAAGGGTGTCCATCCTGTCACTGGAGAAACTGTTACTGGTGTCACCAGTGAGTTGTCACATGTGCTGTGATGCAGAGCCTGGAGAGCTCTGGGACAGCAGCAGCGACATCTCTGGAGCCATAAAAAAATCCCCCAATTTGAGGGTGACCTCAGGGCATGGCCAAGCCTGTGATCTGGGAGACAAGCCCCTAGTAAGTCAGGTAATGGCAATATGACCTCCACTCCACCTCAAGAGAAGGATCCTCTGTGTCAGGATATTACAGGAATGTAAGAGAGCCACTTCCTTCTTTGCATACGAGCAAAGACCCCAAGACCCAAAACATAGGGAGAGGGAGAATGCCTCATTCCTTCCTGGCTTCAGGAAAAATCCTATTTGCATGACTGGGAAGCCAGGAATACAGTGGCTGTGCAGAGTGGTTCCTCTCTTTGCCCTAAATGGCATTTACCTGACAAAAGTGTATGATTCAGCCAAGTGTCAGCCTTTTGCACTCAGCTGTTTTTAACCATCTTTTGTTTTCCTTACGTGGTGGCTCAGCAAGGCCAGAGTGAAGCTTCCCAGAAACTGAAAACAAAAAGCATTTCAGGTTTTAGGCAACCAAAGTTTGTGGGGTTTTATTTTTATTGTTTTTTTTTTTCTGCAGAGGAAAACAGACCTTGAGAAAGACTTCAGACTGAAAAAAAAGCAGAAAGGGACATGTGGCTTCAGGGGTGCAGGAAAAATCTAAGGTGGGCAAGCTTCAGCTGACTAAAAATCATAGTGGGTTTCAGGTTTGCAGTGCCACTCACATTTATGTAAATCAGAAATGGCTTTTAGAAGGATGGGTGCTGGACTGTATGCTTAACCTGTACTGTGGCAGGACACCTTGAAGCTTTCTGTGAGCCTGAGTGAAATTGCCTGTCTGCAGAGAGAGCAGGGGGCTCATAAGCCACAGGCAGCAGGCAATCCCAAAGGACTGCTCCTGCACAGTTGGCCACACTGTAACCTGAAAGAGGCATAGAAAGCAGAGTGACAAGGAGAGTGTGGGCTTTACAACTAACCAGAAAGAAGCTGCAGCAGTACTTATCAGAGCTTGTGAGGCAGAAATCAAAACAAGGAAAACACCCAAACAATCAGAAAACTAATACGGAGCATATGCGTTGAATTCGTTATCCTGGCGGTCGTTTTCCAGAGGAGTATTGAAAAGTTCCAGTGTTTCTGCTTCTGCTGGTTTCACCGCCTCCTCTTCACCTATAAGGCATGTAAGATAATTTCATACTGGGGTCTCTCATGTGTTTTCCCTCTGTCCCATGCTAAAGCCCCCAAGGCCAGTCTCCTGTAACTACCTCTAATATTTGGTAGCTCCAGATGGACTGCCTGCTTTTCAAGGGCAGCCTCAGGTGTGGAGGGGAGTTGGAGAGGGTAAAGCCCTGCTGGGTTTAAAGGCAAGAGGCAAATAAACACAACCCTGGTGGTTGCTCATTTCAAGACCTCCAGGCTGGAAGCTGGACTGGTGTGATGTGCCACAGTCAGCTCCATGCCTCAGGATGCAGAAAGGCTGTTTTCTGTGGTGCTGAGGGCACTGTATGCCTTGCAGCAAGAGGCCTTTTCTTCCCCTCTGGCACAGACATTGCTAGGAATGCAGTAATTGGGGGTCAGAGGATGCTCACCTCCTCTGCAGCATGTCCTAGGTTTTCCTGGTTATGAGGCAACCTGCATACTGGGCCCACTGGCTGCTGTAAGTAAATGTGCTCTACACTTACCAAGGCAGGTCTGGAAGCAACTCCTACTGCGTTAGCTGTTACATGGATTCCTTGAGCCCAGACACTAGTCTGCCATTCAGACCAGCTTAGTGGCCTCCATGCCTCAGTCCTGGCAGGTTTTGAAGGCGTAGTTACCTGTAGATGCCTGTCCCTTTTCCTAGTGCCCACCCTTCCCTCCCCACCACCCCAGTGTCAGTCCTGAAACTGGGTGGATTGTGGACAGAGTGTGCCCAGACTTTGGCTTTCCCTGACCAGCTCTGACCTCAAGAAACAGCATCTTCTCTACAAAGCATCTCTGCCCTAACGTGGCTCTTGGCAGAGCCACGCAAGTGTTCTTAGGACAAGGAGCTATTATTTAGAGCCAGAGACCACAGACCCCATCCCAGTGACTCTGCTGACAATAGTAGACTTTTTGTATCATCCTGTGACTTGGAGACCACTATCTGTCCCCACAGCCCCAACACGGCCCCCACCCTTTCACAGCTACCCAAGTAATGTTTGGTGGGGAAGGGACCCATGCCCTAGGCGCTGCGGGATGATTGTTGATGGGGTGGGCAACCTCGGCTGACAGTTCTCCAGAGGCAGCACTGTACTGTCCCTGAGCCACCATGGGGTCAGCAGCTCTGTGGCAACTCACCTGCAGGATCCAAGCTCCTGGCTGCTGGCTCCCCTTCCACTGCTACTGGTTGCATCCCACTGACCGGGTTCTGGGTGGTCATCACAGGCAGCTGTTCTTGGTACACTGGTTCAGGCAGTGCTGTCTCAGAGTGTGCTGGCTCAGAGTGCACTTGTTCAGCCTCCTTCTGCAGCTCAGGCTGGAGATTTATGGTTGGTTTTGGTTCCACAGTGACCTTCACCTCCAGCTGACGGCCCCGTTCTCTTTTGGCTCTTCTGCCTCTCCTTTGATGTTGGTTCTTCTGCATCCTGCCATGGGGTTTCATAGGGGTGAAGACTTGGGAGTAGGGTAGAGGACTTTCCCTCCTGCCCCAAGGCTGCTTTTCCAGGCCCCCTGTTGTTATTGTGACCCAGTTCATCCCAGCAGAAGCACCTCCTAAGCCAGGCATGACAAGCACCAGTGGGCAAGAGCTTGGGCACCAAATTTTTCTGCAGCCCCACACTATGTTTGAGGTTTGCTTGCCAGCCAACCAGCCACCTACATAACGCACACCCCCCATTCATCACTGCCTCCCAGCTACTGGCTGCAGGTCACCCTTCCCGGCTGAAGACACCCTGATGGCTCTGTCCTCGGGTGAAGTTGCAGAGGCTGGGCTGCTGTGCCTG
>JAWMRA010000090.1:24441543-24461624 GCA_035584735.1 Pseudotriccus pelzelni | reverse complement strand
GGCTCGGTGAGTGCCGGCCCCGCGGCGTTTGGGGTGGGGCGCGGGCGGCCGCCGGGTCCCGGTGTCCCCGGCTGTCCCCGGGGCGGTGTGACAGCGGCGTGGATGCCCACGCGTGCCGCCGGCGGAGGGGGATTGTGGGAGAATCCTGGGGGCGCCCGTGCGCGGATGCTGCCGCAAGGACGGCAGCGGCGAGCGCAGAGGGGCAGAGGGGAGCGCTCCCTCCCAGCCCGGCGGGGTTTTTTTCTGGTTGTCGGCCGGGTTGGGTAATTTCCTCTGGGAACTCTACCCAAAATGCTGCTTTTGCGCAATCCCGCAGGAAGGTTCAGAGGGGCTCTTTGCGCTGTGCGGGCTTTTCGTAGCCTTTTGTGTGCGCGGACCTGCTGGATGAGCGGCACGGGTTTAAAATGGGCTCTGAGGCAGGGTCATGAATACAGTTGTTACGCATCCCAGTGGCGCTTCCCGTGTATTTGGTCCTGTGATGCAGTATCCTGATACGTGGCAGCCTGGCGTGTGTTTTATCTGCACTGGGGCTGTGCTTCCCACAGGCCTTTTGCGGGACCGCTTGGGTGCTGGCATCTGCCAGGGTGTTGGTGGGTTTGCAGCCTACTGGTGGTCTGACTTTTACTACGAGATGACGTGGAGCTGTTTTGATCGCCTGGCTTTGTCACAAGGTAGAAGTGGGGGCGAGGTGAATTTCAGATTTTTGCGTTCCTTGGAAAGGCTCTCTCACCCAACTTTGTAACTTGCTCCCTGAACAGATGCTTCTGTGGTGTAGGTAGAGTTTGTTACCATGACCTACTGGCATCCCAGTTGACAGTGACCTGTCCACAAGCTGTTTGGGCCCTGGAGCCTGGGGATCATCTCGCTTATCCATCAAGCGTGCCATGTTAGCATGAGCACCTATATTACTTGAGATCACAATGGGGAAGACTTCCGAGAAGCTTACTGTGGTTTTCAGTTTACAAAACTCACACAAAATTCTCTCAGTGCTTGCTGGTGAGCTGTTTATGGATCAATGTATCCGAGTTACAAATGACTTGGTATTTTAGGAAGGCGGTTTTGAGGTCATTAAAAGAAACTGTGCTGTGTTTTTTTATTGTTGTTTTTGATTCATATCTTTCACTTCTTTCCCCCAAGATCACTTTAGGTTGAAAGTGGCTATGCAAGCCTGTCCTCACAGGGTGGATGTGGAAACACTATGAGTATGGCTTTCCTTTAAATGGTCTCCACTTACTCTGATCCTGTCAGGAGTAAGTCATGTGTTTTGGAAATGCCTGGGGTTTGCAGAAACGCTCTTAGTGACCTCAAGATTCAAAGCATTATTGGAGTTAGTCGCTGAAGGATCAATTAAAGTATTTTAAATCGTCTTTGTGACATCTTCAGTGCAACTTGCTGGATCTGCCAAAGGCCAGAGGCAACTGGAAATGGCTTCAGATAGTCACAGAACTGCACGGCCATCCAAAAAGTAGCTCTTTACAAGGCAATAGGCAAAGGTTTTCTAGCTGTGTTACCTTAGATACTTGTGGGGTGGTGCAGTCATATGCAGCCTGGCACCATCACAGTGTCAAGATTTGTAGCCAGCACGTAGGTGAGAAACTGTTCTTTATTATCCTGATCTTTTCAGGCTTTGGTAGCAAAAAGCCTTTGTAAAACAGTTCTGTTATGCCTCCCATGTTGTTCAGAGCTGAGTCTGCATCGACATCTCATGGCTCTCTAAGGCCACTGTGAGGAATAGAGAGGTGTACAGTTTGCGGGCATTTCTGGCACTTAATTCACCCACGCAGAATTCAAAAAACCTCTTTTTTTTGTGCGCAAAACTCCTTATCAGTATGAACAAGAAAAACAGGAACCAGCAAGGACCTTATTGTGATTCCTACCTTCCCAAAGCCATGGAGAAGTGCTCTGTTGGAAACAGGTAGCTCCAACTGCCGCATTTCTTCAGCGTAAACCTAAATCTGTTGAAGCGTACATCATCTTATATTTTTTTTTAATTTCCTGCCTGCCCCTTCCCTTCCCCCTCCTCCGCCCTCCTTGTCGTTGGGAAGCATGTGATGACTCACACAGGATATGTGTGACTGAGCTACTCAGACTTTTTGAATGGTAAAATAGCCAGGTGCTTGTTTCAGAGGCCCAGAGTTTTCTTCCTAGCAGTCTTTAGACAGAGTAGTTTACAATCCCTGCTGTCTGGCTCTGCAGCAAATGCATTAGCTGAATGAGGTTTAATCTCTTACAAGAAGCTGCCAAGTTTAAAATGTGCTTTTATGGTTCACTTGCCATTATTTATAATTTAAAAGAATAAATCAGGGCTAGGGAAATACTACAATTGTACTTTGAATTAAAAGTCCTTAACAGCTATGAAATTCTCTAATACAAGGTAATAGGAGCATTTTGGATTTATGCTCCAGTTTAGAGCTGCATGCCAAGGAGTATCTTAAAAGGGGTATCAAGATGCAGAGCCTGCTTGCTGTCAGTAAAATTTCAAGAATTCCAAGAAATTCTGGCTTCTCTGAGAAACCCAAAACCAAGTAAATCCAGATATTTCTTGCAGGTGTCCATTCTCCAAATTGTTACATGTTTTAGGAACAGTATTGTGTCTGTTTGGGTTGCATTTTTTGTTGCTTCTATAAGAAGTAGTATGTGTGTTGACTGAAGTCTTTCAAAACAATCAAATGCTTTTCTTCTATCATTTCTACGCGGTTTTTGTGTTTTGTTGATGGGGTCATTGTGTGCCCACTGGTTTAAGGAGGAGGTGCATAAGAAGTCAGATTCTTTGGTTGTAAGAAGCCTTTCCTAAAGAGCTTCATCTCAAGGCAGCCAGAAGTCTGCAAAGCAGAATTTCATGGACAGGCTTATCTGTATTTCAGGGATGCTATTTGCAAGTCCCGCCCAGTTGAATGCATATGTTTATGGAGATTATTTTAGAGTACAGCTGTCTCCTTAGCCAATTTTGACCCCCATTTAGATACCAGGTGTGCCTGAGGTGGCAAACTTAAGAGGTGTGCTCGTACCTTCTTTGGCGTGAGCACCTCCTGGGACAGATGAGCCAAATGTGCTAAACACTGCAGTCAAGTGTCTGTCTTCATGGCTTTTCATCCCCAGATCTAAGCTTAGAAAACTGATAACCCTGAACAGCAGTAATTAAAGGATACTGACAAGACAAAAATGTAAGTTAGTGTACGAAGCAGTGAATTGTCCAAAGCACAAACCATGAGAGATGTATTCACTGATGTTTAAAAATGGCTGTTTTCTGGGACATCACAGAAACATAGAATGGATTGGGTTGGAAGAAACTTTAAAGATCATTGGTTCCAACCCCCTGACCTAGGCAGGCACACCTTCAACTAGGCCAGGTTGCTCAGAGCCCCATTCAGGCTGGCCTTGAATACTGCCAGGGATGGGGCATCCACAGCTTCTTGGGGCAACATGTTCCAATGCCTCACCACCCTCACAGTAAAGGATTTTTTCCTAATACCTAATTGAAACCTGCCCTTCTTCACTTTAAAGCCACTGCCCCTTATCCTAGCACTACGTGACTTTGTCAGAAGTCCATCTCCACCTTTAGGTACTGGAAGTCGTTCCTCGTGTCCCTTGAGCCTTCTCTCCAGGCTGAAGAGCCTCAATTCTCAGCCTGCCCTCACAGGAGAGGTGCTCCAGCCCTCAGATCATCTTGGTGGCCTTCCTCTGGAGTTGCTTAAACAGGCTGATGTCCCTTGTATGTTGGGGACTCCAGAATCCCCTCCCTTGCCCTGCTGGCCATGCTGCTTTTGATGCAGCCCAGGATACAACTGGCTTTCTGGGCTGTGAATGCACACTGCCAGCTCATGTCCAGCTCCTGGTCAAACAGCACCCTCAAGTCCTTTTGCTCAGGGGTCTTGGGCATGCAAGAAAAACAACAGTTTCTTTGAGATGCCAGAGCTCTAGTTAGAAACTGATGCTTGCCACTGTTAGCAAGGCATGTTTAAAAAACAGGAATCTAGAGGAAAAAAGCTCCTTTGGGCAGCTTATGAGTGAGCAGCCATCAGTCAGAGGACCTATTGCACAGATGTAGTTAGCTTGCCAAATCAATGGTGATGCTTGCTGTCTGTATTACAGAAGTTTTTAGAGGTTATGTTCTGCCTGAGAAGTCAGTGAATTCACAAATAATCTGGTTTGAGGCCCTTGTATATGTGGACATTGTAGAGCAGAGGTAGAGCATGTTTTAACACTGGCAGAATCCTAGCAGGGGAAAATTTGGGCAAGAAGGTGTAAACCTAAGAGATGCTAAACCCACGATTTTTTAAGAAGCCTTCTGATGGTGACAATGCTGGAGGGATTTGGTGGGTTTGGCGGGCTTGGGGTCTGGTCATCCTGTCACACTGCCCCCCTGTAGTCCTAGGCTTTTGTCTCCTTGTGGTGTGTTTCTATCCCAGAAACTGGGAGCCTCTGAATCTGTGGGGTCACTTGCAATACCACACCGTGGAGAAAGCATTTGCTTTACATTCAGCATCTCCCTCTTCTCTAGTCTGAACTTGCAATTATTTACTTTGCTCTTTTCTTCTTTTTTTGAACCTTTTCAATACAGCCAGTCTCTCTGCTCTCTTGCCTGCCCCAAAACCCCAGTGCTACAGGCATTACTTTGCTCATGGCTTCACGCTGGGGTTGTGCTGTGTCCCTCCCTTGCCTTCTTTTGGAAAAGTAAAACAGAAACTCCGAGAAGAGGGTGGGGAGGGCTGGGGGAGGGGGAGCTAACGAGCTCTAAGTTAGGCTTGGCTTCAAAAGAGGGGTTGAGAAACTGTGTTAAACTTCTCCAAAGAATATGTTTAAGATGTTTGGCAGGGAGCAGATGCGCAAATCCTGGCAACACCACCAATGGCTCTGGAACCGTGTGGTTGGGAGCACATCGTACTCTGAAGCACAGGCTTTCTTCGTGGTCGGGGAGCCTGTGGTGAGAACATCCCTAGTAGCATCCTCCTACCTGGTCAAAGTGGTGGAGGTCAAGGACTGTTAATTAGGCTTGCAGACTAATTTCGAAATGGACCTTGCCTTTCTGTAGAGCAGTTCTTTCAGGCACACGGCACAACACAGAGAGAAAAGGAAAGTTTTCTGTCTCGTGCATCTACTGTTTTGTAACATGCTTGTTTCTCTGCCAGCATTGATCTGAAGCAGTTTCTTTGGAAATTGGGCCAAGTTTGTGTTTGGAAAAAGACACATACTTGCAGCTTCCAAAACTGCAGTTTGATGCAGAATTCAGTTAGGCTCTCAACTTTCCTCCTCTGGTGTGGAGCTCCTCAGTCAGACTTCAATCAGCAGAAAGGGGACTTGTTGCTGTCTTGAGGGCCATCCCGACCTCAAAGGGCAGGGGGCTGGAGTGCAAGTCCTCACCTAGGAGTTGCTCTAGGTCTGGTGGCCTCTCAAGCAAGCCAGAGGCACTGGGCTGCTGAACTCCACTGCTCACCTCCTTTCCTCAACAGTGGACCCTACTCTCCAGCCAGCATCCTGGAGCCACCACTCCCCTCCTTCTTGCACACCCTTTCTGCAAGGCAGAAGGGGGTTTGATTCTGGGGACAAAGCAAGCCAGTCCACCACGAGCAGTGCTGCAGTGGTGGGGCCAAAGATCTGGGGTTTTCTGGGACATGGATAGAGCAGAGTTAGTGTCCAGCTCCCCCTCCTCCTCTGGGCTGGAGAAGGTCTTTCTTCTTGGCCTGTCCCCACTTAGATAGTGCTTTCTTTTTTGTTAACCAGGTGCCTAGAGCCCCTGCCTGCAAGGGTAAGTGCTGGGTGAGCCAGGTGTGGATTCACACTGCAGGTGCTAATCCACTGAGCAGTGGCCATGGCCGCACACTGGGGCACAGCAAACATCCTTTCCAGCTGCCTCCCGGCTGCAGCTGAGCTGCAGGACCTCGGGGCAGTCCCCAAGCCCCTGCAGATGTTTTGTCTGAAAGTGGGCTGCTTTTGTCACCTCCCCAGTCTGGGGGGTCAACTGGACTTGCTTTGAAGGCACTTACCTGCAGAACTGTCTTGCTGAATCTGGAAGGGGTCCCTGTGAAGGCTTTATGGGATGGGTTTCCACAAACCTGTGTGCTCTAGGGCAGTGCGTGGGGCACCAGCCATTTCCCCAGGCACGTAATTCCCTGCTCCTCTCCTCGCCTCCTGCCCTCCCCAGCGCTGGCAGCACCCCGTGATTTTGGGGTTCACAAGCCGTGGCAGAGTTTCAGCCAGACAGACACACCTCTGCCCCACCTGGCGCCCGGTGCTCCCCTACACTGTCTGGGGAACCCCGGCCCCGGGGAATCCCAGTGCTAATGCCACCGGCGGGATGGGATGGGGCAGGGGAGGAGGGTTTGCAGCGTTTCCCTTGTGATTTGGGGCTGCCCCTGGCAAAGCCATGCACCTGGAATGCCACTCAGCCCGGGAGAGCTCCCGTCCCGCAGCGCGGTGCAGGGGTTTCTGGCGGATGGCAGCTCAGCCTTTTCCTGATTTATGCCTCTCTGTTTATTTGTTTGTAGTTTGCTGTTTGAGAGCCTAGACTTTAATTCTGCGGCGGCGGCGGGAAGGGCTAATGGCATGCGGATTGCCTGGCTCAAAGAGAGGCAGTTCAAAGCTGCCTCACTGAGCGTGCAGTGCGTTTGAGCCACTGAGGAGGGCTTTGCTTCTCTCCCAGGAGTATCTTTCATCAGCAGGGTTCTTTATTTTATTTTAAATACACCATGTGCCAGTGTGAGACCTTATGTTAGAATAGGCAGTGATGGGGATTGGATTAAGAAATCTTTTTTCTCTGGCTGTAGTCGCTTAGTTAATGACACAGACATGCTCTCATGCAGACCCAGTGTTGCCAGTGCATGTGATGCATCCTCATTTTTTTCAGCCTGTTTCCCTTTGGTTCCAGAGTTGCAGATGCCAGAGGCTGTGTGAAGCCTGCCTGGACATATGCCTGTGTAGAAGGTTGAAACCTGGCATTGGCATATCTGACATCCGTAGCGGGATGCAACTTTACAAGTGTAGATCGGCCAAATAAAACGTATGCCAGTCCCTGGGAGGGCATTTCTTTCCTCACTGGGGTATTTCTAGAAAGACCCAAGGAGTTTTTTTCTTTAAGTGCTCCTAGGTGAGCACAGTCTGCAAGCAGAAAGGGGCAGCAGCTGCCAGGCAGTTTGCAACCCACTGGCCAGTGTCCATGTCCTCATGTCCATTTCCATGCCAGGCCAGGGGGCTGCTGGTGAGACCCAGATGGGCGAGAGACATGCAGGCTGTCCCTTCCACTCATCCCGCCCACCGTGGGGCTGACCTGTAATTCAGGCCTGGATGGTGCTATCTGAATAGGTGCTGTTACGCCTCTGTATAGGTGTACCTGTAGGGACAGCTCTGAAGTTTAGCTGATGGGAAATTACTTTAATGATTTTAAGAGAAGATTGGTGCTTTGCCAAGCTGTGGGATGCAGCTGCCAGCCCTGGAGCTGCCGTGTGGGTCTGGGGGCTGGAGGTTTCTCCAGCCCTGCTTTGCAGCCTGAAGTGGGGCAACTTGCCCTCACGTTTTCTGCTGTGCAGCTGATGCTGATTTTTCCTCAGCCAGGGCTGGCTTGGTGCAGGGGATGAGCCCTTCCTTCCCGTTTCTTTTGGGCCCCTGCAAAGAGAGGGCTGTTTGGTTTTTTTCCCCCTCTTGCGAGTTCTGCTTTCCTTCTCCTGCTTTCCTTTCTTATGAAGATTGTCTAAGCATGGGCAGTGTGGGCATGCATGTGGCTCAGTGGATGGAAAGCAGTGCCCAGCTCTCAGCCAGGGCAATGGAAACGTTCTTTTCTGCTTCTGTCTGGGGAGAGACTTTTTCCAACTGATGCTACATGATTTTTGCTTTCATTCTCACTAAATTAAGTATCTGAGATTGACACCTGGCTTAAAGCATGAAGGTGAATTTTCCTGGTTTTCCCAGTGAAGTGCTCAGGAGGATGATTCAGACTGCTTGATCACCTCTCTAAGCCTGTCCATTAGCCCAGCTCTCCTCCCTCATATTTTCTTCTGCTGCAGCCGCACTGCCCTCCTGAAGAAGAGGTTTCCCCAGCCCTGTTGTACCTGAGTCCCCCTGGGGCTGCATTTTGTGGCAGCAGCCCGATGTTGTATCACCTTCTTGGATGGAGCATGATATCCTGTTTGCAGCCCCTGTAGGCATGCAAGAGTACAGTTCTGACCCTGAGTTTTCCCAATACTTCTAGTATTGAGAAAATACTCCCTATAACCTCCCTAGACCACTCCCTGTGGTCTGGGGAGGCTGGAGCAGTCTCTAGATTTACTATAGCATCGGGCTGAGCAGATCCTGGGCTTCTTTTGTGAGGGACCTCCCATTTGAGTCAGCAGGATGAGCACTGGGGGAGGGTGTGTGCCGGCAGCCTCAGATGGCAAGAGGTTTAGGTGTTGTGGCCAGGCGTGGCTGTTGGGAAGTGGGGACAAGAAAATCACTGGGGCTGTGGGCCAGGCTTCTGAGGCTTGAGTGCTGTGCTGCCTCTGGCTTTTTGCAAGCCTCGCTTTTTGCTTTGTGTGAGAAGCTGCTTCCTGTTTGTGAGCAGCATGATGGCCCCCAGCATGTGTGCCTGTGCTGCACTTTTCCTGTGAGTAGAAACTCTTCTGAGTGTCAGAGGTGAGGGCAGGAGTGGGCTGGCTCCTTTTCAGTATGTGTGTCTGTCTTACCCTGCCACTGCCAGCTAAAGCCTCCTTTTACAATCTCTGAAATGTTTGGATGTGATGCTGTGCTTTTGTGTCTTTTGCAAGCTTCCAGCAGCTGCTTGTTTATGTTTTCAGGGTTTTTTTTTTGCTGAAAATACACAGCAGAGGCTCATGAAGCTGCTCTGTTGGAGCTCTGTGATGCTGAACACTAAAGGCATCTGCCTACAGATGCCAGGCTATATGGGTGACTAGAGTTGCATGTCCACTCTGTTGTGCCTGTCTGTATTTAGAAGACACTCAATATAAAGTGACTTGTATGTCAGGCACTCAGCTTGGGAAAAAAGCAGAAAATATTCTGATGGAGTGAATCAGGTTGGAAAGTTTACCTTGTAAACATAGGAAGAGATACAGTTTTGACTGGTGGAACAGCACTTGCAGGAGACTTTACACACTTTCTTGGCATCACAGATCATGTCCTGAGTCAGCATCCCTGTGAGACAACAGCCCTATGACTGTTTGCTATCCAGGTAGTCAAATTTCAGTGAAAAGGATTTAAAATTAGCAACTGGAACCATGACTCTGTTCACAGTTGGAAAGCCTGTGCTTGTGGGTTTGGCTTTAGCTTTGTCCTGCTGGGGAAGTGAGCTGAAAGTGTCGATTTGCAGTGGGGGTGGTATGTTGCTGCTGCTTTGTGTCAGCCACATGGCTTTACGAAGTCTAGTTTGGTTTAGTTGTTCTGTATTTCAAAACAGCCTGTTCAGCTTTTTTCTCTCTTTGTATTCAGTGAGTGTATTAACCGAGTGGTTTGCGTCCAGTCTGCCCTAGAAGCGGCTGCCTTGCTGCACATGGATAGCACCGGTGCCTGGGGACCTCTCACTGACCTGCATGTTGGCTGCATCTCTCAGGACAGTATTTGCAAGAAGCTGTGCTGCCTTTAAAACTGATTTATTAAGCAGGAGGTCGGAGCAGGACAGATAATTTCTCACTGGTGCCCTTCAAGACTATGAAACTGCTAAATCTCTGTCTTCTGCAGCTGTTTTTTAACATGGCTATGTTTTCTTCTCCCATCTTTTCCTTGTCAATGCTCCAGTCACCTGAAGGCAAACCAGAGCCAAGTGCTGGCAGGACAAATGGTCCACATTTGGCCTTGGGGGGTTGCTGGATGCCAGTCTGCAAAATGCCCTGTTTGCAGTGACCAAACTCTTATGGCTGTCCTTGCCCAGACAGAGCTTACAAGTCACCAGCAGGAGTTTTCCTCTGTAAATTTACCTAAAAGGCAAACTTTCGTTTCCTTCCCCGTTACACTGAGTGAGTGAGTGCGAAGCATTGAAAGAACCTTTGTTCATTAAACCAGAAAGCATCCTCTTGGCTGATAGGGCTCACAGTTTTTTCTCTGGAGCAGCAACTAGGAGCAGAGTGTGGTTAACTGGGAGCAGAGACTGCAGCCTGTCCTGGCAGGAAGGGGCTGCTTGGTGGGACAGCAGCCACCCAGCACCCAGGAGTGGGCCAGGCTGGCAGGGCCCCACGAGGGGATGAGGGGATGTGTCGCTTCTCCCCAGCTGCTCCCTGCAGCATTCCACCAGACTGGTCCTGCTGCTGGCAGCTGAATGCGAGCAAGGCAGGAAAACAACACTCTGGATGCAGATGCCCAACGTAATCCCTTTTGCTGGCCATGACCGGTTAGGTGAACCATGCCCAGTTCAATGCCCTTGAATTCAACGGCTGTTTTAAATGCATAGAAGTGTAGCATAACCCTAAGTCTGAGTGCCAGTCTCCTAATGGAGGTAATGCTGATGGGCAGAAGGATGGGTGGGGGAAGCA
The DNA here is from genome assembly GCA_035584735.1 of Pseudotriccus pelzelni. Lineage (NCBI taxonomy): Eukaryota > Metazoa > Chordata > Aves > Passeriformes > Tyrannidae > Pseudotriccus > Pseudotriccus pelzelni. Next base: position 24,451,173 of record JAWMRA010000090.1, on the reverse strand, counting down.
GGCATGAAAGTGGGTCGAGGCCAGAGACTGTTCTGGGAAAGTGCTCACCACCATCGTGCGGAAGCAGTACCCAAATTCAGAGGAAATGATGCATTGTCTCCCCCTCCTGCCCCCACTTGCCTCGTTGATATGGTTTCTGCCCCAGCCTGTCCCACAGGCACAAGGACAGCTGTGCCTGGCCCCTGATCCTGTCATCACTGAGCCCTGGTCCGGGTCACGTTCCTTCCTGCCCCAGTTCCTCCAATTCTTGCCTCTTCCTCCCGCTGCAGAGCACCCTCTGAGCTCTCCCTTCAAGCCACATTTAGACTGGAGAGTCTTCAGCCTTGGCCCTGCAGCTGCAGGGCAGGAATCCGCAGGACTCAGCTTGTGCTGTGGGGCAGAGAGGGTGCAGAACCGGGCAGGCATGTTGGGGGTGCAGCTGGGAACCGCCAGAGTGCTGAGAGCATGGGCAGACTGATCCCAGTGCCTGGAGTCTGAGAAATCGCTTCCTTCTCCTCCTATGAGAGGGAAACATGCCCATTTAACCAGTGCAAAATGCAGAGGTCAGGAGATCCTTTTGCACCCTGTCCATGACGCATCCTGTCCTGCCGCTGTGCAGGCAGTGACTCAGGCAGCAAAGCTTCCCTGCTGCCTCCAGGGGTACTCTGGGTACCTCTGCCTGCTTGGCCAGTCTCCTCCTTGCCTTCTCCAGCCTGAGTGAGCACAAGTTTGCAGAGCAGCACAACTGAACTAAACTGGCTTCTTCTGAATAACTGTGAATGAGACATGAGTCTGGAGCCTTACTTCTGCCTTTTTTAGTAGTTGTGTGTTACGGGATGCACGAGGTTGATTGTGACCGCCCTGGCCTTGTTGAGGTCTGAAAATCACTTGTGCCCCTTCTGGAGGGGCTGCCCAAGTGCTCTGTAACTCTCGCTGGTGTGTGCGTGCATTGCCTGACTTTTGGGGGTCTGGGGTTCTCTGTGGCAAATGCAAACAGGAGGCAGTAGCTCCAGGACGCATGTGCCTGTGCATCTGTGCGCACCAAAATGGACAAAAGAGGGGAGGGTACAGCAGCCAAACCTTTAAGGAGTGATCCCCAGCCTGGTATTTATGGTGGAGACTTTCTGCCTTACGCACAGGTGCCTCAGCATCCCCACCCGCTGCAGAGGTTTTAGCAGGAGATGAGTGTGTGTGCAGAGCCCAGTGTATTAGCAGACAGTTCCTGGGAGCAGGACAAGACATCAAGAGAGGCTTCTGCAGGAGCTGCCACACTTGTCAGGCTTTTGCTCCATCAGGGCTGAAGTAGCTGGAAGCAAATATTGCAGAAGGACTGGCCTTGATGTTCAGAGAAGGCATCTCTCTGAGAGATCTCTCTCTGTGGTGCCACAGTGGCTTCTCAGTTTTACCCACTGGTTTTGGCACAGATTGTTTTGGAAGTTTCAAAACCGTTGAAACCATCTGCAGGAATTGCCAACCTGACCTGCATCCAAATCTGGAAAAGGCGTTTTTTAGCATTTCTAATAAGTAAGGGGCATGTCTGCAGGAAAAAAAAAAAAAAAAAAAACAAGAAAAGGGGATTTAATTCACTTTGCATGTGGCTAGCCATAAGTAGTTATTTCAGTAGGAGTGCAGGACTATTTTTTAAGTTCTTGGGCTGCGTGAGATGGGTGAGAGTGCAGGGGGTACTGCTTTAGGCTGGTTTTGTGGTGCACGTGCCAGCGGGAGCACAGCTGTTGGTTTGCCACGCAGGTGGTAGGATTTTCAAGGCTCAGTTTAACGTCATCAGCTTGGTTGGGTTTTGATACCAGAAGGCCACAGTATTTGCTCTGAGTGATGGTGGGAGGTTGCTTTGGGTATGGATGGTCCAAGCTTCAACACCTCCATGCGCTGCTGGGATTGAGCTGGGATTGAAAGCTCTGTTTCTTAAAAACAAGACCAAACCAAAAACCAAATGCATGTAAAGGATATATGCTCAGAGAAATAGACTCCGTGTGTTAACTTGCTTTGTGTTATGCCTCTCTTCCAGTTGGTGCACTACGTGTGGAGTTTTCCCAGCCTGTAAACCTGGAAGAAGTGGCAAGAATAAATCCAGAGATCAAAGCAGGAGGTCGTTTTGCTCCGAAGGACTGTATAGCACTTCAGAAAGTAGCAATAATCATACCATTCAGGAACCGAGAGGAGCACCTGAAGTACTGGCTCTATTACTTGCACCCAATTCTCCAAAGGCAGCAACTAGATTATGGAGTGTATGTTATCAACCAGGTAAGAAAGATGCTAAGGGGACAAGCCCTTACAGAGCTGTCATAACACTGCCTGTGCCCCTTAAAACAGAGGAACGGTTGCTTTACTTCGAGCGGCAGTAGGCTGGCAGGCAGGGGTAAGGTTGCTTAAAAGAAAAAAAAAAAAAAAGAAGTTAAAATGAAAAATTTTGCTTCATCAATTTTGATAGAAAATCTGAGATTCCCTCTTCTGCTCAGGCACAATTCACTCTAGAGAGCTTCTGCTTAAAGAAACCAATTGGTGAGTAGGAAAAAAATTCCTAATAGCACAACCCAATTTAATACCTCTTTCCAAATGTTCATTTTTCCCAGCTGCTGCAGGAGTTGCATGCAGAGATCTTTAAGGTGGCACAGTAGCATTAAAGACTAATCTAGTATTGGGAAGTGCCCTGAAGTAGTAGGATTTCATTTAACTTTCTTGATCACCCTTCTGTTAATGTTAGTGCACAGTGTCAGGATGGAGAAAGCAGTGCAGCAGCTAAGTAAGTGGTTGTCTTCAGGTGAACAGAACAGAAAAGAAACAAGGAGTCATGGGAAGGTTGTTGGGGTTTTTTTTGTTTGTTGTGTTGGTTTTTTTTCCTTCGTATCTGGTACCTTTAGACCTGTCTTTAAAAAAAAAAAAAACAGGCATAAAAAGGCATGTTTCACTCAAGACAAGCTGTCTTAATTTATGCCACAGCGGTTTTTAAATAAGTGGGTGGTGATTGCACTTTCAAAGGTTTCAAATGTGCAGGCATTTGTATGGGCTGCAGTGTGAAAGGGCAGGTGCAGTTCTGAGAACGCCAGCAGAGCCCACTGGCTGGGCAAGCCCACAGTGCAGTTCCTCTCTTGCGTATTTATTTATATCCTGCTTTCTCGTCTCAGTAAAAACTGAGATGATAATAGCATGCTCCTTTAAATGTTAACTTCTTAAACTTGTGCTTGGATCAGCTGATGTGTTTGGGCATATCAAACACCATGAATATTTAAAATGGTCACCCAAGCGATGAATTTCCTCACAGAATTGAAAGTAAGGGGAGAACTATTCCTAGAGAGAAAACCAGTACTCCATTACTACAGTTTCTCTTACTTTGCTCATTTTCAGGGTGCCAGAGATCTGAACAAAGGTGATTTGTGAGGAATTAGCAGTTGTTCCCAAGCACAGCAGCCAAGATGCTCTGGTGTCTGCGTCTGACTGTGGTTGTGGCCTGGCAGCCACATTACTGAGACACAAGCATGTAGGCTGGCACACAGTGCCCTACAATTAAGCCCTGCAAGGAGATGACCCTTCCTCTGTAATGCAAGAGCAGCTGGTGCTGCTGCGGTCCAGCAATGCAGGGCCAGCCCCAGCCCTTCGTCCCTCAGGCTGCATTTCCTTGCACGTGCAGCGTTTGCCCACGCAAGTTACTGGTGCCACAAGGCTGGTTGAGTCCCTGGGGTGTAGGTGGGTAAAGGTAGCAGGGCAGCATGCCTCGCTTTCCTGAGCATGGCTCGGAAGGGGGGGTGCGATGAGGCATCCGGCAGTGGGGTCCGCTGCCTTCCCAGCTCACCCACCAGCTTTGCGGAGGACCGGGGACAGCTGCCCACCCGCGGTCTGGGGCATCACTTGTGGATAAGCAGGTGTCTCCATTGCAAAGAGCTGGCAGTGCAGCTGGGGCTGGTATTCTGCCGTCGGTGGTGTTCAAGGGTGAGGAAAGCAGTGCTGGTGCCTGTAAAGGCAGGCAGTGTCTGAGGCCCCATTGGAGTTCCTGCTGCTGCTGCGATGGTGCATGCTGGCTTGCCTTGCCCTGTGTTGCTGGCTACTCCTCTTCTCTGCTCCTGTTCTCCAGCACTAGGGCTGTGTGCTTTAAAGTTAACCCTCACAAAAGTTTTTGAAGCAAATATTTTTTTCAGGTGCATCCCCTGTGCACTGTTTGAGCAGGAGTGGAATCTGGTACGCAGGGTATAGAAGTTCTGGACACGTCCAGCAGGTGTAGGTTAGCAAGTAAGACTACTTGACTTGTAAAATAAACATCCTCCTTCTGCATGCCTCTAATAAGCTGTGCCTGGAAGAGGTGGAGTGCTCAGTGGTAGTAAACCCACCAGATGCATCTCTCAGTGGTGAGTGGGAACACTGAATAGAGAGAGTTGCAGAAAGTGTATTAATTCTGCCAGAAGTACAGTAGGAAAACAGTCTTATTTCTCTGCTGTCTTGACAATTGCTTTTCTCTTTTTCTTGTCTGTCCTTCCCTTTGCATCTGCCCTCCTTTTTTTTTGTTGTCCTGTTTATTATTTGATTTTTCCTTCTAGTGGGGAAAATATTACCTTTACTTGTTAATCCTGTCTATATCAAAGCAATCACTGAAGCCAGGAGAATTGCTGTGTGATCTGGTTCTTACACGCTGCCTACATGCTCTTCTGTGCTCCGCATCTCATAGAAAGAAAGAGGAGCGCTGAGCCCTGCTACTGCTGCACTGGTAATGTCAAACTTCTTCCTTTCGGCGCAATGTGTTTCTGTCACAAGTCCATTGTGTCTCCACCGTGCTGTTCTTGCGTGCCTGAATGCCTCAGAGTAGGGAGGGCTTGGCTGAAGTCAGGGGGATGATATTTGTAAAACGTCTGCCGTGTAACAGGAGCCAGTGGAAAAAACACGTGTTACGTTTCACCCTGCACACTCCATCCCCAGGAAAACCCGAACCCAATGCATGGAGTAGCAGTTGTAGGGTTTTTCAGATAAATCTGCGATGAGGGCACGTGGCTGGGCACGCTTAGTGTAGTGCCCATTCGATGCCGTGCAAGCTTGACCTGAGCAAATGAGAAGTCAGCGGAGAATTTGCAGTGTCTCCCTCAACCCCACCATTACCAGTGTGCTCTCTGGCACCTCCAGCTCTTGCCACGTGGGCACTCAGGTCTACAAATGAGTTTTCCCACGCAAATGCCTGTGGAGCCAGACTAAAGTTTGGGGAAGGGGAGACTTGGCAAATTCCCTGAAAACTGGGCAGTTGCTCAACCATTTTCCACTGGCCCCTGGCGCTACCTGCAAAGTCTGGGTAGCAGTTTCCAGAGAGGGGTGTCTGTGTGTGAGTGTGGAGTGGTTGGGCATCGCTCTTATTCATGTCATTTTGCAGGGCATATCAGGACCCCCCAGGTATGTGGGAAAAGGAGGGAATTGTGCTGTGCTCCTGCTTACCTAACTTGCAGTGGTGAGGGAGGCAAGTTTCTGCTGTGGCTGTTCCCTCCCACTGCCCAGTGTAATTGTGCTGGGGCATCAAAACGCCTTTTGACATAGAAACACCAGAGTGTCTCATAATGTCCTCTAGGGCCCTGGAAATCCTCTTCTACCTGCTCAAGTCACTGGATTGAGGACTTCCACATGGACATGTGTGTGTGGTTCGAGTTGTCTTGGTATCCCTGACTTAGCTAGCAGGCTCCCATTAGAGGTGATGGCTGTTCTAGCAGCCCAGGAACATGTATCCTCACCATTACCTCCCCGAGACCTGATGAGTGTAAGGTCCAGGTCAGAGAGATGCAGCCAGAGGTCCTCTGTGCTGTCTGAAGGAGGAAGAATCACAGAGCTGCCTCCTGCATGGAAGTGGGAGGTAGGACAAAGTCAGGACAGGTGGCATCTCGCTGGTTTGCAACCACTTTAGCTTGAGTAATGGCTCTCAAACCGTGATTTTTTTGTGTGGGTCCCAAAAAAATAGTACCATGATTTGGTAGGTATGCCTAAGATTCAGCAAAGGCAAGGGATGGGAAGTAAAAAAGCCTGGATGTTCTTTTCTCAGGATGATCATTCATCTCCAGCTGCAAGAAGGAGTTGGCATCAGACCTTGCAGGACTGAGGCAGCAGTTTTTTCCCCTTCAGCCAGTCTTTCGTGGATCAGGGAATGGGGGTGGACTTGGATGTAATGGGATCGATATAGAGAGTAAATTCAGGAGCCAGAAACAGGTGCTGGGCACCAGCACTAAACTCGGACATGGGTTAAGTTTCAGGACAAGAGAATATTGGGAAAAAAAATGTCAGGAAAAAGGAAATAGCAAAAATGTGCTTGGACTACATTTTTTCTGGATGAAAACCTAGGAGGGCATGGAGCTTGACTGCACTGTCAAAGCAGCAGCCCCCTGTGTGCTGCCTTGCTCTTCAGGATAATGCTCCTCCAAGCAAGTCCAAAGTAATCCATTTCTCTGTGGCAAAAAAGTGCTTCCATGGGATGAGGAGCTGCCAAACAGGTGAGGGCTGGAGGTTTCTTCTGTCCTGCTTTATCTGCTTTTTCAAGGGTGCCCTGTGCTGACCTGGAAGGGACAGCAGCACAAAATTTTCCCAGCTCTGGGTTGTTGGGATTTTTTTCCCAGAATGTTGGGGATCAGTCAAAGATGGAAACCCTCAACATGCTTTGAGTTTAGAGAGATTTGAATCTCAGATACTGCAAGCACGCCAGTGCTTCCACATTGCCTAAGGTAAAGGAACAGAACTTTCTGCAAAAAACAAAACCTCTTGTCAGTCTTTTTTTGCTCTGATACGTGCTGTAAAGCCCCACATGCCTGATGGGACAGAAAACCAGCCTTCCGCCTTTAAAGCAATTGCATTTGATAACAATCTTGCAAAGTTTGCTGCATGAGCTACCTGTTCAATGTAAAGTCACAGAAAAACGGCTTGGAGAAGGGTTTTTGTTTTCTTATATTGGTTGTTATTCCCTTCCCCTCTCTCCCCCTTGGATCCTGGAGTGTGAAGCTGTGTGACCATTTGGGAAGAGAGTGGCAATGCCCTGTGTCTAGTCCCGGCCATGCACAGGGGCCCCACATGTTCTTGGTGTGCTCACTGCGCTGTGCTTTGAGGGTTTTCGGGGAGAAGTTTGAAAACGCAGCTCCTCGTAGCATGTTAATCCCCATGTGCCACCCAGAAGAGTTAGAGGCTACTTGAAGGCATGAGTTAATTACAGCTGGGCCTCTGCTGGTAACAAATCGGTGTGAAGCGCCCTTTGCCTTGAATTTCATTAGAAAAAGAGCAGCCAAAGGGTGTGAAATGAGGACACTCTCCTAGGCTGGACTCAGCAGCTGCTTTGAAGGATGAGAACATTGTACTTTGCACCAGCACTGGGAAGAGTCCCCCTTGGGACTATGGAGCCAGGTTTGGGTTTGGTCCTGGGGAACCTGAGGAGCACTGAGGAGCTGGGGCTGGACAGCCCCTTTGCTAGGTGGAGAAAACCTCTGATCTCACAGCCTCCGCTGCTTCCTCTCTTCTGGGTTTTTGTTCCACTTGCCTTTATTTTCTGTAGTTTTCACTGCTCTTATTTTATGCATGATGGTAATCATCCTCCCACCACCTTATTTACACTGTGAACCCTTTTGTTTCTGGTGAAGATGCTGAGAATTTGCTCAGATCCTCCTCCATGAAAGCTCACTCCTCCCTGTGAAGTCATTTATGCCCGAGGCCGGTGATGAACGCTTTTTGAAAACTGTGGTTTGACACTTGCATATTAAAACCTTCATTTGAAAGATACTTGGGGCAGTTTTAAGAACTTGCATTGGCTCTCCAGCAGCAGATCCATTAACCAGTCTGGATTAAACAGTTCCCAGACTTGCTGTTTATTAACCAGGGAAAGCTGTTTGGGAGGCGTGATGTTTTAAGCTGCTGCTCCTTGGGCGCAATCCATCCTTGATTTTCATCCCATGTCGGGCATGGGTAGTGCAGGGTGGAGGGGCAGCTTGCACAGTCAGGGAGTCCTCTGGCTGAATGCTGCTCAGAGAGTGTGGAGGAGCAAAGGTAGAAAGGATTTGGCAGTCTTGGTTTCCAGGCTGGCAAAAAACTTCAGCTGCCTTCAGCAATGGCCTGTGAGTTTGCTTTCACCTGTTCTGTCCCCCTGCATAGGGTTTGGGTTTGAAGCTGCTGCTGCAAAGTGGGGTATTGGACTGAAAATCCTTACTATCAAACCAATATTCTTATGTTTGTGGGTATGATCTTGTACTCAGTTTGCAAGCCTCTACTTGTGCTCAAAGCCACATGTGCTTTTTAAATGTTTCTGCCTGGAAAAGGCCAAACAAGTTCTCCTCGGGGAGGAAAGTGGAGACTTTCCTGCCCCATTCTCTGCAGGTCCCTTCTTCAGCTGCTCTTATGCTGGGATAAAATGTGCCCTGCTGCAGTGTCTGTTATTTTCAGGTCCTTCCCATCATGGTGACAGCCTTTCTGATTTTGTTTTCTCATCAAGGCCCCCAGAACAGATGGATGGTGGCAGAGGAGCACCAAAGAATGGGATGTGTCACTGCAGCAGTGGCATCATCCATCACATGAGCCATAGCCTTTTCAGGAAGCAGCTCACACTGACCTGCCACCCAGTAACTGAGGCTGTATCACAGCCATGTGCTGAACCAGCTTCTGAGGTTCCCAGGGAGCATCCTGCTCCTGTGTGTGCATATCTGCCCAGGGCTTGGCAGAGGACCAGGAGCGAGCAGCAGAGAACCAGACCTTAATTCCTGGTGCCGTCTTGTGCTTTGCAAATCATGTCTGGCATGTGCTCACACATGTTGCTCAGCAGAGGCCATGCCACAGTCCCACAGCCATGTTGTGGCAGAGCTTAGGAAGAGGCTAGTCACAGAAAGTTTTGGTCCATGGTCCTTTGTTCTGGCTGTAAGCCAAAGCACCACCAAGATTTCTCTCTGGCAAGAGACCCTTATTCTAGAGGAGCTCATCTCTGTTTTCCTCTGCTGCTCCAGGAAACCTCATCTGTTTCCCCTTTGTATCACAGAATTGAAACCCAAAATGCCTGTGTGTGGAGGGGGACATGGAGACTGCTCAGTATCAAGTCTGCCCTCTTGGAAGCTCCCACGGAGAGCTGGGAGCTGAGCCAGGTCCAGCCTTGCCTCAGCCATTTTGTCTGCCCCCGTGGTTTGCAGCTGCCCCAGATGTCACCACCCCACAGGCAGCATCCTTGGTGGGTGGGAGGTCTCACTGCAAACATCCCGTGGGTGCTGCAAGGGTAGTGCTCAGGCTCCAGCTCAGTCCATCACAGGTGTGTCAACCCAGTGAGGCAACAAGAGCATCTCAGAACAGGTAAGAAGCTGCTGATGTCAAATGTCAAATTTAAGGCACTTAACTGTTTTTCTTTGTTTTTAAATTAGGACGGAGAGGAAGAATTTAACCGTGCTAAACTGCTGAACATAGGATTTGCAGAGGCTTTGAAAGAGTATGACTATGACTGCTTTGTGTTTAGTGACGTAGACCTCATCCCAATGGATGACAGGAACACCTACAAATGTTACAGCCAGCCACGGCACCTCTCTGTCTCCATGGACAAATTTGGATTCCGGTGAGACACATTTTTGGAGGGGCATCTTCTTCCTAAATACCACCCTTAGTCTAGCAGGCCAGGCACGGTGTTACCCCTCCCCACCTACCAGTGGAAGGCTGGGAAAATGC
>JAWMRA010000090.1:24422225-24435653 GCA_035584735.1 Pseudotriccus pelzelni | reverse complement strand
AAGGAAGGAGGCTTTTTGTTAACAGCTTCTGTGTTGTGCTTATCATTGCTTTAAAAAAAAAAAAAAAAAAGAGAAAATACTCATTTTTCGCAGGTCAGGATCCAGCTCTTGCAGATACAAGGGAGTACAAGAAAATGTGTTTTAGAGAAGTCAGGTCAGATGTCTACCCACAACACCAGTAATGGAGACACAGGAGAGGACTACTCTTGTTTTTTCAAAGGTGCCTTAGAAGCAGGGACCCACTGCCACAGGTTAGCATATCAGCACCAAATCTCATCAAGACTCCACCTGAAAATGCCAGGCCTTTGCAGAGAGCACTTCCATTTTGTGCTGAGTTGGGACCTTCAGCTGTAGTGGTGTCTGTCTGCTACCCACCTCTGCAAAGGGGATACCTCTTAAAATTGAGCTGAAAAGCATCTACCTGTTGTAATTGAGTGGTTTTGGCACAAGGTGGGCAAGGGGAGGCCCTGGGAGCACTCCTTGCAGTGGGATTCTTTGAAGATTAGAAAAAGTTAGTGTAACAGCTCGTTATTTTGCTGTGTGCTGAAATCATTCAATGTCATGGAGGTGGTCTGAGCACTTGTTTCTGGCTGTGGGGATCAAAGGTTTCTACAGCATGTGCCTTGAAAGAGGAAGTAAATGGAAACTGGAAAATCAGGACACATGAAAACCATTCTCAGCAGAGAGATACTAGTAGTGCAAGAAGCTGCTGCGTACTTCTACTGCTAAAGCCACAAGCCATGTAAGAACCAAAGCTACTTCTGTTGCTCGTTCTGCCCTTCAGTGCTGACCGTGATTTCCAGATCTCATTGTCTCTGTGTAAACTGTGTTAGTCAAACTCATTAAGTGCTCGTGTCTCTACCTGGCCATGTAATTTCTCTCCCTGCAATTTTCCGGGGCCTTGTCTACAAACATTCAGGTTGCACAGGAGTCAGTTCTGGCCACGTCCTGTGATGGGTGGTGTTTTTTCCTCTCCTATACTGGTAAAAACACTCAAAGTGATGCTGAGTGTAACTAAGGGTTGAAACCCTGAAAAAACAGCTGCAAAGGAAATCCTAATGCTTGGTTTCTTTGGGATGACTGTCCACTTGTTTGTGTGAGGTAGGGTCCTGACATGCATCTTTCCCCAGGATGTTACTGTGTACTGGACTGATTATGGGTTTCCTGTAGATGGTTTTGCTTTTTGCATTTTTATCATTTATGTATGATAAGGGCTGTGTAATCCAATGTTCCTACTTTACTATTGATGTCAAATAAAGTATTTTCAGTAAAGATGTCTGGCAGCATGGCTCTGGATTACCCCTCTGGCTTGGGTGGGTTTCTGGCTGATGGGGTGGGCTGGCCCATGCCTTAGCCTCCTTGCATTAACTTTCTCCAGCTATTCTTCCCTTTGTCTTCCCCCCAAATGAATTTCTCTGTGCCGCAGAATTTTTCCCTGTGTTAGAGAAAGAGTTCCAAGAGTCCCCAGATGACACCAGAAAACAATCCTATTGTTCCTTTCCCTGGGGGTAGGGGGATAGCATGCAAACCCCTCCTGAAATCAGGCAGGGGATGCAAGCCCTCACTCAGGCTGTTGACTGCGTGGGGAAAACAGGCCACTGCTTGCTCCCTGGGTGCCTGTGGGTTTGGCTCAAGCATGGAAATGGAGAAGTCATTCCTGGGAAACTGATGTAAACATTTGCCTGTGTTCCTTGGCAATTTCTCATGAAAACAGTTTCTGTGGAAGAGATTTTTCTGGCTGCAAGACTGTGGCTAAGGCTAGGCAGCTGGCATGAGCTCCCCAGTGCTCTCCAGGGAAAGGTAGGTTTGTTTCCAGCTGGGAAGAACTACCAGCCTCTTGGGCCAAGCCTGGCACAGTGGGACATCCCTAAGCCCTGAAAGTTTGTTTGGACGCTTGCTCTGAAAACCATATTGACGGAGGGCTCTGGAAGAGAGCACTGGCCTTTGCCTGTTTCATCCCAACAAGACAGGCTGCCAGGGGACTGGGGACAATGCAGGAGCATCACTGCATGGAAGTTGCCAGCAGACTGGGGTGCTGCAGTAGCCTTGGTGATCCCTAGTGCATCTCTCATTGATTTTCAGACCCTGAAATCTTGCACAGGAATTGTGGGGGTCACCTTCTCATGATTCAAAGTTTGCTGTCTGCTGGCAGAAAATTGGTCCCAGAGGGACCTTCTACTTTCTTCTTCTTCTGTCCTCTGAGTATTGAGCTGTTCCTCCTGTTCATCTACACGGTTGGGTGAGGAATGATTAGGAGTCACACAGCTCAGTGGCTGGAAGAAGCCCTGTGTAGAAGTTTTGTCCCCTGCTGAAAGCAGGAGAGAAGTGTCAGCAGGATTTCACCCTTCTCCCCACTGGTTACCAAGGCTTCCCTGGACCAGATCAGCATGTGGCTTGTAAAGGATCCCTTGAGTCTTTTGCCGGAGATAATACTTTTTCTCACCTCAAGCTTCACCTGCCTGCCAAGGGGCAGGGTGGGTGCACAGAGGTCTCTGACATTTATCCCACATGTTTACTCTGCTACACTTTACTGTTCTCCAGCCCACAGAGGGGGGAAAAAAAAACCCACAATAAAAAAGCAGCTGTTGTTAGAAGGAAGAAAAGTACTGAGCTGGAGTTTGCTAAACCTTTTAACCCTCTTGGAAGCAGTCTGAAGTGGGTGTGCTTGCCCTTTGTTCTTGCTGTGTGTCCTAGCATGGCAGTGCTGACGTTGGATCTGTTCTTATCTGACTACATCTCACATGCAGGATGTCTACGCATTCAGGGACGACGCATGCATATGAGAACCTGTGTCTTCTGTTTACCCAAGCCAGCAACCCCACTCCTGGAGCCTGTTTTACTTTTCCATCCATTGCTCTCAATAAAACTACCAGCAATGCAGATCAGTGCACAAAGATCTCTGTAGAGTCAGAGGTGCCTGGCTTCCCAAGTCTGCACTCGGTCTTGTAGTGAAGAGCTAAGTAGGGAAAATAAAGGCCTTCAGTTAAGTCCAAAGACTGGATCAGTGGACTTTTCCTGATTGCCTTCTGCCCTTCACATGCATGAAGAGTACTTCCAAGAATATCTTGCTCCATGAATTTTTCCAAAAATAGAGGTATTGCTTACAATATTTTTGTAGTTCCAATACAAGGATGGAGGCATTACTGCTGTTTCCCAGATCCTTCTCCTTGCCCTTCTTAAGGGTCGGCATAATATTAGCTTTTTCATTCAGCCTTTTCCCAGTTTCTGTGATATTCCACCATGGCTTACAGCACCTTCACTGACATCAACCACCACAGCTAGTTCATAGGGGTGAGTGTCATCTCTTCCAGTGGATATAAGTATGCCCATCTTATCTAAGCAGTCCTTAAACCCCACATTTGGCCTTCTCACCTCCTTCCAAAACTAAGCTGGTGAATGCAGAGATCTTGGAACAGTCTTTCCTGGTGAAGACGCTACAAAAGTCCATTGGTCATTGTGGGGTTTTTCATATTGTTCAGCACCACTTTGTTTCCTCCATCTGTCAGTGGATGTGCATTTGACCCAACTCCTGGAATGCCTGTAGAGTCCTGTTGTACTGCCTTTGATGATTCTCTCTAGTACCTTTGATCAGTCTGAGCTCTAGGTTGTCTTGGACTTGGTAAATACCACTTCTAAGTACCCAAGTACGCAATGTTTACCACATCATTTTGCTGTCTATCATATTTCACATTCTTACACGCCTTTTTTTTTCTTTTTTTTTTTTTACATTTGGGTGCAAGAAGCACCCTTTTTAGTCAAGCATGATTTCTAGTGAAATTCCCTGCCTTCCTGCAGAAGGGAAGTCTTTAGATATTTAGGATGGAGACTATGAGAAAGCCTTTCCCCAGGAGGGTGATGCAGCCCTGGGACAGCATACCAGGGTAGTGGGGGCCTTGAACCCTTGGGAGGTTTCAAGGGGTGGTCAGTGGTTCCCAGGATGGGGGACTGATACAGCAATAAACCAGGCCCTCAGGAACACCAAACCAGAGCCAGTGGAGCAGCAGGAGTGTGCAGTACCTGTACAAAAGGACACTGCTGCTAAGCCCATGTCTGGAAGCATTTCTTCCAGGTGTCTGTGGAGGTGCTGCTGACTGCTAGCAAAAACAACATCACAATAAAAGCTCATTGACTGGTGGGTTTTTTTACATCCTCCAACTTTCTCTTGAGAGGGAGAGAAACAACTTAATCAAAAAATGTGAAACATCGGCAGAGTCTCATGTGAAACAGAGACAGGCTGAAAAGTCATCTCTCCAGCAGCACCCCACCTGTTAAATGTGTCAGTTTTCTTTTACCAAACCACAATCTGGAACAAAAAAAAATCTTATTTGAAACAGAATTAAAAAAAAAAAAGAAAGGCAGCATAGACACTGTATCTTTTCCCATGTTATTTAGTGGCTCCTCTAAGGGAAATGTACTGACAAGTCTTCACAGGAAAAAGAGCAGCACTGATGAAGGAGACCCAGGGTCACAGCACTGCACCAGTGCACCATGTGCTCCAGCAGCATAACTATTGTTCTCACTGTTTCCAGAAATAGTCTCAGAGACATGTGGGCCCAATGAAGAGCGAGATGTGCCAGAGAAGAGACCAGCACTGGACAAAATCTGCAGTGAAGGGAAAAGAGATGATTTTTCTGTTTGTGGTCCAACTTTCTTTGCCTTTACAACCCCAGTACAACCAAAATCGATGTGTTCTTACAGAAGAGGCAGAGGTAAGCTCAGCCAAGGCACTGGGGTTGTCATGAATTTAATGCATCCACTCACTGAGCATCAACACCTGGAGACGTTCTTGACCCAGGAAGTGTGAAGGCTGTGTAAGGACATCAATAGCACAGGTGAGATGGGGTGTGTTAGTGAAAGAAGTCCACAGATGCAGCTGAACTCTCAAAATGCCATAGAAACATAGAATGATTGGGCCTGGAAGGGATTTAAAGATCAGCTCGTTCTAACCTCCAAGCTATGTGGAGGGACAGCCTCACCTCGACGAGGTTGCTCAAAGCCCCATCCTTGCCTTGAACTCTTTCAGGGATGGGGCATCTACAACTTGTCTGGGCAACCTGTACCAGTGCCTCACAAACCTTACAGTAAAGAAATCAGTCCTGACAGCTAATCTAAACCTGCCCTCCTTCAGTCTAAAGCTATTACCCCTTGTTCTATCATTACTTGCCCTTGTCAAAAGTCCCTCTCCAGCCCCCTTGTAGCCCCTTCAGGTACAGGAAGGTGCTATTAGGTCTTACTGTAGCCGTCTCTTCTCCAGGCCAAACAACCTCAATTCTCTCAGCCTGCCCTCACAGGAGAGGTGCTCCAGTCCTCTGATCATCTTTATGGCCTTCCTTTTAACCCCTTCCAAAAGGTGAATCTCCTTCTTACATAGAGGCCCCAGAAGTGGATGCAGTACTCCAAGTGGGTTCTCAGCAAAGCAGCGTAGAGGGGCAGAATCAACTCCCTCAACCTTGCTGGCCACTCTACTTTTGATGCTCCACTGGCTTTCTGGGCTGTAAGGGCACAATGCTGGCTTGTGTTGCGTTTTTCATCAACCAGCACCCCAAGTCCTTCTCTGCAAGGCTGCTCTCATTCCATTCTCTGCCCAGCTTGTATTTGTCCTTGGGATTACCCCAACCCAGGTGCAGATCCTTGCAATTCACTTTGTTGAACTTCATGAGGTTTCCATGGGCCCAAGTGTCAAGCCTGTCTAGGTCTCTTTGGATGGTATCCCTTCCCTCCAGCACATCTACTGCACCACACAGCTTGGTGTTGTCAGAGAACTTTCTGAGAGTGCCCTCGATCCCACTGTCTGTGTCACTGACAAAGATGTCAAACAGCACTGGTCCCAGTACTGAATACCACTCATCACTGCTCTTCACTCGGACATCAAACCACTGACCAGAACACTCTGAGGGTAACTATCCAGTCAATTCCTTACTCACTGAGTGGTCCATCCATCAAACCCACATCTCCCCAGTTTTTAGAGACATCATGTGAGACAGCGTCAAACGCTTTGCACAAGTCCGGGTAGGTAATGTCAGAATTACCAGGTTTGGCTCATTTCAGGTGGAGAACACTGATTTTATGTCCATGTCCGTAAAAGTTGATTTTTCACCTAGCTGCTAGAAGCTTGCATCACGTATTTTCCAGTCCTGGGTAGTTTTCTGAAGTTTGGTCTAAGCAGCAGTCCTACTACAGAGCACAAAGAGGGGGAGAGTAGGTGTCTCTAGAGCAAAAGGAAGAGGAAGACTACAGCTTCCACTTCAGCTGGACAAACCCCTGAGTGACGATGCAGTGTGAATTCAGATTTACACTAGCTTTGAGCAAAGGGATTGAGCAAGAGCCCTCGAGAGATATTTCCCTGACAAAATCACTCTAAACCACCATCATTCCCTTAAAAAACACAGTTGCAGAGGCAGCAATTAACTGTTTTGGTTACCTCTAACTTGCTGAACACTATGGTACTTCTCACCCAGACTCCTGTAGAAACAAGGTCTCAGCATCCCTTGTTGACATAACAAGGATTGCCCAGATAACATGGAGAACTGGAGTAGAAACTGGGATTTCTCACTGAGGTCTACTTAGCAGCTCTTAAAATTGTGATCTCACTGCAGTGAGAACCTCTGGTGGACAAGAAGCCATGTTATTGCAGAGGTGCTGTGAAATCAGTGAGGGCCTTTAACATGTAAAGGGCTGCTGAACATCAGAGTCAGTGCTGGCAACTGCAAACCGGAGGGCTCTAATGGGGCTGATATGGCAGTCCTGCAAAATTATCTGCTGCGAAAGTCAGAATGTCTAAACCACTACCACTGGCCCATCTTTGAAGCATTTTGATAAGGAGTGCTCTGTCCCACATGTGCTAATTATAATACTGCCTAAAATCAGTACAAGACACATTGAGTTGACACATATTGAGAACTGGAGTATTAGATAAGAGGACTGTGCACAAAAAGTCATGCTCAGACACACTCATGGTACCATGCACCCCGCCTGTGAGACACTGGCAGCTCAGATGAGTTTTATTAGGGTTTGCAACCAGGCAGATGATCAGAATCTCCATCCTTGGAGATAAATGCCATCTGGACATGGCCTTGGGCAACTGGATCTACGTGGCCTTGCTGGAGCAGGGAGCTTGGACCAGATGACCTCCAAAAGTCTCTTTCAACCTCAGCTGCATGTGGTCCCCAGGAGAGCAGAGCTGCATGGAGCAGGGGCACTCACGGCCCCACGGTTGTCCTGATGTTGTGAGTCTGGGCACAGAAACCCCCAGAATCGCATCACATTCAGCATCCTGGCACTTCTTCAAGGTGACTGAATTTCGAGGCAGCTCTCAGCCCTTGTCCTCCACCCCCTTTCCTGCACAGCACTGGAAGATGTTGCTTTCCTGCGCCACAGCAGGTGCTTGACCCTGTTGCTCAGATGTGTTTCTCATTGCTCAGCTGCTGCTGCTGCTTTTCTTTGGAACACTTAACACAGTCTTTGCCCCGCTGTTGAGGCTGCACAGCTAACCAACCGCCAGTAAGGTATTTATAGTCCTGGAGCCTCTACTTTTGGTCTGTTCCAAAACTCTTAAGGCCCCTAATGTGCTTACATTGCACATTAATAACAAGGGACACCTGGTATTGGAGGCCAGGTCACACACCAGGCGCTCATGACAAGCTGGCAACAAGTATAATGGGCCACAACAGGGTCCTGGTGTGCTGAATATCCAGTGTTTCAGCGTAAAGACTGAGACTGTTACCAGAAGCAGCAATGTCCTTTCTGGTGGAGCCCCAGGCAACAGCAGCAGATGGCAGAAAAACAAATCAGAAACCTCAGAGCTCCAAAAATATACTGGCAAAAGCTCACCTTGCAACAATGCACCAAAGCTCTCTGTTGGACTCCATGGGAAAAGGGAACACTTATTTTGAAACTAAGACAGTTTCCTCACTGCCATCCTCTTACTCACAAGGATGTCCAAGACAGGAGAATCTGAATGGTCTGTACAGGATGCAAGCCCCAAAATACTACCAGTCTGTCCAGGGACACTAAACGGTGATGTAGAGTAAAAGGGACACTCACTGCTGAGGTCTTATTATGGCTCCTGGCTTGTCACCTGGGGAACTGTGTGCTGCTCTTGAGTCTTGACTTTTTGTACCCATTAGGTGTTGATGGTGATCACGGTCTCTCATTTCTCCATCCCACTCCTCTTCTGGGAACCCTTAAAATGTACTTACTGCTCTTCTTCTCCTTATTGGGATGCTTTATGTCTCTTGTCTCCCAAACACTATTTTTAATGGCTTCAGTATTCCATGCCACATATCTGAGACCACCCCTGGTTTTGGGGCGGTCTGGAAAGCAGTAGGAACAACTGTAGTCGGCTAATGCAGATGCCATCCATGGCTGCCTACCCTATGGCTGCTCCTGCCACTTTTTCCTGCTGCTGGACCCCCACACTCTCCATCCACGCCAGGCAATGCTTTCAATGCAATCCCTTGCAGGAGACAGAAAACCAGCACAGTATTTCCATGAAGATAAAAGATGTAAGGGCAAGGGGACAGTTGGCTCCTGATCCAAGTGTCAGTATGGCACTCAGGATCAATAAGGAGGCTGCAAACTGCAACAGAAGTCAGCCATGGGGCACAGCACTGTCAAACAAACTTATTTTTTTCTATTTTTCTTCCTTAAATAAACCCCAACAAACAAACAGCACGGGATTATTGCTTCAATCCAATAAAGGGAACACTTCTGTTACATAATCGGATTTCCTCAAAGCATTTTTTTACTTAATATCACGTGATACTTTGTTAAGACCCATGCCTTAACAAAAGAAACTGAGCTTAAAAAATGCTTCAGCGACCTTTCAAAAGTAGCTGTTACAAAACCTTTAAGAAGTTTGCAGATGGCACAAACATAGTGGCATAGCAAATAATGTCTGATCCAGGAGCCTCTGGATCTAAACAAATCATTGCAGTCTGGTGAAATAAGCTTTGATAAATAAATTACAGAAATGCAACTGGAGGTAAACAGCTTCAGATGTGAGATCTGCCTTGGAAAGTAGTGTTTTAGGGAAATTGAAGTGTATCTGTGGGTTACACCATGAGCTCCTTGTGCTGCAGTTAATGGAGAAAACGCAGCCTCCAGCTGTAAACGAGTGGGTAACAGCACCAGAAACAGAGCTCTTGCTTCTGTGCACAGCCCTGGTGGGAAAAGCATTCAGTTGCTGCCTGTATTTCCAGAGGAACAAGGAAATGCACATATTCAAAGAGACTGCAGAAGTGAGCAAAGAGTGCCACAGCATGAATATTACCTTATGCCACACATCCAAGAGGTATGGCAGAAGTACAGCACAGCAAAAGGAAGGGCTCTGATAATTCCCTCTAACCTTCAGTCTTCTCATCAATAAGTGTCTGCTTTGCTCCGGTTTTTTTTGCCCTGACACAGAGTATGTCTCTGGGGAGGAGGCATTGACAACTCTGCAGGAAACTTCTGCGGCTCTGCATTGTGACAGGACTATAAACCAGGGCTCAGGCTGCAGGGATGAATACCTGCAGGGGTCAGGAAGAATAACCCCTTTCTTGGCCAGCTGCATTCTGTGTTTTTAATCCTCACAAGTGTTTTGTCAGAGATGCAAGTGCAGAGCAAGTCTGGAACAGCAGTGAGTTAAATTACCAATGTGAGCAGTATGCTCAAATCGCACAGAGTGGACAAGCAAAGCTGAGCATACCTGTGAGCTCAGATAGAACTGCAGATCTAAAGCCATTCCTTTGGGTCGATGATTTCACCTTGAAGGGCTGAAATTATTAATTTCTAGTCTTGTCTCAATACTCAGGGCATTTCCTTAGTTTCTGTGTGCACAGCGTGAACCCCGTCACTTGAATGTGTTGGGGACAGCCAGGTGAGGGCCTTCCATCCACCTGCCCAAACACTGTCTGTCCATCTCTCCTTCTGCAGATTGTCCAGCCAGGGGACCTACTTTCTCTTACTATTTATTTGCCAAGTCACAGATGTGCAGTCCCGGGAGAGTGACCTTGGCTCTGACAAATTCCTCACTGCTTGTCAGCAAGAGAACAGCCTCTGTGCAAATGTCAGATGTGAAAGCCCCACTGTGGGTCAGCAAAAGTGGATGCAGACATCTGGTTTTAGCAAACAAATTCTTCCTGAACTCCAAGCCAAGAGCAATGCAACTTTTTCTCTGTCCCTGGAAGGAGGGGACTAGACCCTGCCCCTCAAATGTTATCCAGCAGAACACTTACACAAGGCCTGCAGAGGACTGCCAGAGGGAGTGCCACGTGGCCAGATGGATGTTAAACAAAGCTGGTCCCAGAGGTGATCAGTGGTGAGGACAGGGAAATCTTGGCAGCTGAGAGCAACGCAGCCCAGCAGCGGGAGAAAAGCAGATAAGCCCCCCAAAATTCCTGCGATGGTGCAGTACGGTTGCCTGGCTTTCTAAGGAAATGCCTGCAACCTGAACATGCTCTTAGTGAAATAGCCTTGTGACCACAAAGCCAAAGGGAAGGCTAGTGGATGGCTGCTGAGAAGAGGAGCTGGGTGGCTCATTCACAGAGGGAAGTGGGAACAGATGCCATTCTACTACCCTGACCCCTCCAGTGTTTTACATTTTTCCTTTCATCTGCCCCAGAGCTGCCTCCCCAGCCCCACCAGCAGAGATGATATTAAGGAGGCACTATTTGCTCCGAAGCAGAGGGAGGTAGGCTAAAGTCCGATCCTAAACAAGCCAGAGGAACTTGCACAGTTGTCAAACCGACCAACTTCTCCTTATCTCTGTTGTGATTATTTCCTCCTCCCTGCTGCATTCCTCGAATAGCAATATTTATTTCAAAAATTCCTCTCTCCAACAGTTTCAGGCTGGAAATCTGTGAAGATGCAGGAGCAATCTGGGGACAGAAGTCACATTTGCCCTGGGTCTGTGTGCCAGGCTGTCCTGCCTGTGTGTACTCATGTGGCACCCACCAGGGTGCATGGGAGAAGCAATGCCCCAGTCCTGCAGCTTCTGAGGGTGTAATTTTTGTTGTCTCATCACTTACAGCTCCTCTGTGATTTAGCATCTTGCCTCACAGCAGTGGAGGCAAAGCAAAGCAGCTTACTCCCAACTCTGTTGCTCCAAATCCCAACCCCTGCCTTGGCTTCAGGACTGTGCAAGCCAAAGGAGAAAGTACTTCCCATGGCAGAAGTACTGCAGCTCATCAGAAGGGATCTGGTGCTGACAAGTTGTTTGGCACGTTTGGCTCTCTCTGGTGGCCACCATATGGTATGTTTTGTTATTGCCCGCTAAAACATTCGCATCTGTACTCACAGGTGAGGCTGTGAGCATGGGTGTTTGGGAGGACAGCCAGATGCTGAAACAGAGACTGGGCTGAAAACTGCATTCTGGGAAGTCAAAAATCAAGGTAGGGAGAGGAGCTGTGGCACAGTTGTATGCTTATCATCCCTGGGCAGCTGCTTGGCGTCTTGGTCCCCTCAAGAGACAGTTGCAAATCATGTACACAGGGAACATCCTGACCCAAAGAGGACTCAGCAAGGAAAAGGGGTTGTTGGCACCAGCTGAGTAGCTGTGCTCTTAACCTTAGCCTGGTGCCAAGCAATAGCCTGCCTGACTAGAGAGCAGTAGATAAGTGTCACAGATCAGGGACTTGTCTGACATGTTTCCTGGGAGCAGAAGACACTTAAATGTGCTCATGGACAGGACAGAGCCATGCTGCAGCATATACAAAACACATCCCCACATCTGAAACCCCAGACAAGCTGAAGGAGGGACCTCCAGGTCTGTCACTATGCACATGTAATGAGTGCATGCCTCTTGCCAGCAAAGACTGTACAGATGTCTACAGGTCTGATAGCCTGGAGGGCACTGCTGTCAGGACCCCAAAAATCTGCCTGCTACAAAGTTGTACTGCTTCCAGAAGACTGTGGACTTTTGATTCAACCAAAGAGGCACTTCATCCACCTGGCAGGTCCTTAAAATAAGGGACCAAGTTTTTTGAACTGCAGGTTGACCCAGATGGGTGAGCAAAAGGAGAAGGGTAACAGAGTGTAGAATTACCCAAAGGGCCAAGTAGCATGGAGTTGGATCACAGGCTGATAACCCGTGGTCATGCCCACACTCCCTCTCACCTGCCCGAATACTGTATTGTGTTGTGGGTCCACACTCCATATGGAGCAACATCTGTACTTATCTTACCCTGGATCTACTGTACCTGGCAAAACATCATCCAGAGGATCATGCATGTCTCTGTTCACATATGCAGTTCTGCAAGGCCCTCGTACATAAAAGGTCAGCAGAGACATCTTGCACTGCACCACAGGACAGAGAATAAGGCTGCTGGCCTAGGGAGCTGCCATGGCTCCAGGCAAATCT
The DNA here is from genome assembly GCA_035584735.1 of Pseudotriccus pelzelni. Lineage (NCBI taxonomy): Eukaryota > Metazoa > Chordata > Aves > Passeriformes > Tyrannidae > Pseudotriccus > Pseudotriccus pelzelni. Next base: position 24,423,313 of record JAWMRA010000090.1, on the reverse strand, counting down.
GGATAGTTGTGGAAGGTCAAACCCCCATACGGGAGTGTCGGTCCTGTGCGTCAGTGCAGAGAAGAGAAACAACGCCCTGCATGCCAAAATCCGATGGCAGAGAAAGCCTGAGTTGCAACATTTTGTTGGCAACTCTGGGAAATAAATTCGTCTCACTTCACTGCAAACACAGAGATTTACAAATACATTGTGAGACAGCTGATGAGTCTGGGAGCTGTGGCTGTTCTGGGCAGAGGAGCTTGAGGTGTTCCAGACTCAAGGGCAGGCTCTGTTACTACCTGGGACAGACATTCTCTGTGGGAAACAGGACAAGGAGACTGCTTGCAGGTTACAGGAGTTCACAGCAGTTTGGCCACAGCTTTGGACATGGAGAAGTGTGAAACCAGCAGGCTGAGGGCAGTGGTCCCCTAGAAGGGGGTGCCAGCTTCATAGCAGAGAAGGACTGGGAGCGCAGAGCCAAGAAGAGCAGCAGGGGGTGAGGGGGCAGCAATGCCCTGAGGGATGGACATGCGACAGGTGCTTCCACCCTGTGTTTCATTTGGGCTGGTTGCTGCTAGCAATCCTGTGATGCACCCAGAGAAAGCAAATGACCTTTCTCAGTGGAGTTTCATGTTTCAAGCACAGCTTGCTCCCAGAACACCAGTATTTACACAGCACTTACTGGTCTCAAAATTGAGCACTTACAGCAACACTGGGGGGCTTTCCCACATCCTCACAGTGCCATTTGTCACTGGACCTGTTGCAGGGGGGACACAGTGAACTAGTAATTTGAATTCACACAGTCATCAGAAGAAAATATATATTGCTGGACATGTACGACCGAAGTTTATCTTGAAAGCCAGAAAGCTTGACAGTGCTCAAATGACTAGTGTTGTTATGTTCCTTGGAGTAGGTAGGGGAATTTGCCTCCCCATTTCTGATTGGCATGGCTGTGGCTCCTTGTACATCATGTGCAGAGACACCAAATCTCTTCTGGCACCCAAACTCTGCACAGTGACTGCTGCTGAGTGCACTGTGTGCACAGCCTGGGCTGGAAGGCCCAGCTTGGGGAACTGCATGCTGGACAAAGTCTTGCCTTTTCAGACAGA
>JAWMRA010000090.1:24382526-24402337 GCA_035584735.1 Pseudotriccus pelzelni | reverse complement strand
TAAGTAGAGCATCGATGTAGTGCACTGAGGGTGGGCAAACAGAACCTGTTCATAGATGTGCCCGGGAAACTGTGATAGATTTGCTCATATCAAATGGCATGTTACTTCAGACTTCCACCCTTTGCTTAACTGCCCCAATCATGGGAAGAGCATAAGAAGGGGGTTTCTTTCGATTATACTGGTAGGTAAACAACAGAAATATTTCACAGATGATGAAGGACTTTTTAAATATTAAACAAGTAGTTCCATTTCCTGTTTCTAAACAGCTGGTGTTGAGTTCTGAGGCAGCTGTAATCTGGCATGTCCCTCCCACTAATAGCAGTGAGGCTTTGCTTTGTCTGCAGTTTTCATGTCAGTTTTGTGTAAGGCAAATTGCATATGCAGGGGTTATACATATATTCACAGATACCAGCTAAATGCATAAAGTGAGTTTGGACTCTTTTCCCTTAGGGAAAACGCTTAAGGTTAGGGAGGCAGGCTGAATTTGGGTAATGGAAATTGACCTACAGTTCAGTTGTACTGAAATAATGGTGCTCACACTTTGTAATAGATATGGTAACTTTTTTTCTCAAAATCTGCATAAAGCTACAACTTTCGGAATTCATGTTTCCCACCAGGAGCCTTAAAAATTCTGAATTCTGTATCAGCTCATTCTTGGTTCAATTTTTTTAAAGCTAATTGGGTTTATGTTTGTTTTGAATACTAGGTTTGGAATGTGAAGACGACAGAGTGCTCAAACACTTTCAAGTCTCTTGGCAGCACTGCTGGGACAGACATTACTGTGAACGGTGTCATTCTGCTGCCTAAAAACCCAGAACACTTCGTTGTTTGCAACAGATCGAATACAGTTGTCATCATGAATATGCAAGGACAAGTATGTGATCTTACTGGCATCCTTTCAAGTTTCCCTGTCATTTCTAGAATGCAGAAAACCCTGGTTAATAACCTAGTCCTGGGTTAAACCTGATTTCTCTGGTTTGCTTTCTGGACAAACTATTTTGTACTCAGTTTGTAGAATGCAGAAAGCGCTTTAAGCTATGTAGAGATCTTGTGTTCCAAGCAGACCTAGTACTGCTAAAATATTTTTGCCCTGAATAGAGTAATGATGCTGCTGTTTAATCCTGGCAATTGTTTCTGGGGGGTGTGTCTTTACAGATTGTAAGAAGCTTTAGCTCTGGTAAGAGAGAAGGTGGTGACTTTGTCTGCTGTGCACTTTCACCTCGTGGTGAATGGATCTACTGTGTGGGTGAAGATTTTGTGCTCTACTGCTTCAGCACAGTGACCGGCAAGCTGGAGAGAACTCTGACTGTAAGTTTTTTAGCTTTGAACTTCTGCAGAGTTTAAACACAAGGAGGATGTAAATATTCACCATGGCATCCATAAAAGAGTAGTCTCAGACCAAGGAAGCAGCCACAACTGGTAGCAAATGTATTCCAGAACTTTTGGCTGTAGGATGTGTTTGGTTTTGTAGAACCATTTAATGGTAAAAATTAGGAAAATATTTACCCACCAAGCCAGGAGTGAATTTGGTCAAACCTGTTTGAACGGGAACATGTCTTGTCCTGGGCTCCAGCTGGTGGAGGATCTGACCAAGCTGTCAGATTTAAAGCTGTCAGGCTTTAAATTTGGCTTGCATTGAACTAAAAAGGAATACCAGATTGAATGTCTAAATTTAACAAGGAACACTTAAATTTTGTGGATTTCTGTGTAGTAAACTTTCAGTGAACCTTCCCATACCCAGCACAAAGTAACTGCCATGTCACAAAAATTGTTGTAACTGCAATTTGATGGGGGGGTATGTTAAAACTCAGTCCAGCTTTCCTCTAATTCTCGTTTGAAGGGAGTATTTCCCTTGAATCTTCTGAAGGAATACCCTTCTGATGCATCTTTCTGCTTATTCCCTAGGTTCATGAAAAGGATGTCATTGGCATTGCTCATCACCCCCACCAGAACCTGATTGCCACTTACAGTGAAGATGGCCTCCTCAAACTGTGGAAGCCATAGGTGGATGTTACCTCCAGCTCTGGAGTGTGCCTGTTAGTTGCAGTTTATTAGTGTTTGTGCTTTAACAAGATCAAAATGTACAGAGTATGATACTTGCTCAATTTTTAGTTCAGTTTTTCAGGAATGACATTTTTACTCACCTAGAGTAGATTGATGCTTAAATACAGCATTGCTTAATTTCATATACTTACTTTTATTAGAATAGCCAGAGTGACTTCGGTGAGAGTGCTTTTTCTGTCTCCTGAAGTCTGTACTCTTCCTACAACGTTTGTAAAAGTTGAATGAGCCAGGAAGTAGACACACTTATGAGTGGTTGCTGACTTCCTTGAATACAGCAAAATGTTGTTTTTTGGTTTTTGTTTTTTTCATTTGATTGAAATGTGGAGTGGGAAAGCTGTCTCTTTCCCACTGCTGAAACATAAGCATAGTTTTCCTGGAATGCAGGCCAGGCTACACTTCATCTTGAAGACAAGGCCATTTCTAGTCCATTGAGTTTTGCTATGTTCAGTTTTCAGTGTCAGTTTTCCAGTTACATTGGAAAGTAGTGTCACACAGCTTCCTCAGAATGAAACTATGCTGCCCCATCTGCCAGCACTTCCTGCTGTAAACTATAAACCTGCCTGATCTCAGAGTGAGATACAGTGGGTTTTGTTTTGTTGTGTTTTTTTCCCTTTTGTTTTATTTCACTTCTAGATTAAAAGGTATAAGTACTCTCTTCCTGAAAGTGCAACATATCTTCAGGCCAGCTGTAACTGAAACAGGCCTTAGGGGATCAATATTTTAAAACATGCAAAAGTTGGTTTACATAGGCTGAGTTCCTAGTGCTGTGATAATGCTTTAAATAATTGTAAGATTTTATTTTTTTTTCAATGTCGTATGCCTGTGGACCTAGTCGAGGTGATACTTAGGTCCCACAGATACGAAGAACCTGAAAGTCTTTTTATGCTCAGTTTGGAGCATAAGATTTTATGATTTGAGATCCTGTCTAATGCACACTGTTGTGAGTGTACACCAGAATCTGACCATGCCTTTTCTAGGATGCAGAAAAGCAAGGTTTTTTCCTGTAATGATGAGTGAAATGCTTGTAGATGTGAATCTGCTGTGCTGTGTTCTGCCCCTATCTCTTGTAGAATGCTTTCCTACCACAGTAATCTTTCAAACAGTGATAACTTTTGTTTGATTTAATAAATTAGTTCCAATTCAAGTGTTTTGTCTCTGTCTATAGTGGTGCAGGGGAATGCAGAAAAAGTTCAGCTGGAATTCTCACATAGCATTGCTTGTTCACTGCACTGATTAAAGTGCAGGGTTTAGTTCTCTGTTTAGCTGTGATGTTTTAATTCCCAAGTTGTTTTTTAATTCCTTAGATACATAATTAGAGTTTTTTTCAGATAGCAAAAAATGATTATTTTTCCTGCCTAAAAAGGCAGAAATATCTGGCAGTGACACATCTGACAAGCTCCACTGGCAATTAGTACTTTTGATACAGAAGATCTTGACAAAATATTTTTAATACTATCTAACTTGTGGTTCATTTTGTCTTCAGATTACACAAAACTGTAAATCCTCAATGAAAACTGTATACTACCTTGTTCTCTGAGAGAAAAGTAGTTACAGCAAATAAAACTGTCAGAATCCTTCGTGTTTAAAGGTTGGAATACATTCTCTAGCTTAAAAATATAAGAAACCCTGGTTTTCTTTGAAGACTGTCAGTTTATTGCATTAGATACTCAAGACAAAAAGGTGATATTTACCAGTACTTACGAAAGGGCAGTGGTAAAACTTATTTCCTGGGCTACGGCTGTAATTTGTAAAATAGCTGACAGTTGCCATGAAAATGTAGTGTTAATCTTGAAAATGTTAATTCTTTTTTTTTTAAATTAAAATGGAATTTTTAAAATGTAAACGTTAATTTTTTTGAATCTAGGAAGGCTTTTTCTCTCTGGACAACCAGCCAGGTGTTATGCCACTTCCCTCTCTGTAAGACTAGAACAAGGCAACATCTAGTGCTTTAACTCATATTAAAGAAAACATTGTTCACCTGTGGGCTTTATTCTGGAACTGTTTTATTTGGAACTGTCAACTTCTGTCATACACAGAGGAGTGCAAATGTTTGGTGGTGGGGGGTGGTGTACCATGCAGTATATTTGCTGTAGCTGTGCTCTGATACTATTACCAGCTTAACATCCACAAGCAAAAATCAAACCCTCCGTAAGTAAAATTTAGGGAGACCACCTGAAAACTGAAGAACTGATCTCAACAGCAGTGGATTCTCTGTGAATGTCTCGTGAAGCAGCTGAATTCTCAGGAAGCCCGAGAGAGTAGACGGCCTCCAGAGCTGCCTGTGAGCCCCCATGAATCTCTTGATTCTGCGTTTTGCAGAGGGTTTTGAACCATGAGCCTCACTAAGAGCGTCTGTCTCTGATGGGAGTCACCTTGGCAGGACCAGTGTTCTATCTGTGTGAAAAGAAAGAAAAGATGTTGCATAGATTTACAGGAAAGATGATGCCAGAAGTCAGCTATAAATGCTTTTTGGGAACAGCTTTTCTTCACCTTCTGCCTTGTTTCTGTGTAGGTTTTGGGAGTCCTTAGGCATGGTTACTCCATCTCCAGTTCCTGTTGATGGTGTGGGCTCCTGTGTGTTCACTGGATAGCTGTAAATAAACCCTATGACCTTCTGGATGATGATGCCTTGTGAAAGACAGGCTGAGCAAACTTAGATCTCATTATCAGGGAAAAAAGCATAGGCTTTAGTTGAATCCTAAGGAGAAAAGTGGTTAAATGCTTTATTTTGGTTGTGGGAATTCTTGAACTCCTTGTGGAGCAAGAGGTGGAGGCATAACAATTTTAACGGGTACTTGTATCATGAAAAAGAATAATGAAACCCCCTTCAGTTTCTTTATTTCCCTTAGTGTATAAAACTTCTCCCCGTGTAGTAACAAATTCTTCTAATAACGGCCTTTGTTGGGCAGGAAATGGCATTTGCTTGTCTGGGAGCAGACATGTGCTGTTGGAAGCTAGTTAAGCCTTTTCTATATTCCCAAATTAGAAGTAATTAGTAAATGTCCTTGCAAGTTTTATTCACAGAATGACATGATGTCTGATGTTGGAAGGATGGAGACTCCACCACCTCTCTGAGCAGCCTGTACCAGTGCTCGGTCACCCCCAGTAAAAAGAATTCCCAGATTCTCTGAGGGAAGCTCCTGTGTTTCAGTCTGTTCCCATGGCCTCGTTTCACTGGGCACTGCTAGGCAGAGCCTGGCTGCTTCTTTGCACCCTCCCTTCAGGTATTTCTGCACATCAGTAAGATTCCCCTTGAGTCTTCTCCAGGCTGAACAGTCCCAGCCCTCAGCCTTTCCCCACAAGAGAGATGGTCCGGTCCCTTCAGCATCTTTGTGACCCTTTACTGGACTCACTCCGGTACAACCACGACCCTCTTGTATTGGGGAACTCAAAACCAGACACAGCATTGGTGTGGTCGAGCCCTTGCTTGAGTAGGTGGGAAGGATCACTTCCCTCCACCTACTGGCAACCAGGACAGCATCAGTCTTCTCTCCAAAAAGGGCACATTACCAGTTCATGTAAAACCTTGGTGTCCACCAGGACCCCCAGGTTCCTTCTCTGCTGCTTTCCAGCTCAGTGCCCCTCAGCGTGTGCTGTTGCATTGAGTTGTGCCTCCCCAGATGCAGAACTTTGCACTTCCCCTTGAACTTCCTGAGGTTGTTGTCAGCTCATTTCTCTGAACTCTCCCAAGTCCCTCTGGATGGGTACAGAACCTTCTCCTGTATTAGCTACTCCTCTGTAGTTTTGTGTCATCTGCAAACTTGCTGAGGGAATATGTTGTCCAGTTGCCCAGATTATTAATGAGGATGTTAGACAGGAATGGTGCCAGTACTGACCCCTGAGATCCACTGCTATTCACTGCCCTCCTTTGTTGCACTCATCACCACTCTGTGGGCCTGGACATTCAGCCAGTTTTCAATCCACCTCACTGCTCATCTATCCCATACATCAACAGTGTCTCCGTGTGGATTTTATGGGAGACAGTGCCAAAGACCTTACAGAGGACCAGGCGGACAACAACCACTGCTCTCCTGTCATGCACCAGTTCAGTTGTTTCATTGTAAAAATATATCAGTTTGGTTAAGTATGACCTTCCCTTGGTGAAGCTGTGCTGACAAATAGATGGTTTTCTTGTTCTTGATGTGCCTGGAAATGATTTCCGGGTTAGCTGCTCCTTTACCTTTCAAGGGATCAAGGTGAGGCTAACAGACCTTCAGTTCTTTGGATCCTCTATCTTGCTCCTCTCAAAGACAGGCAAGACATTTGCTTTCCACAAGTCTTTGGGCACTTCTCCCAGATACCATGATCAATAAAAAATTGTCAAGAAGGGCCTTCCAGTGACATCTGCCACTCCCACAGCACTTGTGGGTGCATCCCACTGGGGCCCACGGACATGTGTATATCCATCTTCCTGAAGTCTTTCCTGACCTATCCTCTTCCACCAAGGATACATCATCCTTGCTTTCTTGGTCTCTGGGACCTGGGATTCTCTGAGGACCCATGTCATCAATAAGACTGAGGTAAAGAAGGTATTCAGTACCTCAGTATTTTCTGTGTCTATGTGCTGTGTAACCAGATATCCCATCTAATTCAGTAACAGGCCCACATTTTCCCTGTCCTTTCCCACTTTTGTACTTACGGAGGTGCTTGTTGTCTTTGACATCTCTGACCAGATCCAACTCCAGTTGAGCTTTAGCTTTCATGACTTCCCAAACAACATATTTGTGCTCCTCTCCACTTATTCAACCTTGGTTGCTCATCCTTCAGATGATTCCTTTTCGCATAGCCACGAGTTCCTTGTGTGTCCACACAGACCTCCTGCCTTTTTGGCCTCACTTCGTGTTCACTGGAAGGGACTGCTCTGGAGGCTAGGGGAGGTGAGCCTTGAATTTTAACCAGCTTTCTTGGGCCCTTCTTCACTCCAAAGCCTTATCCCTCAGGGTGCTTCCAAAGCAGATCTTCAGAGACACCAAAGTCTGCTCTTCTGAAGTCCAGAGCTGCAAACTTGCTTTTTATCTCTTCCTTCCTCTCAGGATCCTGAACACTAACATTTCATGGTTAGGCAGCCAAGGCTGCCTTTGATCTTCACAGTCCCAACAAAGCCCTTTGTTTTTGAGTATGAGGTCCAACAGAGCACCTCTCCTTGTTGTTTCCTCTGTCACTTGGGTCAGGAAGTTCTCACTGATGCACTCCATGAATCTTCTGGATGGAGTATCACAGAATTTTTAGGGTTGGAAGGGACCTCTGGAGATCATCTAGTCTTCCCCCCCTGCCAAGGCAGGGTCACCTAGAGCAGGTGGGTTTTGAATGTCTTTAGAGAGGGAGACTCCATGACATCCTTGGGCAGCCTTGTGGCAAAGAAAGAGGTTCCAGTGCTCTGCCACCCTCATTGTAAAGTAGTTCTTCCTCATGCTGAGGTGACCTCAGCCACTCATCACACGGCTTCCCCTCAAGGCCCTTCACCATCTTCATTGCCCTCCTTTGGGCATTCTCTAGTAGCTTAATATCTTTCTTATACTGTGGCACCCAAGCTGCACACAATATTCAAGGTGAGGCTGCCCCAGGTTAGAGCAGAGCGGGACAATCCCCTCCCTTGACCGGCTGGTGATGCTGTGCCTGATGCCCCACAGGACACGGTTGGCCCTCCTGGCTGCCAGGGAACACGGGGCAATTCTCACTCATAAGTTCTTAATGGGTTTATCTGTCCTCGAGCTTGATACATTTGAGTTGTTCTCTCACCTAAAGAGTAACTTTATCACCTCACCTCTCTGACTTATCCTTTCTAAAAAGTCCATATCCATCCATGACAGCATTCCACCATGTCTCAGTAATTGCAATGAGATCATGGCCTATGACTGCACATAGATTTCAAGTTCTTGTTTATTCCCCGTGCTGCATATGTTTGTATACAGGCGTTTCAGAGGGGATCAAGCAATGAGGTTCCCTAGAAGGGGTGTAAGAGGATTCACCATGACCAAAAACACCCTTGATGTGGTTAGCCCTTTGATCCTCAGCTTGAGAGGCAGCCAAAGAACATCTGTCACTGCACTGGTTGTTATGACCTACTCCCCAGGAGGAAGCAGTGGCAAAAGCATTGCCACTTTGGACCTCAACCCTGAGTCCTTCAGTTTAAAGCCTATCTCACCAAACTGGCCAGCCTGCTGCCAAAGATTCTTTTGCCCTTTTTAGACAGGTGGATCCCATTTCTCACTAACAGGCTACAGTTGTTAAAGCACAACGCGTTGTTATAGAAACCAAAACCTTCTCAATGGCACCAGACACAAGGACATTGATCTGCACTGTGCATCTGCTTCCTGGTTGTCCTAATTCCTCTAACCAGGAGGATAAATGAGAAGATGACTTGGGCACCAGCGTTTTTCATCTGCCTCGCCAGACCTATTTTTTAGCTTGTGATATCATTTGCACCCACATGAAGAAGTAATAGTGGGTAGCAGCCTGTGCTTTTGACAGTTTGGGGTAACCTCCTGACAACATCACGGATCTCAGCCCCTGAGAGGCAGCAAACTCCCCATGACTGTCTATCAGGCTGGCAGGTGGGTGCCCCAGTGCCCCCTCACAGAGAGTCACCCACCACGATCACTCAACATTTCTCTTTACAGTAACCACCATGCACTGTTCTCCTTGTTGGCCTTGCTCATGGACACCTAGAGCCTCTAACAGATATATTATACCTGGTTTTGGTCTTGATGGTGAAGGTTGAACTGGAGCCCTGCTTTTGTGGGTCACCACATCCGAGGCGCCTCATGCTTGGTGGTATCCATTGCGAGGGTATGGTTCTGAACCTACTTATCTACCTCGGCTTTGTCCCTCTAATACTGCACAGTGTATTAACTGTCTCTGGTAATTCAGGCACTTGCCACAACACTTCATCAGCCTCTGAGTCGAGTGCTCATCATTATGGCAGAGAGCACTTAGCATTTACCTGAGGTGTGGATCTGTGTTACGATGTCCTGCTGTGTTTTCCTGACAGCAGTTTTCAGGGTAGCTGAAGTCCCCCATTCTTTGAGCACTATAATAGCACTCATCTTACCTCCTAAGTAAACACTGAATCTGGCATTTCTTTGGTTTTGTTTCTTTTGCTTTCACATGCTTTTGGAAAAACTGGCTTAAATCAAACCTCCCTTTTCAGTGTGCCTTACTAATCCTCTGAGCAGTAATCAATCATAAACGTGTCTTCGCCGATGAAGTTGCCAATGAGGAAGTCATAGGGGCAAGCTGCTTGCTTGCTTGACCGTGCATCACATTGCAAGTTCAGAGCAGATTCGGAATGATTCAGTTGACTCCCTGGGGCTGAGCAAACTTCTTGCACTGTTGCTGGGTAGCAGGTATTCAAAGCTACGGGGAGGGAAGGGACCTGTTAGTTTAAGGGTTCTGAAAGCAGAAGCAAAAACGAGAGCAGGCTCTTAAACGAGTCTGCAGTGGGTGTTCTGTTTAACAGCAAACCTGTGCAACAGTGGACCTGCAGGATTTCTGAAGGAAAAAATGCCTCAGATGCCTGGTGCAGAGTGGAAAGAATAATTATAATAGACTAGACTACTGAGTTGGAATATATGAATTTGGTGGTGTTAAAACACTGGAAGTGATTACAAGCATCAACTCAGATTACAACAGGTCAGATTACTACTCTGGTAGTCACAGAAACAGCTATTTTGTGCTACTGCGGTCTCAATTTCTACAGCTGTCCATTCATTTCCCAAAATGGGAAACTATATTCCACAGAAAGCAACAAGAAGTCAGAAAAAATTGTCTTGTTTCATTTTTCAGTGGTGCAGAACATGCTTTGCTGCTTGCTCTAATTGTATGATAACCAGAATATCATGGGAGGACAAAGAAGCTTGGAAGAGGCCACGCCTTGTACTTGAACGTCTAAGAGCTGGGTCCTTCTTGCTACCTCTTGCCATCATTGACTATGCTTTTTGCCACAAGCTCCCTCTACTGCTGCCATTATTTCCTCAGGACACAGATTTCATGTTAGGCACCAGCTCATTTCAAAGCAGAATCCTGAACGAGTGGTGTTTCTGCTGCCCTTCCTGCATTAGTAGTATCATCTTTCCCTGGATTGCTCTGCTAAGGCTTCCAGAGGCAGCTTCTAGTCAGCCAGCCTCCTGGAATCTAGATGTGGCCCATCCCCTCTGGTGTCACCAAGCACGAGACGGAATCATCCACAGTCTGGAGAGCAAGTCAAGCCCATTACCTCAACTGTGTGGCTGTGGGTGTGGTGAAAGGAAAATCAAATTGTTCCTGGGAAAACAAGGCTATGGAATATTAGTTCGCTTTTTTCCCCGTGATTTTGTGATTTTTCAAAAAAAATAATACAGTCATTTAAGCAAAATAGTGTCCCCTTCTGATCCTCAAGGCACTGCAAAGGTGGTGTTTGCCCTTGCTGTTTTGATCCCGTGGTGAAGGAAAAAAATAAACATGGGTGCTTACTGAACAGCAAACAAGCAGCATATTTTACTGTTGTTTAAGCCTCAAGACAGCTGTGCAGGAGTCAGGCCTAGAGACAGGCAGGATTACTTTGTTTCCCCCCTTCACTCAAACACACTATCTTTCAGATGGAGAACAGGCACCTGCTGGTCACATTTGTACAGCTCACTGATGAGCTCATTCAAAGTAGAATTTGGGAAAACATTTGCCTACAGAGTTTTTTTCTGCCGAGTAGAATAAAGAAAGCCAAAAAGTAGGGGAAACATGCAGGCAATCACTGTTCTGTGGATACCTGAAAGGGCACTACATTTGAGGTACAAAACCCATGGTGACAGCTGTGTTTATAAAATGAAACCTGTAACACTTAGGAGAGCTAGAGCTGTCTTCTAAGAGTTTCCAGATATTCAAGTTACAACACATGTCCTGTCACATAGCACCTACTTACAAGAGTTCACGTTGTGACACTTTCGCTTCAAAGCAGCATGAAAAGCGTAAGCTCTGTCCCAAGCCAGATGGTTGAACAAGACTAAAGCACCACACTAGAGGTTAAATCTGGACCTGTCTTCTCAGCATGTTTTCTGAAAGGTTTTTCCCAAGATTTTTTTCTGTGAATAGCTGTCTAAAAAGAAGGGGGTGGTGTCTTTAAACCAACATCTGGTCTAAGAAAAGAGGCAATGAACCACTTTGTAATTATATCGGAAATGCTTCATCTACAGTAATTAGAACATTTATACAGAATTTCCAAGATTCAGCTTAAAATAATGCACACAATACATTAATTTCAGAACATCCTATATGCATTGGTTGGTTCTATTCACTAAGCTTCTCTCCTCTGCAGGATCACATATATCCACCAAAATGGCCAGCAGGGCTGTCCATAAAACACTGAGGGATATCTGATTTCAGTAACCAAGGCAGCAGCGTGACAGATCCCAAGCCATATGTGTGCTGATAAAGCCTAGAGATTTTCACTAATTGGCAGTAGCGAAGGAAGCTCCAAGCAAGCACTGGCTCTAGAGGCAGTGTGGTGCAGGACAGCAGCCAAACAGGAGTCACTGGTGAAGCAAAGCAAGCTCCTCATCGAGCTCTGGGGTCAGGACTAGTGCTGGCACAGGAAGGGACTGTCTGACCTTAAGCGCAATAGCTTCGGAGAGCTTGTGGATCACATGGCTTTAATGGGCTTGTGGAGACTGACCACATCCACGTCAGCTCCACGGATCACGTGGTTGCATTACAGCCAGTGCCCCGTTTAACAAACAACAGTATAAGCCCAAAACATTGTTATCCTAATTGGTACAAAACGTAACTACATTTTACCATGGATTGTAAGTACTTCTGCATACTTTATTCACAGAGTGTAAGATCTAGAATTCCTAAAAAGCACACCACAGATTTTTAAAGTTTAAGCCTGGGCAATTGCACACACACAGGAATTACAAGATTTGGAAGAAACGACAAGCAGGTAAGGGAGTTTCTGGACCAAGAGGCAGGGGTGAAGTGTAATCAACTTCATTGGAGCTTGCATCCTGGAGCTTCATACAAATTGCAAAGTCAGTTTAATTACTTAGTTTATTTCTTTATGCTTTTAGAAATAACTATGGCTGAATAGAACAACATATAGCAGGAGGTGAGGGCGAACTGTCTGTAGTCCTTCACTCATCCACTACTGCATACAAAACAAGCATCACAAGTTATTGACTGGCCCATTTACGATGTCTGGCATTGAACACCACCTTTAGGCTGATGCTCATCATCTTCATACACTTCTCCGTTATAGTGGTGTTTTCTCTTTTGAGATGGATCAAAGTCCACTAAATCCACCTGTTCCATTTCCTCAGTTTCTTCTATTTCCTGCCTTGCAGGTAGCAGTTTTTCCAGCAAAGACAGCTTATCTGAGGACAGGAAGCCACTCTCTGGGAAGTTGACCTGAAATCATCAAGAACTGGGGTTACTCAAGTTTGTCTGAACTGGTCTTTTATCATCACACCTACATACAGGTCAAATATCTGGTCAGATTTATCATCACAGATAACTTAAATCCAGAGCTTAAAAAAATTAGCAACACCACTAAGCTACTTTTTAATGCCTCCATGAAGTTAGTTTCTAACTGGCAACTTAACCAATACATTTCTTCTGCCTTTATATATTATATAATAACATATAAAACTATATATTTGTATATATAAACACAAAATGTTAACATTACAGATATGGTTAAATATCTTCTAAGCCATAGCAGACAGAGCCTGCTGCTACAGCTCCCAGCATTAGCTTCTCCCCAGCGAAGAAATCAGCATTTTCCAGCCTACTCTTCTGCTCCAGCACAGAAGTTGAAGTTACTCATCCATCCTTCCTAAAGAATATGTGAAACAAAAGGAAATTCACAAGGTCACTGAAGAAAATTCCTCTGGTACTTTCAGCATAGTGTTCAGGAAGTTCTCTCTTTGTTCTGAACTGTAATTCTGTTTGATGGATTACATGTTCTCACCATTGTAAAAAACAAATACCAAAAATCTGATTACTGGCATCTCTGCTTGATTGAGGTGATGCTTAGAGGTTAAATTTTGGATGGATATTGAGTCCTGAACTCTGCCACGGAAGTGAGCTGACCCACTTACCCTGAATTCTATGATCAGACGTCCTTTTTCATATGGTCTGCGATAAATTGGCATACCTTCATTCAACACACACTTAATAGCCCCATGCTCAACAACCTGGCCTAAAAACAAAACAAAACAAAAAGATCACAAAAAAAAAAGGGATACATGCAGGCAACAGAAGCAGCTTTAAGTTTTAAGTTCGTTCAATATTCACATAGGTTTCTACACTGCGGTTCGGCACCAACACTGCTATGTAGTACTCTAACGGGGACTTAAAGCCTGGTAATATCTGAATAGGAAAGCAGATTGATACTAAATTAAATCCTGTAACCTTGTTATGCTTCCCAAAGGAAACAAATTTATTAAGTGTTCCATCACTTAGAAGGCTGACAAAGCGGTTTTCAGAGACCCATGCCCTTCAATTCTCATGAGGTATCCTCAGGATACAAGTATGCCCATGAGGTAAGGTCTGTTACTATGTCATGCAAAGAAAAAGTTACTACTGATTGCTTTCCAAAAATCCTTTCTTATTTCATGATTTGTACCGCAAAGACTAGGGAAAACAGCTTGATACCAGCACACATCCCTTGTACAACAAAACTGGATGTTTCTGTTCCTTTCCTGTTCTCAGCTTACATTCACCTTGTGCTAGGACTTCCAACAGAAAGTAAAACAACTCTTACCAGGATGGGAGGTAATAATAATAGTTCTGTTGTCCAGAGTTGTGATAGGCTTTTGAAAGCCACAGAGTGCTTCCACAAGTTGAATATCCATAGACAGAAGAAGATCTTCATCTCGTCTAAGGCAGAACCAATCAAACAACAGTCACAGAGAGGCAGAAACAGTAAAAGGATCATACCCAACCTCAATATTTAACTTGGAAATGACAATAAGCTGTAATGTTAATAGAAGCTCAGGCACTTAAATAAAGAATACCAAATACTGATATAGCATTTCAAGGCAGCAATTACAGGAATGATACCTATACTGAGAGACATTACTGATCACATCAAGCTAACTGAAGTGTAGAAGTGTTTACTGAAAAAAAATACATAGAGCAAGGCTCACTTGCATCCAGTTTCACTCCACTGCTCCTATCCAAGGAAAAAATGCTCTCTCAGCCTCATAAATACTGCAACAATCCCTTCCTTCACTTTCTTAAGTGCACCGCCTTGCTCTATGTTAACATGTTACACTCACTCTAGAAGATCTGTTACTAGAGAAGTTTGAAAGCGTGATGGCCCGTGGGTAATGATGCAAGTACCTTTTAGAAAGCACCAAGAAGTATCCAGAATAGAAGGTGTGAATTCCTTTAACTGCCTCTTGTGGCTTCAGTATGGCAGTGCTAGTGATGTTTACATGTTCAGAAGCTACAAAATTGTCCAGCCTATTCAAAGAACTTATAACACTTACCCTGTTTTTGAAAGGTCTCTGGAAGAAGACTTGCAGGAAAAGCTAATTTTAGACTCTTACAAGAGAGGAGGAACATCCCACTTGTGCGAGAGCATGACCTCAGCATAACCCCACAAAACCAGTAATATCAAGGGTTATCTAAGGACACTAGAACTGAAGGTAGTGGGTAGAAAGACGGACAAAAATAATCTAGCAGAATTCTGACTTCAAGTCCCAGGAAACCATGAGAACAGTTCGGCATATCTGACTCAGTGTCTGGTTTCACTGGAAGTTAAGAAAAATCAGCCGAGTAAGCTTATCCAAAGCAAACAGAACTGATTCTTAACCTGTGAGCTCAGTGTTCTTTGGCATAGCATTCTGGCAGCAGCTTCAAGACCTCAGCACCATACAAAATAGTTGGGCAGACCAGCTGCCGGCTTCCCAAGAACCTTTGGCTCACTGTTTCTATTTACAAGGTCAGTGGTTCGTGTTGAAACAAATAAATACTTTGTCTAAATTGACGGATTCTCTTTTAACTGCTCTGAACGGGAGCAGTATGACATCAAGTACAACACATTTCTGCAAGATGATCAGCAGTTCTTTTAACCGGGTCAAAATGCACTGGACAGACCAATTCCACAAACAGTAACTTGAAAGAGGGAGGTGTGCAACACTGAGCAGTACTGTATCGTAAATGTACTGTGAAATAGCTGAGATGTGGTCAGTGCTGCCTGAGTCACTTCTGCATTCACAATAAAAAACAGGCAAGACCAATTACCTTACCCACAGCACTCAGGCAGGAAATGAAGTGAGGGAAACCACCTTTGATCAGAAGGGTGCAGCCTATACTGAGTGAGTTTGTCATAAGTAAGATCCCCAAACAAATGTGAACATGGTCCAAGTTTTCCATGCCTTGAGGCCAAGCAGACAATAAAAAGCTGCCTACAGTAAATGGTAATTTTCTGAGCTAAGTAACAGAATGCCGTCCCAAAGTGACCAAGGAAACAGTCATAAATATTCAAATCTACTAAACAAAATCTCAGTATTTTAAGAGTTCTTGACACAAGTGGCTGAGACTATTTGCACCAGAATTCCTGCACCTCTGGCCACTAAAACAAGCTCACGGTGAGTTCCAGTCACATGATCATATCCACTGACACTCCAGTTACCAGGTAAGTAGTAACCAAGGACAAGCACTGCAGAAGTTAACATAAGAGGATTCAAGAGTTTTTACCTTGTAAATACAGAGTGGTCTTTTTGATCCAAGACAATAATAATATCCCCGGGCTCCAGACCTGGCTCTTGGTCCCCTTCACCATGGAATGTTATTTTCTGACCATCCTTCATTCCTATTGCAGAAAACATTTCCCTTATTTTTAAGTGAAAAGAACCAACAAGAAATGCTTTTATAGACATAAGCTGGTATCAAGAAACCTCTGGATCTTCAAAAAAGAACATCAGGATCTTCCCTTGAAGAATTCTCTTTTTTGTTTGTGTCCAACCTTAGTGTTGCTAACCTGAATCAATATTATGGCTGAAGGTCACTAAGCTTAATTATACTGTCCAAACAGCCACCAAGATAAAAGTCTTTAAGGGAAATACCACGAGGTTTTCCTTATACAGACAAGTACTATAAAGAAAACAGAAACACCATGTACAAACTCAATTTTGAGAGCAACTGACCAATAAGCTACTTCAGCTTCAGAAATATGTGGCGTATCTCCTCATGAAACATCATCTCAGTGCCTGCCAAGTGCAAGAAGCACTTCTAATGGACTGTAACCCTCATGTCAGGCACTCCTTTCACTCACACAAAAGTGTCTACCAAAACTTCTAGCTTCCTAATGCTAAATAAGCCTGGTTTTCTAGAAAGGAAACGACACCCTTCTCAGAGATTTTCCTGTTCAAAACATCAGTTTTATAACCCTCTTAGTCCTCATATTTACTATTACTGTAGGACTTTCCCTGCTAAAAACAAATTCAGCATTGCACAAGCTACGCATACACATACAACAGTCACAGCGGGTAATCAGGAGCAAGTCTGTAGAAGCCATGTGTTGTAAGCCTGCTCTATCTTACAAGCTGTCTTACAAGCTGCACTACTCCAGAGATTTCTCCCACCAGCTTTTGAGCAGCCCCCTCAACAGAGGTGCGTTTGCCACCCAATATTGTCACGTTCACTCACCCCTGCGAGGGTTTGTGTGTGGAGCTGCATTTTGCCAGGCAGGGAAGGAGTACCTGCACTGAGCAGCACTGTCAGGGTTGTGCAGCCAGCAGAATTCTAAGCACAAGAGGCTTAGCACTTTCTCAGCGCCCTGTTACTGTAGCAGACCTGGTTCCCCTTCATACTGAAACACAGCAGAAGTGATCGGAGTCTGCGGGGTTTCCCTACAGGCAGTGAAACCCGATTAGGCTTCCTGATAATGAAGTGTGTTTACAATGAGCTCAAAAATAATTCACCTCTTACAATAACGCAGGTTCTAGAATTCATTCTTAGTTATGTGCACAGGTTTTGGAAGGCAACACAGAACCTTCCCTAGAAGCAAGTCACCCACTTCAAAAAAGGCAGCAACAGGCAACTTTACTGTATGTGTATGCATCAGTGTTACTCACCAATTAAACACCATGTATTTTCTAAAGCTTCTGTTTTACAGCGGCAGAATCAGTCAGTACACCCAAGTTCAATACCTCATCTTAGTAAGACACCTCACCTTTGTCAATGTGCACTTCTAGGATCTTCTTCTCTCTAACAATTTTCCTGCCATTGCAGCTCTTACACCGGTCCTTGGGGCTGATACGCTCTCCATGCCCCTGACACTCCATGCACACAGACTGGATTTGCTGCACCATTCCTGGCCCGATCTGGTGAATTCTGATCTGCATGCCTGATCCCCTGCAATTAGGGCAGCATTCTACTGCCCCTTTCTTGCCACCACGACCTGAGAACGAAATTTAAAGACAGACCGTTATGTGCTGCCAGAAAAAAACACCCGATAACTTTAAAAGTGACTTGCATCTAGTTTCAGTTTCATAGTTACCTTCACATTTGTCACAGATAACATTTTTCTGCAGTGCAAGTTTCCTCATCGCACCATTGTACATATCTTCTAAACTTACTGACAGCTGGTGGACCACATTTTTACCTGTAAAAGAAAACAGATATTTAAGTCTGAAAGCTTGGTGTCCAACTTCCCATGTCTCCATGCTCAAGTCACGATAAACCAAGTCTTTGGGCTTTAACATTTCATTTCAATGGAGCTTTGTCTTGTTTTGCTGGCATTAGTCAAAAGCCCCTTCCCATCTGATTTCAAACCAGCTAACAATTCTAATGGCTTTGCCCTTAGAAGAGACTTTCTATGAAAGCAAAAACAGTAACAGAAACAAAACATACAGAACCTCAGCCATTTAAGTTATATAACAAAGGACTCAGTTTTAACAAGGTCACCAAACACATGTCCTATAAGGAAGTGGGAGACATTTTTTCTCTCACCAGAGGACTTTCTGGAAACAGAATTAAGCAATTATGTTTTAGCACTCAGGAATTGCTTAGAACTTTAGCTGCTGCAGGCTTAGTTTAGCTCTGGCTTACTAGGAGTATTTTGCTACAACACTGTAACATTTTGATACAAGCACTTTTTAATTCCCTTTGTCCCCAGATCTGTGCCAAGAGGTGATGGGGTCAGCACTGGTCTTAACCAGTTTAAAATTTTTCCCAGTCTGATTAATCTGGAGCTTAACTTCTGAGCAGCTTTTTACTGCAGCTTCAACTTAACTCAACTGAACAGTGCTGGAAGACAAAAAGTTTCACAGACTGAACTTGATTCTGATATCTTATTTGGACACAGTTGCTTGCAATTAAACATGAAATTCACATTTAAGCACTATATTTAAGGCAGCAGGGCTACAAATCACGTTAAGCTAAGTTACTCTTATGTTTCCTATTCAGTCTATTGGCAGCTGGGCTTACACTCGGGTAAAGGCTGTCCAAACACAACGACACCAGGTTAGCGATTAACGGGGCACAATGAACGGCAAACCAAACTACCACCGAACGAAACAAATGTTCTGCCTCCCCTCTGCATCTCAGGCCTTAAGGGACAACAGTTTTCTCCGATTTTGAGATTAAGCCTGTAACTTCCCTTTAACTCTCTTTCAGTTCTTACATCCATGGCACTCTCATGGGAGACTCTGATCCTGCCTATCATCGCGGGCACGCTGAAAAAGTGTCGGAGAGCCGGCTCCTTACCTCGCCTCTCTCTCTGCATCCTCCCTCCGCCGCCGAAAAACATATCGAATATGTCCATAGGGGACCCGAAGCCGCCCCCGGAGCCGCCCTCCTTGATGGCCTGCTCGCCTCCTTTGTCATACAGCTCCCTCTTCTTCGGGTCCGACAGCACCTCGTACGCTTGGGAGATTTGCTTGAACTGCGCGAGAGATACGGGCACTCGGACATCTGCGGCCCCCCATGCGGGACCCCCGCCCCGCTCCCGCCGCCCCGTCCCGCCCCGCCCCGACCTTCTCGCCCTCATTGGGGTTCTTGTCCGGGTGGTACTTGAGCGCGAGCTTGCGGTAGGCCTTCTTCAGCTCCTCGGCGGACGCGTTGGGCTTCACGCCCAGCACGTCGTAGTACGTGGTCTCCTTCACCATGGCTGCGGCGGCGGGGGGCGGCCGGGGCTGCGGGCGGAGATCCCACACTCGGCGGCGCCGCTCCCGACTCTTCTGGAAAGTTCGGGCCGGTCCCGCAGCCCCGCCGCTTTTCGCACAGCCCCCCCCCCCCCCCCCCCGGAACTCCCACCCCCGCCGCTCGCAGGGCCCGGGAGGGCAGTCCGCCAATCGCTGCTGGGGAGGGGAGCGCGGCTGGCCAATCAGCGCCCGCTCTCACCTTCTCCGGCACGCGAGGGCCCCGCCCCGCCATGCGCGGGCGGTGACTCCCGCCCTGCCCCGCGTGCGCATCGCGTCGCGCCTGCGCGCCGGCTGGGCGCCGTCCTCCTCAGCGAAGGCACGGAGCGGCACCGGGTACGCACGGCCGGCCCGGCCGCCGCCTTCCCGGCACCGCTCCGCGCCCTTTTCTCGCCTCCACCCTACGCGGGTCTGGCCCCGTCTCCGCACAGGCCTGTCGTCGGCCGAGCCCGCTTCGCGCCACTGCGCCTGCGCCAGGCCCCGGCGACCACCCTCTGAGCGTGCGGGCTCGGTGCGCCTGCGCCGAGCCACGCGCCGCGGCGGCGGCCGCCGCCTGGTCACGTGGGAGCGCGCTGCAGCAGCCGATTGGCTGCGCCGGCTGCGGCGCGAGCGCCGCGCGGGCGGTAA
>JAWMRA010000090.1:24336144-24374170 GCA_035584735.1 Pseudotriccus pelzelni | reverse complement strand
TATCTTCCCAGGACATTCCTGAATAGGAGATAAGGGTTACAGAAGGGGGTTTTGGGAAGAAGAAACAGTGACTTAGCCAAAAGTTTACAGAAGCCATCTTTGAAACATTCACTTAAACAGACCTTAAAACTTCTATTTTTCTTATATACTGTAGATAATTGCTACAGGGCACCAGAATGGCATGAGACAGTGACTCTTGGGCCTGTCAAGTTATGCCTGATACCAAGCAAGGATTTGAGTTTTGTGTGTACATAAGTCCAGATCCCAGAGCATCCAAATGCCTGTAGATAGCTCCTAAGCTATTCTCTGGTTCTTGAGTGAAGCTTCTGGTCACTGATCAAGTCCCATTCAGTTACTCTACAATGTTTAAACCTTTGGTTTATTAAAACTACTGTCTTAATAAACCAAAAAAGCCTTTCTGGAAACTAGCAGAAATGTAGACTGTATGAGGGGCCAATGGAATATACAGGCAGTGACTATGACTGTTTAAGTGAAATGCTTGGCAAGAGATGGTGACTTTGCTGAATCATCAGTTTGCAACTGATATTACTGCAAAAGAACTTGGAGTGTGAACATTCTTCTATCTATCTTTTTTTTTTTTTTTCCAGCCAGCTACATTTGCATGTAATCAGCCAGGATTTTGATTCTCTGGCTCTGAAAACCAAAAAGCACTGGAACTCTTTTACTACCGACTATTTCTTAAACTCTGAAGGTAATATTAGAAAAGGTATTTCATAACATGTAATCCTACTCCCAGCTTCTGGCTTTGGGCTTTTTTTCCCAAACAAATGTGTAAGCCATGCATTTTGTTGCAGTAAGTGAAAGGTTTTATTTGATTTCAGATACTGGGGAGTTGCACTAAGTAATAGTGCATTTTGTGGCTGGTTTAAATTAGAATGCAGCAGTGACATGCTGTGCATGCAAAGCAGTGCACGAAGAGTTGCAGTGTCATGTGTTTCATGATGCTATGCGGTCTCAGTACCTCTGGTTTCTTTTTTTTCCCCCAGATGTGATAGAGATGGTAAGAAGCAAGGGAAAAGTGATGGTGAAAGACCAAGTCTCTGAACTTCTCAAACTGCCCCTCAGATGCCATCGTTGTAAACAACAGCTGTCCACAATTCCACAGTTAAAGGAACATCTCAGGAAGCATTGGCCAAAATGACTTTGCAGAAAATGGTGTCTCAACCTGCCTTCGGATTTCAGGTCAAAACAAAGACTGCAAAATGTAAGTGAAAATGTATGTTTGTTAACTGGAATGACAAATGTGATGTCGGGAAACAGCAACACACTAACTTTGTAATTGCTTGGACAAAAAAACAACCCCCTCCTTCAACCAAATAAAAACATAAAGTAATTTCTGAAATTGAAGGTGTGTTTGCAGCTTTGCTGTGGTACAGCCATACTAATCTGTATGTGAGCCAAAAAGCACAGAAGAAGTGTTTTGTTTAGATGAAAGGATTTATTTTAATTCAGAAGCTGAACTAAGCCCAGATCTAGGTTTCTACTGAGAATGCAGAGAAACAAGGCTTTCTAGTCATGTCTGCTGTCTATCACTGAATTTTCTCCTAAGCAATCATGTTGCAGATGCTGGTGTGGCTGACAGAATGTGCTGTCAGTGAAGGGCAAGGAGCATCAGCTACAGCATCCACACTTTGCTGTGCCACTGAATGGCTTGACATTTCAGTGCTGCTGAACTTGCCTCAGCTGTGGAGCAGGCCTTGCCCCTCACCAGGATGCAGGATAGCCACTGCTCAGGTTCTAAGTGGGGCAGACAATGTCCTTCATGTACAAAGATATATTTAAAAATTTTATATAAAAATACATGCATAATAGGCAATGATCAGCTTTTCTGCTCCCCGGAGTAATAAACTATCAAGGTCTGCAGTTGCTTGTCTGCATATGTTGAATTTGGTACAGAAATTGTGGGGTTTAATCCTGCCCTGTTTCTCCACATCGGGATTTTGGTGAGCTTCTAATAATTTGATTATTTTGAAGATGGGAATTTGCAGAGAGGCAGCAGAGCAGTACTAATAAAAATCTATTTCTGGATCCAGAATTGGTATGTACAGTTCAATTTCATCCTAAGCCCAGCTCTGACTTGTTAAGTAAGATGCCTTCTAGGTGAAATGGCTTTCAGTAAACGAGCATGCAGAGCTTCTGCTAGCCAAGGAAAATGCTGCTCCTAACTCTTGATAACACATTTTGTGTGAAGAGGGTGTGCTCTTCTTCCATCCCCCCATGCAGCTGCATGTTGCTATACAGACTCTGATGGGCAAATAGTAAACTTGTTGCTGCTGGAAAAAACCAAAGATGTTCCTGTCCTAGAACTGTCCCCAAAAATGGGTTGTTCCACCTGGTGTGCAAGGAGTCAAGTTTATTTCATGCCAGCACAGGGATGGGTGCTGGGTGGTGAATCCACAGAGCAGCACATCCAGTTACAGTCTGTTTATATTTTCAAAGTACTGAAGTCTGCAGTTACCCAGTTTCTAAATACAGGCCTACTCGATACCTATTGGACAATCTTTTGCCTGCTTCAATTTAAAGGTACAAAGCATTTTAAATTTATTGCACATGTTCTGTAGGTAGGGGTCTTCACTTGAAGGTGAGTAAACCTAAGCTTTAGAGGTGTGGCCTTCACATTATAATGAGCTAAGTTCATTTAAAGGACACATTTTTAGCTGATTTAGCTAACTTCATTAAAACTTACTGAACATTGCCAAATGCAGCATCCAGTATCTAATTCAAGATCTCTGTTTGTGATATCTCTTTGTTTCAAAACTACTCTACACCACCTTGCTGTTTCCCACTTTTCTGGGTCTTCAAAATATTTATTGTTCTCTTATGATTCACTCTGCAAGATCTCTTCTTAAACCATCTTTCACAAGAATGGGGTACAGTAAGTGTGAGGGGTTGGCTCTGGCCTAATTTCAAACACCAGTCACACTTAAAATTTTGCTGATATTATTAATAATATGCCTTAATTTAGAAGGCAAAACTTAAAGAGAGTAAAAACCTGTGACAAAAGCACTGCCAGTCTGTGGATTCACTCCTTATACAAACCAGGGCTTCAGCTGGCCCCAGAGATGAAGTAGTGCTGATGCTTTGCAACAGGAACTGTGTTCGACCAAGACCAGTTGCAAATGCTGGAGAACCGTGATCTTCCTCATGGCAGACACAGGCAAGAAGGGAAAGCCACAAGAGTCACAGTTAAATGCATCTGAAGCCACAAGGGTCAGCCCATGTCTGTGACCAAGGGCAGCCTCAAGGCCACGAGGGAAACTAAAGCAGCATTCATGGACATTGGCACAGGTTACTTTGTGTGGCTTTGCAGGGGATCTATGGCTTTCCTACAGCCTCTCATGCACAGCTGGTAAGCCCATACAGAAGACTGGGAGCAACCAAAAAGACATCTTTGTTGGAAGAGAACTTCAGAATAATAACCTTAACACTCATCAGCCACTAGGACATGGCAGTGGTGGACTGAAACTGTGCCCAAGGTAGTTTGGCGTGTGTTCTGCAGATGAAGATTCAGCTGGGGGACCATGCCATGCTGTTCTGGTGTCAGTGTCCAATCACTGACAAGGAGACAGATGATGAGCTGAAGTTTGAAGAATTTCTGCTGTCCTTGTTGCCCACCAGTCCCATTTATCCACGTACTCTTACGGGAAAACCTCGGCTCTTTGTATGTGGCTCCCCATCCATGAAGGTTGTGTTACATGTAGCATCACTGAGATGATGCTAGCTCGGACATCACGCATTATCTCATTAAGTTACTAAATGTGTAGTCACAGTACTTGACAACAGCCTGAAGTCATCCCCACACCACCTAGATATGCCACATAACTCAGAGCAGCTGTAAACGAGGCACTCCGATGCTTCCCCCTGACAAAGGACTTTTACCACTCCACTCCAACAAGCCCAGGCCGACGCAACACACAGGGCACAAGACGAAATGGCCGTCCTGATTTAAGGCACAAAAACACTAATCTGCTGCATTGGATGTGCTAATGATGTGCAGTAAGAACACAGGTCACTGCTTTGTCATTAAATACCTCCAACACACAGGAAGTGCCTTGGTTTTCCTGGCATTTTTCCACAACACCTGAAATGGCCTGCACTGAACACAGCAGCTGCTGGGCCAAAATTAACTGACGGGGCTGCTACCACTGAAGGGTTTCCAGCCTTGCCCTCTTCCTCTGCTCCCAGAACTTCTTGCATCAGATTACAGAAGCATTCTTGGGTGAAACCTAATTCTCAGGTACAAGACCGATTTCCAGATGACACAGTTCTGCAATCGTGCACAGCATTATCAGGATACAGCTGCTGATCTGTCAGTGCCATAGAGCAGCATTAGCCCACTTCTTTAAACTCAGATAATTAAGTTAGGTAATTATGAGGTAGTATCACCCATCAGAGCATGACACTGACATCTCCCACCCTTTTATTCATGTTTTCCTCTGCCTAAGATCTCCCTGGTGTGAACGGGCGCAGTTTCAGGACGGCAATAGCTGTTGGCACTGCAGGATTCACTCTGATGTAACAAGGCAATACTGATGAAAAACTGGTATTAGCAACATCCAGCAGCAGCAGAGAAAACAGTTAATTTGTTTAGCAGCTACAACAGTTTGCTGTTGGTATGGACTTACTGCTGAGACCTAAAGCAGGCTGAAGTGCTTAAAATGTGGCTCTGTCATCATGGCATGTACCGTCCGTGGGAGGGAGTGATGGCAGAGAAAACAGCCCATTCAATACTGGTGGGATTGCTTCATCCAGAAGGGAGGGAACAGTGTGGGGAGATGTTGGATTCAGCCAGCAGCACTCAGAGCTGCACATCCTTTTGCTCCCCAGCCTCACAAACCACCTCTGCAGTGAGATGTGAGTGACTGTCCCCATGAGTGTGACACCATAGAGGTCACTCACAGTTACAGCTGCATCAGGTGGAGGGACCCTTCACTTGCACAGCCCTAAGAACAGGACAAGACAACAAGAAGCCAGGACAACAGTTTCTGTAAAGATATAATGAAATTATATGAAAAGTTATAGGGATTCCTTGCTCTTAGTTACTGCAGAAGATGCAGTTTCCACTGTAGATTTTTACTGAATTTTGGTGGAGTAAATATGTCTGGATCTGAAAGGCAAATGGAACAAGTGTCAGAACAGTGGGTAACAGCAGTGCAGTTTCTTCAAGAGCTGTCAACTACTTAGTTCACTTTTCTTTACATCACAGGACACTGAGAAATCTCTCCGGATCTATCATTTCCCTTTAGTGACTGATCACCAGCCTGCACAGAGGAATGCTGCCAGCAGAGCTGCTTACACAGGAAAATCTCTAGGGCACATCAAATCCCCTCTCAGTTGCTGTTACTGTTCAGAAAGAGGAGTCAATGAGCAGTGTCACAAAGCAGGACTCCATTCATTCTCCTGTCACTGGGCAATCACACACAACAGCCAGCGTGCTCTGTTCAGCATGAGCAAGAGCCACAAGGCTTTTTCTGGAGCCAGCCCTGGCAAGTGGCAGTAGGCAAGTCACATATAGAGGTTCCATTAGAGGATTTCCCCAAGCAATTCCAGGACTACCAGGGGAGGAGACTGTAGGACTAGTGGGAAAGAGGGAAGACAGGGCAGCTGGGACAAGCCCTAGCTAACTCTCTCAGTCCTAATTTTGCATTAACTGCAAGAACTTCAAGATGGCAAAGTGACACGACAGACTGTAGCCTGCCCTGGTCAAGACCCTGGCCTGACTGCCAAAGCCAGATAGAAAAATTAAGCAGGTAAGTTACAAGAAAAATTATCTAACACATTCCTTAAGAAATCAGATTTTCAATTCCCTTGAAACAGAGTGACATTACACACACAGGAAGCCAGGAGCACAACTCAGTTTTAGCACAGCAATTCGGAGTAAATCTTGTTAAGATGGCTGCTCACTTGCCATGAGGCAGGACAGTACACCATAAAGGAAAGCAATAAACACCTACAGCTGAATAACTGATACAACTGTTGGCAGGTAGCAATGGTTGGAGAGCCTCAAAGCCCAATAACCTGACATTTCACATCCACGCCTAACTCAGAGCCTCAACTAACCTTGTACAACAGGAGGCATCATCTTCTTCTGCTGGTAGGCAGCCATAATGCTGTTTGCAGTTGAATTGGGTCCCAGGGCCTGTAATAAGAAGCAATAGCCATGTTCCAACCTGAACAAAGCAAGGCTAAGAGCAGGGATACCCTCAAAGGAAATTCTGCTGTTAGTGTCCAAAAGCAGAAGCACCTGCCTGCAAGGAGACCTCAGAGTACAATGTGAACAGAAATGTGTGATCAAGTCCAGTAATGTCTCAGAAAACTTAACATAAAGGCAGAAAAAACCTGCTTTTGTGCAGCTCTGAAGGACACAGAGCCCTTATCCCAGCATTGACTTCTTCACAGCCCTGTAAATGTCATGACTTGGCAGTACTAATTTCATTACAGAACCATCAATATTTAAAGTTCTTTTGAGAGTCTCAGTTCCGTGTCACATAGAAGAGTGTTAATCTGTCTTTACAAGTCCTGCGGATCAGCAGTTAGGGAGAAGATGTTGAGGAACATCTTGTGTTCACCGTGAACACTCAGAAAGCACTTATTAGAAATAAAGGCTTTTACTCTGGAAGGGAACCAACTAGAGTCCTAGTGATGTCCTTATTCTGAATTAAGCTGACGCTTAGAAACCTGACATAAGCCTTCTTACTGCAATATACTCCTTATGATATACTGGTTCAGACTAAACTGACTGGTCTGGTAGCTTTTCACTTCACACCACCAGGTTGGACGACCACTGCTCTAGTACACATAAAAGCTATGCTAACACTTCTACCATTAGGCCTAGAAGTGAAAACAGTGTTCCCATGTTCTACAAACATCTTAAAATAAAGGTCACAAAAAGAAGTCACCACTACGACAAGGTAACACAAGCCTCAGGATGTCCAAAGTGGCAAGGACACAATAGGCTACCCCTGTTGTACACATCTAGAGTGTACTGACTTGGCAGGTACTGCACAGAATGGCTACTGAACCTCTACAGAAAAAAAAAACCAAACAAACAGATTTTGAAAGCAAGGGAAGGATTCTGGGCTCTTTGCTGAGTAATACAAAATACTGGTAAACGCTTGGTATTGTATAGCAGGTGATAGGTATTGTGGATGAGCACACACCAGGTTGACAGGGCTCTGTTGCAGGTCTGGAGTCCAGATTTCTGGGAGTGAGGTCTCCATCAACTGCAAAACCTCTTCCAGGACTTGCTGCAGTGCTCCAGCTTGTTCATCATAACCAAAGAGCACAAGCTGCTTCAGAAGGATGTTTATATCTCCTGCAGGAGGGAAGAGAAGCACAAGCAGTAGCAATTAACACAGGTATGCTTTTCTTTGGTATCAGTGCATACAAAGGAGAGTGGCAACTCCGAACTGGTTCTGTCCCTATCCAGCCGCCACAGCACCCAAGTACAAAAGACAAACCTGTAGCAAAACTGACAAGGCCTTGCTTCTCTGCTCCCAAATTTCAAATGCAGAGAGCTCAGACTACTACATGTTATTCCAACCACAGAGGCAGAGGAACTAAACCAAAGTCCAACACAGATGGTTGTACGGACCAGACAGCTTTTCCTTCCAACGAACACAATAAGAACAAGAGGGGTCACACTGCCTCAGCTGTCCTCACAAGCAGAGTGGATTAAGACCACCAAGTGACATACCTTTCACAGACTCAACAGCACGAACATTTTCTCCCAGGACTTCCAGAAGGGCAATATCTTCAAAAGGACTCCCCTCCTTCAAGCTGTATTTCTTACGCTCCGCCTTGCGCCGGTTCTTTGAGGATCGCCTGAAAAGGAGTGCACTCAGTTACAGTATGCACAACAGGACTGGCTGTTAACAGGGTAAGTCTGAAGGAACATCAGCAGTGTGCATGAAACTCGTTACTTGAGTCCTTACTCTCTACAGTGGCAGGGGACTGCGTGTAAACTTCAGCACTGTGACCATGTTTTCAGTGCTACTCCACCAACATCCTTGGTGGTATGGAACACCAGATAAGAGTCAAACTGTTTCTCTACTACAAAAAAGACTGCTCTGCGTTCCAGCAAGGTTAAAGCATGGCTCTAAGCACAAAGCAGTAGTCGTTATCAGGCAAAGAATAGCTTCATTTGAAACACTGGTGCCAGGGTCAATGCTTGTGTGTGCACATTTTAATTTTTGCTGTCTCCAGAGCCTTACCCATTATCACAGGAAAGCAACTTAATTCATAGGCCAGACTTAGCTGCATAATGTTCCCAAGTGATCAGCACACTCTGCCACAGGTGTGCTGAACACTAAGGCTGCATTCTCTTTCTTTTCACATCTGGTCTGCCAAAAAAAAAAAAAAAAAGTGCCCTAAAAAGCCTACAATTTTCCCACAACTGTATTTTTCCACATTTCAACTTTGAATTCAGAAGTGGTCCCACACACTACACGAGCCTGTAACATACCACACCCCACACTGGAGCTCATATTCTTAAAAGCGCTCAAAAAACAACGCAGATGCCCACTGTGGGAAGACATCGGTATGAGATTTAGCAGCAACCCCCGCACACCAAGTGCAGAACCAGGGACAAAGAACGCAAGTCATGCGCACAAGCTGTTAACGTTTGAGAGGCTCTGCCTGTATTCTGTGTCGAGCTTTCTACAGCCAGCTATTCTGGCAACGTGCCCAACACCCACAGAGCCAGATCCTGCGCAGAGTCTGTGTTCACAGCTCCTCTGCTGGGCACTCAGTTGCACTAGTAACTTCTGGCATTTTCTGTGCTTTCCCTTCCAATAGGAGTTAAAATAATTACGAAATGCCTCTAATTAAAGCAGGATCAAGGCACACACAGCTGTAAGGAGGAGCGTGCTAAGCATGAGCAAGCTGATCTCCCAAATGCTGATGCTAGAACAGTCACTGCCTAATTTGGAGGCAGATACCTACGCTGATATCCTTGAATTGCTGTGTGAATATTTGCTGGTCATGTCACTGGCTGTCACAATACTGCTGGTTTCAGAGAAAAGCTCCAATTCTGGGCAATTTGGCACTTCATAATCTGCAAAACATGGTAACAATTGTCACAGCATGGAAAAAGATCAGAGTTATTTCAAGCTTTCTCTCTGGGTGATCAACGTAGTTTGCTGGGCAGATTGATTCCACCTGCTGGTGCTCTGGAGCATTATGGCTCTCAATCCCACTCAGCCAGCACAGGAGAAGAAACAGCAGTCGTGACAGCGACACCGCTCCTCTTCCCTGGTGGAGATAGTGATACTGAACAGCGAAATCCGAGGGATAGCAATCTCAGTGCAGCAGATATGGACCAGCACAAAGCATCCTCCTTTCAGGAAAATTCCCTGAGCCTGTGTGAGCTGGCGGGTGAATATGGCTACAGGTACTCAGCACAAAGGACATGCAGAGCGCTGTCTCACCCAGCCAAGATGGCACTGTGGAGACAACGCTGTGCTATGCTGAAGAACTCTGAGGTGTGTTTTGATCCCATGAAAGCTGTAACACAAGACAGCACTGAAAATACATAATTAGGAAGGCAAAGCAACCACACTCCAAGTATGGTATGAGCAGGGCATGAGGAGAGTGCTGTTCTACTGCTGTAGATGCCACTGGAGCTGGGGGAGAGCACAGCTCTACCAAAAGGAAACCACGAAGAAAAAGATGATCACAGTTAACTTATGCAGGATAAAGTCATATGCACTTCAATACCAACCCTGCAGGCTCTCACAGGCCTTCTCCTTCATCTCTCGGACCACTTGCAGGCGACTCTTATAGCGAAGAAATGCT
The DNA here is from genome assembly GCA_035584735.1 of Pseudotriccus pelzelni. Classification (NCBI taxonomy): domain Eukaryota; kingdom Metazoa; phylum Chordata; class Aves; order Passeriformes; family Tyrannidae; genus Pseudotriccus; species Pseudotriccus pelzelni. The sequence goes on along the minus strand of JAWMRA010000090.1, from coordinate 24,364,354 downwards.
GTTTTCTGAGAATCTAGGAAGATCAGCTGACTTTTCTGAGCTGCTCATTAAGAAAATGAGAACATCAACATTTGTGCAAGAGAAACAGAAAAGCATTTTTTACACAAGCACAGTCCTCAACAAGCTCAGAAGTCAGGTACAGAGCACACAAAAGGACTCAAGTAGAAGGAGATTCAAAGCTTGTAATACAGACCACCAAACAAATACACTTGGATGTGGAGCGAATTAATCTGCCAGACAAGTATTTTCTAGAAGAAAAGTCTTGCTTCTGATACAGGAAGACCAGAAAGTTCTGTGGCTAAGTCTCTTTCCATTAATTAGATTTAAACTAAAGAATTCCTCGACTAATAAAGTGCATAACATGAGAAGAACAACTAATAACGGTAACAAAACATCCTTCCTGGATGGGAGACTATAGCTATCAAGTATTTTTTTTCCCCAGAACTACTCAAAACTTACAGGACAGTATTTTCCTAATTCATAGGCCTGCTGCCACATGTGCTCTGGAACCAAGACTGTCCTGCTTGTTCATGGACATGCAGACACAGACACCTTTGCAGTTTGTGACTGTGAGCTCTGGAAAAGCTTAAAGGGAGCCTGACTAAGCTAAAGAGAGCCCATGACACTGCAGGGCTTTGAGATGCATTGAGTAGAGCCAAAGGCAGCTAACTGAGATGCATCAGTTAGGTAGAAGCAAAGCTTCCGTACTGCTTTCAGTACTGGAGTGCTTTGACTTCCCTCAGACCAAGCAAAGACCTTCTTTTAGCCTCTATTGCACAGAGATCAGATTCTTGCAGATTCACCTTCCAGAATAGCAGGTTTCAAGTTGGTCTCCAAGATATCCAGTCTGCCATACTTGTGAATCTGGATTAGGGAAAGGAAAGAATGTATTATTTAAGGATCTAACCCAGATCACATCCCTTTGTTCTTGCACTCTAAACAAGTACTTCCTGTCCACAAGAATTCTTGTTCTTGTGCTCTGAAATGTCTTACCAGCCTTAAAGCATCTTCCCAAAGAGCCCCTTCTAAGAGCAGAAGAACAGCCTCTTCATAGTCCTAGAAGGAAAGAGCAAACACATTCAGGTAACAGCTATTCAGATGCATATTTCTGTGCAGCAGTATCACAGTCAAGAGAGGAAAACACTACTATGCCAGGTATTTTGAAGTGTTGATATAAAAAAGCCAAATAAGCAAATAAAACCCACAAACCCACCAAAACTATGTTACTTCTCCCACAATAAGGGGAAAACCCTCTAGAACTCTGTCTTCCTTACTGCAGCCCTCATGCTTCAGCTCTCTGAGACAGAAGGTTTCCATACCAAAGCATGTGCAGCTTCAGAAGTGTACAAACTCAGGCACACAGCATTTATCCCCACCCTGCTCACTGCATCACCTGGACCTGCTCTGCCCTCCCCAGGGGAGCCCATGGCACAGACTGTTTTGCTGTCAGCATGCATGGAGTCACATATGGTGCAGGAGAACAGAGAAAACACAGATGGGCCGCCTACCTGAGAGAGGGCATTACTGGGGCACAGACACGAGGGTGATATGTTACCTGAGAGTACTGTTCCAGGAGTATGGCTGCCTCTGCATGCCTTCTCTGTTCAACTAGTTTTCCTACAAGAAAAGACAGGAGTTTCAGCTTTTCAGGGCTGGATTTTGTGCCACAAAACTACAAAGTAGAGGAAAATCCCACTCAGTGAAGCACTTCCTATCTGCTCACACACACGCTCAATTGCTAAATTATATCTGTAATTTAAGAAGGGTACCAGAAAAAAGCATGAAAGGCAAGACATGAAGGATTCAGAAAAAGCAAATATGGCAGTATCCAACTGTGGAAGACTACACTCCCAGAAGCCATATCCCCACTGTGTTAAGCGGGCCTTTCATAGACTGGACCTCTGGGTAAGGCTGAAGTCAAGACAATGCTCCATTTCTCTTGCTACAATATATGCCAGGTCCACAACCCATCTCACACATGCAGTCTGTGATACACTTGTGAGCACAAAATCCGAGACCAGCTACCTTTTTCTCCTGCATCAGGACAGCACACAGCTTTACATGTACCAGGTGGTCCTAACTGCTAGCAGGCTTTAAAGGGAAAATGTTAAAATGCAGCTCTGAATTATGCAATAGCTTTCAAGATCTGTGATTAGGCACAGTACTTGCATCAATGATGTCCAGAGGCCTCAGTAACATCAGACAGTTCAGAGCATGTCTGTTCCCCCAGGATAACCAAGGAGGCAATTTGGAAGAGCAGTTTAGCAACCAGTTGCAAGGAGACACAAGAAGAAGTCAGCATGGGGGCAGCCAAGGCCACAGCGAGCTTGGCAGCTCCTGGGTGCCAACCAACACAGCTCCAACACATTTTGGTTCCTTTGAGAAACAAAGGTGATTGCACAAACCCCTGGGAAGCATGGGATCTTTGTTCTCATTTAAGAAAAACGCTGCTGAATACTGAGTGTTTCATTGAATTTTAGAAAAAACTGAAATGAACCACAAATAACAACAGCCACTTCTGCTCTGCACAGTCCCATCTCCTCAAGGCCTACCTGCCATGCTCCGTGCCAGACTGGACAGCTTATCCTTTGTGTAACCAAGCCGTGATGCCATGCACAGGGCCTGCTGCCAGCTGCCACTGCTCTGAAAAGCATCGAGTGCTTTTGCAAAGATGCCAGCACGAGCAAATATCAACGCAGCCTGTTCACACAGCTGCTTCTGAACCAAGTACTCCCCATATGCATCACTGATATCCTGCATGAAGAAAAATAAAAAGTTAGCTGTAAAGCCAGTAGCAGTCATCCATTAGTAAATATTAAGAGCCCATCAACAAAAGCCTACTACCCCCTCCTCCAAGGGGCTTCCAGGCACAATGTTTCTACCCCATTTCAAACTTCTTATCAAGCTGAAGGCTGATGATCAGGACATGCAGACGTTTCATAGGACCAAAGCAAGTGACACGGAGAGGTACCTAACTCTCCAAACCAAAGGCTGGGTAAACTAGATACTACAGGAAATCAGATCCTTCTTCCCCACTCACATGAGCAGTTTTTGTTAGAATGTCCCTCTGAACCAACTTACTTCAGAAGGCACACACTGGCACAAGGGAACAAGCAAGCCCTGCAGTTCTAGGCATGGGCTATTTGAAACTCACTCCCTCCATGAAGAAAGGACAGGCAGATTTTACTGGAAGGATGGGAAATGAATAACAGAAGACTCCCAATGCACCATTCAGGAACAGACCTCCCTCATGAGTAAAGAGTCCTTTCTGCACTCACTGTGTTGCAAATAGACCAAGTTTCTCTACTTCCCCTCTAATTCAATCTACTACTTTTACAAAGGCTTGTGTGTTGTATATTTACAACATCTAAATTAAATTATATGAAATGCATTTACATTTTATCTCAGCCTTGGGCAAGCTAAAGTTCTTCAGTAATACTGAAACCAACAAGGGAGACCACATAGTAGGAAACAACACAGCTGCAAATGCCCAAGGTCTACAGCACTTTTCAGAACAGTTTAAGGATAACAAAGTGTCTCCACACAAGCTGCAAGCCATACAGAGGTCAAGACAGGAAGAAGTCTTTTTGTGGTAATGGAAGTCCATCAGCACATCACAAGATAGTGCACCACAAGAAACAGGAATTCCAGGTGCTCTCTGGGTCACGGGACCAAAGAAATAAACAGCCAGTCCTTCAATGACCAGGCACCACAGGGTTAGTCCTAATAGTCACTCCAGCTATCATCTCAGGGGAGCGTCTCAGACAACACTGTAACAGCAATGACCTGCAGAACGTGAACACAAGCAGCTGCTGTTTCATTCCTGCCCTCATGCAAGGTGCTGAGGACATGCAAACACCTGAATGAGAGACCGAAAAGCTTGGACACTGCAGTGTCACATCCGTACACACCTTGTACTCCTGAGTGCTAGAGGCGTACAGCTTCAAGGCCTCACCATACAGATTCTGATCCTTCACCAAGTTCAAAAATTCAGAGAAGTGTTCAGGACCTGCAGAAATAATGTACTTCTCGTAAAAATGAAAGAGAAAGCACACAGCTCTCACAGCTCGCAGACAGTCTGGGTTCATCACATCAAGAAGCAGCTAGAGGTGCTGGGGTGGAAGAGCAAAAAAAGCACCTGTTCTACTACTGTAAGATCACTTCCTTGAGGTTTGCTCCACTTTTGCCAGAGATACCAACTGGGCACAAGTCACTTAAGCAGTGACTTATGCTTCATGATCACTCCCTGCACCAAGCTGCCCTTCAAAAAGCATGCAGCAGAAGTTCACCTGCATTATCAGGAGGGAAGATGACCTTGTGCAATCCTTCTCTTTCTTCAGCTAATTTACCCAAAAGGCTCTCCAAAATTAAAATGTTACACTCCAGAAATTCTTGTTAGGACACCTACCACATTTGCTGAGGTGCCCAAGAGCTTTTGTATATCTCTTCAAGTGTCTGTCTATTGTATATCGCTGATAATTGGTTTCCATTTTCCGCAGGGTATTTAAGAAGGGCAAGTATTCTTTTGGGTCCTGCAAAGAATAGTAAAAACTGCAGTTGAGCTAATCTGCTAAAATCCTTATTTGCCCCCATCTTCGCAAGGAGAAAGTCCCAAATTTGAAAATATGTAATACCCTAAAAAGACTTTTTTTTTTTTCTTTCCAAACGTAAGTAATTTCAGAGATCAATTCTGTATATGTACCCTTGCCAGGAATGATTAACTTAAATTACCTGGCTACCACATAGACTTTGGCAGCATCTAAAGGCTGGTGACATTTAAATTTCAAGGCTGTTATGTCATATCAGATATTAGTTCCTATTAGATATTATCATGTATAAATTTGCAGCCATAAAGCTGATCAATGTCCCCCACACCAAAGGTCATAACACCTATTAACATGAATAGGGTGTTCTAACTGATGGACAGCAGGCATTATTGCAACATTAGGAAACTCTGAAGATCCTGATGGGCATTTCCACTCAGAGATTTCACATTAAACCTGCGTAAAGATACACACTGCTATCATGAGCACCAATGAATAAGCAAGAATGGCAAGAGTACAGAGCTGGGAATGGAAGGCCTGCAGTCACAACACTTCAGACACCAGTCCCTTCCTTCCTCAGAGGTATTTTGCCCCACTGCTCTAGAACACTAGCATTTCACCTTGAGCACAAGCAAGTTTCCAAAGCTGTGCTCAAGAAGCACTAAGGGATGCAGAGATGTGACACCTTCCCAGCACCATCCCAAGCACACGCAGGACTTCTGAGCAACTGGAACCCTGCCTGGGTAGAGAGCCATTACTAAAAGAATATGCAGCCTCATCTACAGAATCCAAAGAACCTTTGAGAAAGCAAAAAAATAGTTCCTTGGCTGGAACTATAAGCAAAGACCTTTTGAGACTTCTCTGCCACCATGATGACTAAATCAAAGTCATACGTCCCCAAGGAATACTCATACAATTCGTTGACATCCACAAGGAAAAGCAGGTACTTCAGTGCTTCTTCTGCACTCACAGCTTTGATATCTGAAGTCATACTTTCTGTAACAAAATAAAGAAGATAACAAGATAAACAAGATATGATCTGTTACACCACCAGCAGTGGAACCCTGATGTGAGGGAAGGATGCATGCTCAAGCACAACCCTGACCACAGACAGAGACCCTCAAACTAACAGCTTGTTCTGTTTTGCAGAAGGGGTTACTTTGCCTTTCCTGGGCAACCTCAAGAACCATCCCAAGCACAGTAAATTCTGAAGTGTGCAACTGTAACAAGTTAGAAGTATCAGCACAAAATAAAGGTTTGCCAGCTTGAGACACTAGGACCCAGAATAGCAACTCCCTATCCCATGCTTGGAGAACTAGAGTTCCAGCTGGAAACCAAGAACAGGTCCAACTCTGGGGTATCTGCTGACAAATCTAGATAAAAGGATGAGCTGAAGGCATGTACAGGAGCATACCTTAGCTGATATGCTGCTGTACCTAAACACACAAAAGTTCCAAATACCTTTGTTTTCTGGCTGACTCCATAAACAGTCACCTTAAAATAACTTTCTGGGTGAGCCACACTAACAAGTGAAAGTGTTGAGGAATACAATCAGTGCAGGCAGCTCGGTGTGCAGCAGCAGTGGGGGCTGCAGCTCTGGGGGCCATGAACTGCCAACCCTTTGGGCCTGGGACACCTGGGGTTGAGCTGGTAAGGCAGTCTGGTCTGACTATGTGAGTGTGGGGTGTGTAGCTGTGAAGGGGCTACAGTCCCAGCTCAGGTAGTGCAAGCATGACTGCCAGAGTAGCTCTTGGATGGTTGGACAGGTAAGTTTCCTTAACAGAAAGCTGCTGCAAACCACCCATTTTCAAAACTTTTGAGTTGTTGATACAAAACCTCGAAGATCATGAACCTTCTGGAGAGCAATCTCCAGTTCTGGAGGACTTTTCTTTACATGTGCTGTCAGTATTGATAGGCAGTATCTGAAAAAAAGGGAAGTAGTGAATGAAAAAGTGAGAAGGCAAACACTGCTTGTTCCTTTTTTAGCACAGTTTTTGCAAGTTCTAATTTACATGTTAGTAAAAAAAAAACAATGAAAAGAAACTTCTCAGGCACTTTGATCTTTCTAAAGTAATGCAAGAAACATGGGAAAAGAACAGAATATACCAGAAAGGTTTTCCTATTCAGCATGACTCCTAACACATGTGACAATGCCAGAGGTCTGTTTTGAGTAGAACGAACTTCCTTATCATGCCAGCCAGCATAAGGAAGAGAACACACCTCTCTCTGAAAGTTCAGCTAGCTGGACACAGTTTTCAAAAGGAAATTTGGCATGAAAACAGCTTTTTTTATAAAATGAAAGCTTTCTAGGATGTTATTTTTACTTTCATACATTTCAAAGTTACTATTTCAAAACAGCTTTCCAGCTAAAGAGATGCTTTGTTTTCTGAAACAGTTTGCTGAAAAATGTCTAAATTCTTAGGGCTCAGCAGCAACTCACGACCTGTTGCTCCTCTCTCCATTGTTTAACATGTAAGCTGCCCATATCTTAACACCGTTTCACTAAACACTGTTATTATCCCATTTTCCCACTCTTTATCCTTGTCTGGTGTTGATTCATCCATGGAGGATGGCTACCAAAAAGCTAATAATTCAGAAATATGAAGCTGATGATTTATAAAACAATTCAGTCTCAAATGGAACAGCTGAGATCTTTGCAAAGGACCAGCTGCTTCAAACAGTCAGCAACCTACTGGTACGACAATCTCGCTCATGTCTCTCCATCCCCATACCACACTGATCCTAAACAGACTGTACTTTTTGAACCCTTATAAGCATCCTGCATCTATTATTTTAATTTTGGTAGTTAAATGCTGCTTTGCTATCTGTGGAATTATCAGATGTTGTGGTTTCCAGGACAGCACCCTTGTCAGAAGGAAGGTATGGTATACCTTAGTTTTGCGGAGCACAACCTCATCTCACAGAACCTGAAGCAAAATAACTGATGTCAAAGACAGCTTTGCCTTCTTCAATGACTTACTGGAAATCTCCCTATTGATTCCCTTCACCTAAAAGAAGAAAGTGCTCACTTTTGGGGGTCAATGTGTTCCATGGCAACTCTCATCACATCACATATGAGGTTAACTTTCTTCTGATCAGAATGCTGGCGTGGTTGGGTATTACTGCTACCACTCAGAGATGGGTACATGCTCTTTGTGAAATCTTCTTCTCTAAATAAAAGCAGATGACATGAATAGCAGCAGTGTCCACCAGACAACCCAGAACAAAGACAATAACATTAAGAAACAAATGCAAGTAGCAAGTTACTACTCAACAAAATAGCTATGTCATGCTGTACTGACACACAGCCTGCTACGCTACCAGAAAGCTCTCCAAAATCTCTTATCAGTCCCAACTGATTGTCAGCCAAGAGAGGCATTAAAAAATCCCAACAAATGGTCAGAACAACTACTTGAGTTGCACCAAAAAAAAGCGAAAAAACTAGAAGGCAAGGTTTACAAGATACAGCTGTCTTGTACAAAATCCAGTATGGATTTATTCACTGAGCACTTCCGAAAAATAAGACATTTACTGTTATTTCTGGTCAGGTCAAAACTGAAAATAGAACAGTGAAGTGATAGCTCCAGCTCCTAAACAGTTACTTACTTCAGCAAGCTTCAGAAGTCCTGAAGCTACCAATGCCTTAGAGTTTCACCACTCAGCCTTTAAGAAAGAAGTCAGGGGACCTGATTTGGTAATCCAAGCAAGTATCTTGGCCTCAGGCTCTAGACAAACAGTGCCATCTTGCTCCTCTTTATGTGGGAACAAAACTTTCTCTGTTCTCATTTACTGCTGTACAGCAAACCAGAAGAAAAGTCAAAGCAGTTGGACAATGTATTAATTCCTTGCTGCAAAAATCCAGTGGCTGCCTGCAAGCTGGAATTCCCAATCAGACAGACTGTCTCTGAAACTACTGAGTTTACTCGGGCCTTTATGAGTCAACATGCCAGATTTCTGGCTTGGTGCACCCACACTGAAGACCTGCCAATATCTTGACAAAATTATGTACCACTGACAATATGCATGTTCCACTTGCGGAATTATACTCACTTCAGTTCTGTGAAAAATAAGTTGATATAGTTCACAGAATCTATTTGCTTGATAAAGTTTTCTGTGTTTTCCAGAAATACCTGAAACGAACAAGAGTATTACCACTGTTACTCTGAATATTCTTGGCACATTAAGTACAAGAACAAATTCATGAGACTTTCTATGAAAGTACAGGGTGAAGGAAATGGTAAATCTAATCTGCCTGCATGATGATGTCACAGTGCAGAGCAGTGCAGAGCAGCCATCTCTGCTGAAAGCACTACCTACTCTTTTGAATCCTGTGTTCAACGGCGATGGATTCCAGGGTAGATTAGCATGGCAAACACCAGCATAGAACTGGGCATACTTGCCTTGGGATTGTGGTCATAGAGAAGATTGAGGTTGATTCGCAGCTTCCTCATACACTGAAAAGCTTCCCTGAACATAAGCCTGGAGGAATGAGTCAAGTTGGACAGTTTACATAGTGGGTAAGACTCAATATCCGCAAATAAAGGCAACTGACTAGAGCTAAGCGCAGAACCAGTAGGAAGAGAACAGCCCATGCAAGAAGCTGTGTAGATTGCCCTCCTGAAAAAATGTGCAAGGTCACCACTGTTTATTGCCAGCCTTTGCACTGGGACACACCAGCATGCCAGGTCGATGAAGCAATACAGAACTTGCTTTATTTTGTCCTTGTAAAAACAGAGCGCTACATTTTAACCTCACAGATCAATTCCTGTTTCAGAAAATTTCAGTGCAAGTGAATTAAGTAAAAAATGGAAAATAGCCAGCTTCATCATGAAGTGATTGAGAAGTCTGGAGAATGAAGCAGATGAAGATTTCTCCCACCCACACAGTCTCAGCACATGTAGTAAGCCCTTCAGTGGTGAAGACAGAAGGACCTGGCACTGCTGAAAGATGGACTTCTAGCTGGTAGCCCCAGAAACAGCTTCATTCCCTCTAACAAGGTCAATTCCCCTGAGTTTAGCCTCTCTCTCTTCTGTCAGTCAGCCCCTAACAACTCCGACTGAGGGAGAGAAGACCTGAATACACCAGTGCCATTTACCTGTCTAGCCACTTCCGAATCTGGGCAAGAACCAGAGCTCGGTGGTGAACAGTCTCCAGATTTCCTCTTGGCATCTGTAACACAAGAACCACACAATTACTTATTTGTAGTTACTCTGCCTACATTGTAGGCAAAGTGAAGAATGGCCAATTTTCTAGGCTTGTCTGCTACTTGCAGGTGCATGGGCCTGTTTGTGCACTTCAAAGGACATGTGGTTTCAGTGACTGCGAAAAAATATCTGAGAATTCTTCTCACTTCAGAAACATTCCTTCCTCAGGAGGCTAGACTCCTCTCAACCAGGCAAGACCCAGAGCACTCTGATCAGGTTATTCAGGTTAGCCCTGCTCTGAGGAGGATGTTGGGCTCCACACCTCCAGTGGTGCCTCTCAAATGACATCTTTCTCCATTCTGTAAATCTCTGCTGGCTCTGAAGAGTGAACTCGGCACTTTGGACAACCTTAGTGCCAAGGCTAATGCAGGGCTGCCAGCAAGTCCTAGGAAGCGAGTCTGAGATTCATGGTGAGAGGTCACAACATGCAGCACTGCACTGCCTTAGCCATTCTGGATTTGAATCATCCTTCCCCGTTCTGTTCATACCCGGCTGCCTGTGCCGCAGCACCGCAGGGCTGTTTGCACCATGGCCAGGTGGTGCCCGCAGAGACGGCCCGCTACACACCCTGACAGCCGACCTCAGCAGACACGGGCAGAGCACTGACCTGGAGCACAACCTTTGTGTCCTGGGGAACGACGGTGACGATGCGTGACCCTCGCTCCACCTTGCGCAGGGTCTCACTGTTGGGTGCAGCAGCACCGCTCAGGCCCGCCTGAAGGGCTAAGACAACATATTTATCAGCACATGTGGCACACGGCAGCACAGCGCCCCAGTACGGCCCTGCTCTGCAGCCCTACGAGTTTGTACTGGACCGACTGGGGCAACAATACACCAGTGATCAACAATTCCTGACAGGATGAGAACCTCTCAGTACCAATCCCTGCTGCACCTGCACACAGAGCAGAGCTATGTCCTCTATACAACAGGATCACAAAGCTCAACAGAGCAGATGAGAGAAGCACAGAAAGGTGTAAAGCACTATTAAGTTGTCATCCTGCCTTTATCAATGTCATCATACTTCTCATAGCCAGATATCACCAGAAACTCTTCTCTTTCTACAGTAATCCCTTCTCTGCTACACACCCACACATTTCAGACGTGGAGGGGAGGGAGCGAATGCAGGGCTAAGCTTTTGAAAACAGTGAAGGAACAACAACTACAGGACAAGTACTGCTCCTATATATATACATGATATATAAAGTCAGTTCCCTGAAAGCAACTCTCTTACTTTAGTCTCTTAAGCAGTTCCTTTGAGGGACCCAAATACAGCAGGTTTGGATGTGAAAAATGGGGACATCTTGTCATTCTAGACAGTGGCCATGAGCTACCAGCAGCAGGCAAACAGTGCTGACATTTACCTTTCACTGATAAGTTCTTTAAGCAGAAGCACTGACAGGTGTGGGAGTTGGTTGTCACCAACAAAAACTCATTGTATGTTGTGAATGAGGTGATGTTGGAAGCAACCTGCAGAAAAAAAGTGAAGTTTATCACTGTATAGACCAGAACAGGAAAGCTGCCTTTGGCAGAGGAAAAGGGGATGCAACAAGGGATAAAAACTTTGGTACCTCAACATCATTAACAAAAAACCGGCATCGATCTGTGAGGCCCAGGATCACCTCCTGTAAATAAAAAGGATGACAACTATGACCTATCAGCATCACAACCTCCAGTATTTTACATCACTGACAAGCACTGGATTGAAGTACCTTATAATTAGGTAACGAGTACCTGGTGAATTACTGAGAGAAGCTGCACAGGAATTCATGCAACTTTTATTCCAGGAGGGCTCAAACATCTTTAACCAGATGTTTTGGCTGGAAATCCAGATGGGCCTACTCTATAACTGTACAGTCATAAAACAGAAGCAAAAACCACACCAGAAATTTAGGTTTTTCTATTCAGCAGCACTTTGGTCCAATATACCAGAGGAAATGCAGCAGAGTATGGCAAAGCAGCTTCATATTCAAAAGCATTCACCAGGATGCACACTGAAGGAAAGAAACCCTGAAACTATCAGCAAAACAGGTATTCATTCTTAAAGCTGTTGCAGCTATCAGGAAACCACCACCAATAGGAAACACCAGCAGTAGGACATCTGAGTAACTCAGTGCAGCCATATTTGGTAACAGGTTAAGTTTATATAAAACAGAGCAAAATGCTCCTTTCAAAAAGAGCATGGCAGCGACTTTGCGACTGCTGGAAATTTTCAATCTGAAATTTCTCGCTCTTTAATGACATTATTCATTATAGTCATAGATTGGGGTGATTGAGTGTTAACTGCAATCCATCAGAAATGCTTTGGAAGGCAAGGAAAGATATGCTCTCAGGTCTGCACAGGGCCTTATGAGAAATGCCATAAAGGAGTGTCACTGGGCCCTGTGCAGAGCATCATGGTGCACTTTTGACACAGAGAACAACCGAGCAGGGAATTTAATCTGCTCACAGTCTCACTTACTTCACCACTGATCCTTGTGATAGAAGTCTGCACACAAGGATAGGGGAACTGAACAGCAGAGCCACTGCTCGTCCGCCAGGGCTCAAGGACTGGAGTAGAAGTGTCTGAGAAGAAAAGAAGATTGAATTGTTTTCCAGCCAATCAAAAATTTAGACATTAAAACCACATGGCATAAGAAAATCAGAGCTCAGAATAAGCTACACTATCTGACAGAGGGGAGGAATGCCAACACAGAAGTCAAGGACTCAGGAGACAAGAAGGCATTAACTTCTGGGGCTCAGTAGCACCTTTATTCCACCATAGAATGAGAGAGAAGTACCAAGGATGTGGCAGTCAGTCAGCACTGAACTTTGTGTGTGCATATATATATATATATAAACACATACACACATACATAAATACACATATAGATTTAAAAAGTTAACAATGTTAATTGCTTTCTCACACCAATCACTAATTTCAGCCCATTTCTGGGAACAGAGGGAGCATGAAAGGCAGCACCAACTACCCAGCAAGAGTCACTGAAGTCCCTGAATGTCAAATCATTTCATTAAACCTTTTAAGAAATCTGTAATAACTACAACAAAGACCAGGTACGTTAACAGGGCCCAGCTTACCCCACAGGTATTTTAGAATCTGTCTATCAGCCAACTGCAGAGCTACAGTTTTGGTCACTGGGCTGCAGTACAGGCTGATCACTTCTCCATCTACAGGTGCAGACAGCCTGAAGCAAGACAGAGGAAAACACAGAACATCAGTTATAGGAGATACACTTAAAACCTATATCCCACCTTTCTTGTGGCCAGATGGAAAGATGCATATTTCCAGCATGAAAAGATAATTTGTTCAAGTAAGGCTCTTCTGCAGCCTTTTCACACCCATGTGTGACACTGGCACCACAGAGCACCAACAACTCCAACCAACAGGCATTTGCCTAACTGTGCTGAATACTGTTGGCTTGCCTGCAGCATTCTGAAACCCACATGTCTTTTGTTCTGTTCTACAGTTCATATGTAAATCAGCCTGTCTTTGCTGTGTGAGTGCTGCAGAAAGCAGCACTCTCCAGACCTCTTTGTGAAGTGTATTTCTGTACTCCAAGCGGCTTTTTTTTTGTGGTCTGGTTTTAATTCAGCTGGCCCCACAAAACCAGAAGGTGAGGAGGAGGAGAAAAGCCCTTACAAGGGCTACTAAGTACCCTTCTGGACCTTGATAATGGTGGGCAAAGGGTAGAATGAGGGAATTCAGTGTCATGTCCCATCCTCCTGCCCTGAGGGCCTGGAATTCAAGGAACAGAGCTATCCTGTACTGACACAGGCAGTTAGCATGCACACTGCTGCTAGGCTGGGTGTAGGCGTTAGGACTACACCAAGTGCCAACCAGTAAGCAGCTTAATGAGCTGCAGGAAGAGAGTCAAACTGCCCAAACCACAGCCTGCCATCTAATAAGAGACTGTCCAGAGGTGTTCTCAGACTTCAGCCACAGCTGACAGATCTCTAGTACCGTAAATTCAGGCACTGTTCCTCAGCTCCAGGCACGTGAGGCACTGCAGTCAGATGGTGAAGGACAGACTGAGCAGCACGATGACCTTGACCAACCACCAGGAAGCTGCCATCTGGCAGCCAGGTGAGAAATCGGAGCCCCAGGGGATCCATCACTTCATTGTTGCCACGGCCCACATCAACTCTGTCACAAAATAAGAGAGACTGGGAAGCAAACAGAATTTGATTTCAGTAAGCCACCTCACTGGAGATAAAAAGGTCTTCCTAGGCACAGCAAGCCTGGCTGCTCAGACACACAGCGTGGCTGGGAGGGCTCCAGTGCAGAAACACAGACACCCAAAGCATGAATCCTGCCACACGCTGGGCTGGAGGTAAAGGATGAGAATTAGGAAGCCCCTTTTGCTTTCCTGAGGTACTGCTTCCATGCCAACTGCCTCAAGGAACAAATGAAGAGCAGAGTGGGATTTTTAACCTTGTCACTGTCTCTGCCATGCAACTCAGTTGCTCAGTGTGCCATGATCATGGGCCAGGGCGCTGCACAGCCATTCCTTTGCGCTCCTGCTCCCAGAGAGAAAGTGCAGCACTGGGCACAGGAAAGGCTGTCTCAGGACTGTCACTGCGAGTTGCTGCTTCCACTAGACAGGGACCTCAGTCAAGGGCACTTCTCAGCACTAGTTGCAGCCACAGTGTCAGCTGTGTCAAGTTGTGATCTCTAAAACATCCAGGTAGGCACAATGCTCTTTTTGACACTACAGCTGTATTAGTTCTATATTACCTGTAGGTTTTATCCAGGTATGGTGTTTCCACAGCTGCTTTAAATCCATTTCCACCCACAGCTCCTAACTTGACAGTAGGGTCATTCACTATACCCTGTCCTAGCAAACACAAAGCAGAACAAAGCAGAGTTTAGAGATCCTCTCAAGAGAGCCCCTTCCAGCTTCAATCTTATCAAAAAGTAGATCAAACTACATAAAACTATTAAAAAAGTCAGAAAATTCCATTCCTACTTCTACAGCCAACACGTAACTCTCATTAAGACTCACGCTGGAGCAGACAGTTACCTCGTAATGTTACAGTACAAAACAGAGGCAGCAGTAACAGCCTGTTTCCTCACAGCATACTGCACGTAGGACTCTTTGGGAAGTGCTGGGTGTCCCAGATGGATTCTCAGACATCTCCAGTGCCAATCAGCAACACGCCATCAGAACAAATTACCCAAGATACTGTGTGCTGTACTCAAGCTGAAGCTAGTCAGGAGGGTATCACCAGCAAACAAGTACTGAACACTGTCTTCTCACAAAGTCAGTGCACCACCAAAATGCATCTGTGTCACCCAAACTACTGGAATGAGAGCAGAGCTTGAAGCCACAATTAAACTAAACCTGTCTCGTTCCTAACTACTAAAGGTTTGCGTGACCACCACTCTACTAGTCCCTCAGGGTACTGGTCTCAGGAACACAGGCTTTCTTTTAACAAGGCTGTGCAGCATGCTCTCACCATATCTGTACACAGAGATCCTGTTATCAGCATCCAGGACAGCCATGTCCCCACTATGTTTCAGATCCGTATGAAATGCAACCTGATTAACTGCCTGTTGGAGCTGGAGCTCATAGGTACACATGGGTGGAGGCACCACAGCATGCTGAAACACTGTGACAAGCACTTTATCTGTTAAAAAAAAAAAAAAAAAAAGAGAAGAAAATCCAAACTGCAGCCCACTCCAAATGTTAGTGAGGCTCTTGTTGGGTTCTTTACCGGTAGTAGGAATAATGTTACAAGAAAATATTTGCTGTGCTCTTAGCAGTTCACTTCACTGACCCACTTTTGAGGCTTCCACCAATTACACTGACCCTCCCGGTAACTGCTTTATAGAAACAACAGTAAAAGAGGCATAATCCCATCCAGCCTGCATACAAAAGGCTACACCACCTCTTCTAACTCTAGAACTGCAAAGCTGTCCCACTGCTTACCTCCATCTATGACAGCCACATTTGCCACATGCTGACTGTTCTCCCCCATCCCATGGTCTGTGGCCCAGTGCCAGTCATAGGAGAGGTAACGCCAGCCCTGGCAGAGTATATGTAGCCTATACATGTTCTCTCGGTCCCACAGCAGTGACACCAACTGATCTTCCTCCAAGCTACCAAAATGCAGACTTTGCTTCAGGTACCAGCGATAGTTCCCTGTGGTCCACAGCTGAACTGTAAGAAAAACAAACTGTTACTACAGACTAGTATTCCAGCTCAAACTCTTCCTCCCCCCCACCACTGCTCTTCTAGGGGTGGGTTATGTGCAATGAAAATAACAGTTCTGGCCTTCAGTCCATGAGCTGTATCACAAACACCCAGCACAAGAAAGATTAACAACAGACTTTGTGCAGAAGAGTCAATCTTAGAATTCATTGAGCTACCTTGTAACAAGGTAGCCTTGTTCCATGAAGGCTTCACACCTTTAGCATTCCATTCGTACCACTTCCAGTTACAGCAGCCTGCAAGATGCTTTGAGCTCAGGCTGAACTAGAAGTTCTTCCTGACCAACTGTGCTGGTTTTGGCTGGGGTAGAGCTAATTTTCTTCACAGTGTCTAATATGGGGCTGTATTTTGGATTTGTGCTGAACACAGGGTTGATAATACAGAGATGTTTTTGTTATTGCTGAGCAGGGCTTACACAGAGCCAAGGCCTTCTCTGCTTCTCATACTGCCACACTGATGAGGAAGTTGGGGGTGCCTGGGAGGTTGGGAAGAGACAGAACTGGGACATGTGACCCAAACTGACCAAAGGGATAACCCAGACCACATAGCACCATGCTCAGTACATACAGTGAGGGGAAAAAGAAAGGGGGGATGTTTGGAGCGATGGTATCTGTCTTCCTACATAACCATTACAGGTGATGGGGCTGTGCTCTCCTGGGATGGCTGAACACCTGCTTGCTCACAGGAGGCAGTGGATTAAATCCCTGCTTTGCTTTTCTGGTGTGCACAGCTTTTGTTTTGCCTATTAAACTGTGTTCATCTCAACCCATGGTGCTGGTGGGGGGGTTGGTGAACGACTGTGTAGGCTTGGCTGCTGCCTGGGGTTAAACCATAACACCAGCACTGCGGCCTCAAAGCCATTGGTAAGCCTCCTCAGTGTCTCCTAACTTGCAGATAAGTACCCACAGCTGACCATACTTGCAGGTCACATACTGCTCTCACCATAACTGTTTGGGCTAGAGTTTTCCACCTTCAGATCTTCCAGCCAGACAGCCAGGACTGTAGAATCTGCATTCCAAAGCAGTTCATTAACCTGCAGACACAAGCATGGCTCTTACTGATATTGTTGCTCCAAACTTGGTTGCAAGACCAGGAGTTGTTCCTTATTTTCAGTAATGCATAGGTTAACAGACAAACACAGCCTTCCTGGATTGCAAAGCTCCCAGCAGCTGGAGCAAGGCATCCTGAGAGCTCCACAGCTGAAGAGGCCACAAACATGACGGCAGCGTTCTCATCTACCAAAAGACCTCTCAATATCCAAAGGCAGAAGCTGAAGTAACATCCTAGCAGTAGCTTCTCATTTCTCTTACTTGGGATAATGTATTTGACCTCACTCAGCTGGCACACTGAATAGCACTTATGAATCATCTGCCTGACAGAAAGTATACAGGGCCCAGCAGCACCCCAGCACTACAATCACCCTTTACTACATGCCTCTCTCCTACGTGCTTGCAGAGGGCATTGCATCTTCTCCATGGGCTTATTCACTGTTATCTTTTCAGATCACTTCTTCCATTAGGACAGGCACTAGGTGTTAAGTTAAAAACTTCCTCCTGGTATCTGCAAAAGATCTAGTCCTCCTCCCCACTACACTCTCATCAAAGAAGCCCAGACACAGAACTTACTTTGACCTTCCCTTTCTGGAATGGGAGGGTGAATTCGCCATGGAGAAGTCCATTTTTCTCCAAAAAAACCACATCCTGCCTGTTGGGCTTTTCTTGTGTAGATGCTATCAGGTTTCCAGAAGGCCTTAAAAAAGAGCCAAATGAAAAGTTATTGCTCACAGTCACTAGCTGTCATTTAAACACCAATTGTCTCACATTTTCTCCAGCGACATGAAGAAAAGGGCAGCAGAGGATGTGTTTTCCTCAGCACTGTGCAGACAAAGTCATAGGTCCAGCAGAGACATCTTCCAGAGCTCATGATATCCCCAGGGGAGCAATTAAATGTCAGCACTGGCAATGGGACCTGTAATATTCCTATTTATACAGTTGAGTCACAACCCACTTGACAATGACACTATGCAGACAATCTAGCCCTTCTTCCCACATGTAATGCAACTATCAGACTTTTCAAGGATTAAGGGGCCACTTTTCTTCATGCTGAATTAGAAGGTGGCTTTCTTCAAGTTTTGGAAAAAAATCAAACACAGAAGAAACTAAATTGATGCTGATCAAAGACTGTGACCAGGGAATAAAAAGCAACACTGCTGCCACCATGCAGACTGCTTTATTACTCACTTCCAGGACAGTGCTTGTTGTAATCCTGAGATAGGCTCACTTGTTGACTGCAGCACAAGCTCTCTGTTCCACACCCTGACCTTCCGAGCACCTACAGGTTGAGAGAGCAATGAGATAAAGCTCTATGAAAACACTGGAAAGAAAATTTCCTAATTTTATGAGGGCAGAAGAGCAAATTTTGATGCACGTGAATAAAAAGGAGATTTCTCTTGAAGCCGTTGAGGGCTAAGAATTCTGTCTCAGGCAGTTCTCCAGTAGTAACTGAGTGACTAAAGGAACAGAGTTAGGAATTTCAGTCTGATTTAGGTGAGTCATACTAGTTTCCTCCTCCAGCTTTCACCATGGAAATGTTAAAATCTTAGTATACATTCAAGATCCTCCCTAATCTGAAGTACTGAAGGTAAAAGCCCAAACTTGTGGAAGAGCAGTGCAGTTCAATATGTTGACTGATACATTTAAGCTTTCAAAAAGTAGTATTTATCATGGAAGGTATTAGTTACAATCTTACAACAAATGCATATGCTCATCACCTCTTTGGCTTCAGGGCTAAACCAAGGGAAAAGTATTTACCAGTATTTAAAAAAACAGTGTGCGATGCTAAACTGCTAGTATGAGGGACAGTGGATATACCACCCCAAACATATTCACCCATTTGGCACTGAGAGCCTATCAGATACCGCTTAAAGCTTGAGCAGTAATTTAATAACGGTGAAAGAAGCAGTTCAGGCAGTATCTACACGGTAGTACCCTCTCCTGGCATCTCACTGAATTGAAAAGCAAACTGCAAAGAAAGTGTTCAAAACATCATGTCTATAAAAGGCCTCTGAGAACATCAGAACAGAGAAAAGAATGATTAACTAGCTCAACTCACCTTTGCTTTAACTGGCCAAGAGACCACAAACACCAGCCACTTCTCGCCTTGCCTAAATTCTGCTTAAGAAGCCCCTCACACACGATGGTATTCCAAAGAAGTTTGGTCCCATACCTGTCTCTGGACAGACAGCACTCACTGCAACAAACTGCCCGTCTCCTCTCCATGTCACCCGAGGCCTGCCATCGTCCCAGGCTGAGGTCGGCAACACTTCCTGAAGTCACATAAGGAAAGTTGCATCAAAGCTCTGGAACGCAAATGCTGCCTTTGTCTAAACAGACTGTTCTTTGGCATGGAATCAATCCGTTAAAAGCATCAAGGCTACAAAGTTAAAAATTCATTATTCAAAATGTTATTTTAGGAAATACGAGAATTAAAACTGAAATAATTCAATCTGCTTTTCCTCCAAATGCGTATGACTCTCTCTTCACATGATCACACACTGTCCTTCCCCTCCACCGGGGTCCGTCCTTACAGACCAGCTGAGCATAAGCTGGACACAAGAATCGAGATTTGCTCATTACTGATGCTGTTCACTACTGTCTCAATGCCTTGGAAAGACAAAGGCATGCCATCCAGGCAATCTGTAAGGCAGACAGAAGCTGGGATGAGAAGTAGTGATCTTTAAGGCACACAGGTTCTTCACAGAACACAGGAAAAAAGAAATTTCAACAGAACACACATAAAGAGGCAGCTTTCAAAAGCTTTAACTTTGTCCAACTAGGCATATTTTCCCTCATCGAGACAAGCTTTGTCCTGCCTGTCCCAACAGTAAAGCTGGAACAGGCCATGTTTCATGTCTGCACTGTAGCAGGTGAGGTTTTAGCAGTGACTGATTTAACTGAACAGTTTTAATTCTGGAACTTAAACACAAAAAGAAAAATCCATTTTTGGCTGCCTGACTTTTCACAAAACAAAAAGTAGAAAATAAAGACTCAAACAAGGAAGTGTCAGAGAAAGGAGCACAGAGCTAAAATGTGAAGGAGCTGCCTCACAGGTGATGCTTAGGTAGCCCAAATCCTTCTTCTCTCCCTCCTTCTGGGATTTCAATCTACTGTTATTTCTGCTCCTTTCAGCCACACTGCGTGCTTGCTCCTGTGAAAACTTCAGTATACAGTACACATTCAGCAAAACTGATCATGCTGATTTAAGGGAGGGTTCACCTCTGCAAGCACTAGAACTTGCAAATCTTACTTTGAGCTTTGTACAAAAAGTATTAAGTACTCCCAGGTGCTTTCTTGATTTAGGAGGAGGATAAAAAGGCAGGATTTCAGATAATACAGAAACAGAAGCAGCCTAGGAAGAGAACTACCAGAAAGGTGTTGGGAAACTGGCACCCCAGGAATAACAGAAACTCTCTTTATACATGTTCTCCCAGAGACAGCATGGGCTTGACACAAAAAACCCCAGCATCATACCGTCTGTTTCCGATGTGCTGCCTGTTTCCCTTCTGATCCATGGAACTGTGTCTCCTTTTTTCCCCAACCAAGAGCAACAAACTGTCCTGGAGAAGAAGTAATCATTGTAGTGGAAGGTTTAAAGCACTACTGTACACTATACACACAACCACAGCTTTAAGCCACACACACCTTCCCTCCAAATTTCATTCTAAAATCTTGCAGGAAAGTTACCTAGCCCAGAAAGTCCTTTGGCACACGGAACTTACTTGAATTTATGTTGACAAGTAAAAATATTCTTCAGCTGTCCAGCAGCATTACAGGCTAAAATGTCTCCTGTTGCACATAAATGCTCAGCTCCATCCATACTTTACTTAAATGCTTACGACATACCAATGACATCAGTTACGGCAACTTCATTTCAGTGCACCTCTCACCTTCTCCAAACTCATCTTGGTGGATTTGCTTCTCAGTAATGGGTTCAAAATCCCTTGTCATCATGATGAGTGTTTGCTGACCTGCAAGGCAGATGCTAAATACAGCATTGGTGCAAATGAACACTCAACATTCCCCTGTGTTGTTCTATTGTTCTGTCATGGGTCCGAATATAGAAAATATGGTACTGCAGGGAATAAATACATCCTTCAAAGCATGAAATCTCACGAATGGAACAGAAAAACACTTCCTAATTTTTGTCCTCAAAAACATGCTTCCTTGTCTAACCGTACTAAGTTCTTTTCACCTTCAAAGCAAGTACCTGGCACTGTGAAGTATTTTCTCTTGAGATATGAAGGACAAGAAGGCAACTGGGAGCAGTCAGCATTGATTTATGAAGAGGAAATCATGCCTGACCATTCTGAGAGCCTCCTACACTTAGATGACTAGCTTGTGGATAGACGGGAAAACAGTGGATTTCATTTATCTTGACTCTAATAAGGGTTTTGATAGTGTGTCCCACAACATCACCATACACAAACTCATTAAGTGTGCCACAGATAAGAGGACACTGAAAACCAGCTGAACTGCCAAGCTCAAAAGCTTGCTATCAGTGGCAAAATGTGCAGCTTGAGGTCAGTCACAACGGGTGTGCCCCAGGTATCCAGGGGCAATGCTTAATACCTTCCTTAATGACCTCCTGCAGGATGGGACCCTCAGCAAGGTTGTATATGGCACAAAACTGGGAGAAGCAGCAGGTACAGCAGAAGGTTGTGCTGCTGTCCACAGGGACCTTGTCATGTAGGTGAGATGGGCTATCCAGACCTTTATAAAGCTCAGCAAGAAAAAAGGCATGTCCTCCATAGGGAAAATAATCATCTCAGGCACTAAGACAGACTGGGAGCCAAATGGCTGGAGAGGAGTTTGCCAAAAAAATTAACTGTGTTTCCTGGAGCACACCAACTTGAAAATGAGCTAGCAGTGCTGCACATGTGGACAACAGCATCCTGGGCTGCATTAAGCGTGCTGCCAGCAGGTTGAAGGAGGGGGATCCTGCTCCTTTACCCAGTACAAGACAGACAAGGACATACTGGAATGAGTCCCACAAAGTTTCACATGATTATTAAGGGCTTGAAGAATCTGTTACATGAACGGAGGCTGAGAGAAGCCAAACTGCTCTGGAGAGAGGGCTCCAGGGAATCTCATCAGTGTGTGTAAGTATTTCATGTGGGAAGTCGGGTACAGCAAAGAAGACACAGTCACACTGTTAGTGATGCTGAGTGACAGCACAAGAGGCAGAGGGCACAAACTAAAATACAGAAAATTCCCTTAAACCATAGGAAAACATTTTTTTACTCTGAGGGTGGTCACAGACAAGAAAAGCATGTTCACAGAGGTTGTGAGGTCTCAGACCTTGGAGATATTCAAAACCTGACTGGGAATGGTCCCGCACAACTTGCTCTGGGTAACCTGCTTTGAGCAAGATGGTTGGAATAGGTGATCTCCAGAGCTCCCTTTCAACCTCAAGCATTCTATGACTCTGTTTAGTCTGAGGCTAATTTCACTTTCTAAGTGAGACACACCTGTATACAAGTTGGGCCTGTGACACATACATTTCCTACCAAAGGCCAAGAAACAGCTTTTGTTACTAATAAATCAAATGGGGATATAAAGGAGGAGTCTTCATGTTTTAGAGGCAAGATCAAATCTAATTCCTTGGAAGAGCTGAAGGACTAATAACTCTTCTATAAAACTCAGTCTTTTGAACCTGAACAGCTTCTGCTTGGATCACCAAAGCATCTCATGGATCATGAAACAAAATCTCACATATAGGATCAGGGAGGGGTTTTTCCTGTTTTAAGTCCTAGTTCCAATGACATAACTTTATCTTTTTATTCTTCTCTACAAAACTTAGCTGTGTTTTATGTTTTGGCCATAACGAGTTTCACTCCCAAAAGCAGGAAGCTTACAGGCTGCTATTAATACCTGTTGCAAGCAAAACAAGCTCTTGGTCAGGACTCCAGCTCATGGTACTCAGACCGCTGTCCACACTTCCAACACATTCCACCTGCAAGACCAAAATAAGATCACAGAGGGGCAGGAACATGAGTGCAGCACTATTCCAGCACAAAAGCAAACAGTCACCAAGTAGGGAAATCCTTTCCTACTTAAAAAAGTCACAAGTCTTACTTTACAAAACAAAAGAAACTTTCTGACTAAAGATGGTTCCAGAATGTTTATGTATGAGGGCCTAGATGATCTAAAGATTAACACTTTCTATCACACCCAGTTTTAATAAGAGCTTTATTCTCAACTCTCAGTCAGCCCATACAGTGTCAATACTAATACTGCCTGACAGGGCCTCTGATTACATTGGTAAAACGTTCATTAGTTCCAAAACACAGGCATAATGGTTCTTACCAAGAGAATTCCAACATGCAGTTAAACTCTGATCAGCCTGTGCGTGCTGAACTTGTCAACTGCATATAGCTGCACCAACTTCAAAGTGTATGAAAAACTGGGCCAGTTTTATTGGCCCATCATGAGCATATAACAGCATGGCAAAGAACTTCTGTCACACACTGTTATCCTGATTTGCAAAAGGCATGGAACAGAACAATAAATGTATCATGGCAAGATGATGCCATTACAGGAATTAGGCTTGGGTGTCACAATCTTTTCAGGTAAGCAAAGTGAGGCTGGGCACCCATGGGCAGAGTAACTATCACCAATATACAAAGGGTTTCAGAACAAGCAGAGGAACTTTGAAGACTTCCTCCTTGCTGCCTTGACTGCACCAAAAGAACATAGCCTTAAAACTGGAAAGTAAGCCAAAAAGCCTTGAAACAAAGAATCTGAAGTTAAACCTCATCTCTGATGCATCTATCAGTGCAAGAAAAGTCTCGTGTATCACATGCTTTGTTACTTTTGATTCCCCTATTACATGTTTTAAGGACTGCATATTTAAGTTGTATTTCCAAATCAAACCCAAACAAATCAAAGCAGTCAAGCTGCAAAAAACCACAACCTTTCAGGTAACCCAGACAGACCACTGTCATCTCATGCCCACCTACACCTGCACTGTTGGGCTGGTATCATGGGAGCTGATTCAGACCTCAGAGCGTGCTGCTGAAGACAGTACAAATCTGACACTGAGAAAGCAAGTATCTCAGTTCCTGCCATATTTGCTCAGCTATTTCAGTTTCCCTTTAATGCTTTCTAGGGCTTTTTCATTCCAAATGTTCCTTAAATCACAACACACTACACTTTCTCCTCTCTTCAGTTAAGTCATGTCAACATGATGTTCTGGATTGACTGATAACGAGAAGGTAGCTACAGTGTGATTTATGAATGGATTACTTTATTCTGTACCTAGTCTCAGCAAAATCCTGTTTCTGTAAGACTCTCAATCAGATCCTGTGCTGCTGGCTGTTTGCTATGAGCCCTCCAAACAAAATGAGAGAGGACTGGGGCTGTGGACAGGCAAGACATAACTTCAATTCCAATTCTTTTACAGAGTGTCTATTATGTCCTCAAGACTGCTCAAGGCTTCCACAAAAATCAGCTTGTCTGCCCAGAGAAGGGAGACTGTGCAACAAACTTACCATTGCCCCCTGAAGAAATCACAAGTATCATTCTTCCCTCTGAAACCCCTCAGTACTATTGTGCCTTTTCTGCCAAGTTACCTGCTTTGTGCTCAGACTGCAGAGCAGGATGTCTCCAGCTGCTGTAGCAACACACACACACTCCTGCTCTGGAAGATCTTCGATACCCACGATGTAGCCACTTCCATCCTCAGGCAAGAAACCCTCCTCAACCAAGGAAACTTCTCTTGTCACCTTGACACCGAGAGGACAATGATTTAGTAATTACACATCACCTCAGTGGGGTTTTTGCAGAAATCACAGACTGATATCCATGGGTATATTTCAGGCTATTACAGTTACACAAAACATTAACAGCAAAAGATAGTATGTGAATGGCACCAGGAAACTTCTCTTTACTTATTCATAGGAACTTGTGAAGGTCTTCTTACATTAAAAGTGCTAGGCAGAGAATGAGAACCTCACATAAGGAAGCAAATAATAAATGACAATACCACAACTTCTAATCTGTCCTGCTAATCATCTTTTAACCCTTTTTCTCATAACTCCCCACATAGTGTCAACATTAAGAGTGCACCAGTAGCTGCTTAAAGTGTCCCAGTACTATTAAGAGGAGATGCAGACTTCAGAGACACAGCTTAAAAAAAGAATGTCTAAGGAAAAGCATGTGTATTAAGGTATCGAAATCTTTGTAAATGAGATCCCTGGAAAGCCCCAAAGCTCTTCCGCCACGTTAACTTCAGAACTGAATGTAGTGAAAGGAATTAGGTGCCTCAGAGCTTCACAGTGAGAAGACAGCAACCCAGCTTTAACAGCAATTCGTAACTCAGTAGCATTTTTTTTACTTTAGCGATATGCTGTGGTTTTTTGCCCCCCAGAGTACAGTTTCAAAAGCTTCCTCCTGTGCACTTCACTACCCCTTTGCCTCCCTGGTTCTGTTTTGTGGACCGTGTCTCTGATGCAACTGCTCACCAGGTTATGCTTAAGACTAAGCGACGTGAGTGATCCGAGTCAAAATACAGCCACGCTCTTAGCAGGCCGGTTTCGTATCTCAAGAGGCACAGAAAGCCTCTTCAGCCACCAAGATGACGGTGCGGCGATCCCACGGCTCGGTGGCAGGGCGGGGAGCGGAGGGCGCAGCCGGAGGGTCTGAGCGCCCCGACACGGCCCGAACAGGGAGCCGCACCAGGAGACAGGAGGGCTCCCGGTGGAACCCACGCTTTATTCCAGCCCCGCAAACAAAGCTGACCCCAACAACACGCCGGCAAGCACGAGCACTCTCCCCCGAAGCCGCAGCCCTGGCTCTCACCGAGTCCCCGCCGGGGCGCAGCTCCACGAGCTCGTACTGGGAGCCCACGAGGACCGTGCCGGGCTCGGCACCGAGGCAGAAGCACCGCGGGGTGCCCGCGGCGGCGGCGCAGCGGCGGCCGCCGGCCCGGAGCAGCCGCAGGTTCCTCATGGCGCGGGGAGGCAGCGACGGGCGCCGGCCCCTCACAGCGCCGCCATGTCCGCAGGGCGGGCGGGCGGGCGCAGGCGCGGTGCGCGCGGGCAGGTGCCGGCAGGGCGGAGCGCGGCCCTGCCCTCCCCAACATGGCCGTGCGGGCCGGGCCGGCAGCCGTGGGGCCTTACATGGCAAAACCGGTGCTTTGCCTCCTCATCAGCTCAGCTCCCTGTGTGGCTGCACACAGAGTCACAGAATCATAGGACCGCCAAGCTTGGATGAGACCTTTAAGATCATCCAGTCCGCCCGTCAGCCTGGCACTGCCACTGTGACCCCGAAACCCACTAAACCACATCGTCCAGCGCCAGAACCGGACGCCTCTTGCACACCTCCAGGAATGGTGACTCCACCACCTCCCTGGAAAGCCCATTCCAATGCCTGACCACCCTGACAGGGAAAAAGTGTTTGTAATAGCTAACCTGAATCTCTCCTGCCCGTTGTCCTCCCTCTGCAGGCACGGCAGAAGAGACTGGCCCCCACCTCACTTCAGCCTTCTTTGAGGTGCTTGTAGACAGTGATGAGTTCCACCCTGAGCCTCCTTTCTTGAGACTAAACAAACCCGGCTCCCTCAGCCGTTCTTCATAAGACATGTTTTTCAGGGGTTTCACAAGCCTTGTAGCTCTTTGCTGGATACTGGAAGCAGCATGATTCTTTTGCAGCCACTCTTGGCACTAACCAGTTGAGACTTTTAAGGCACTTCCAGGCCAGCCTTCACAGAGGCTAGTGCTGCCCTGTTGGCACCCTTTTTGTCACACTCTGTCACCTCCCTCCAGGTGCAACTGAGGGGGAGAACGCACCTCAGCTTTCAGAGGAGAGAAGGACTTCATGCAATCACAGTTATAGCCTTCACGCTTTACCCTTTTCCTAGCGGAGCTCAATTCCAGCAGCACTGATCCTCAGTACAACAAAGCAGGAACTACTGGAAAGGGTCCAGTGGAGGGCCACAGAGATCATTAGGGATCTGGAGTCTTTCTCTCATGGGGAGAGACTGCAAAAAGTGTGCTTTTTTAGTCCAGAGAAGACTGAGAGCGGATCTCATTCATACATATAAGTATCTCAAAGGCAGGTGCCAAAAGGATGGTGCCAGACTCTTTTTGGTGGTGCCCACTGACAGAATGAGGAGCAAAGGCCATACACTAAAACCTGTGAAGTTTCATCTAAGCATGAGGAAGAACTTTACATTAAGAGCCCTGGAACAGGCTACCTGTGGAGCCTGTGGAGTCTCCCTCTCTGGAGGCATTAAAATCCCATCTGGACACATTCCTGTGTAACCTGGTCTAGGTGACTCTGGCTGCGGCAGGGAGTTTGGACAAGGTAATCTCCAGAGATCCCTTCCAACTCTAACAATTCTGTGATTTTTGTGTGATTCTGTGATCCAGTCTAAAAGCCAAATGCTGAGCCAAGACAAATTTGTGACAAATCGGTTTTGGCTATGGAAATCTGTAGATTTTACATCCTGTAATCAGCTTCATGAGTGTTATAGTTTGACAGTTTAGGCTAGTGGTGAGATAGCCCATCAGACACGTAGCTTTGCTTTTTGCTCTTCTGGTACTAAACATAACTAAAGTCATGATAAAGCTCTGAAAAGCTGGCTAAACTCAAACACAGCTTTCTTGAGACCAACAGAAATGGGGGATAGCAAGGCTCAGTTATCATTGCACACAGAAAAAGTCAAAGCCATCCAAACTCCTTATCCTGGGGATAAGGGCATAAGAAGTGCCTTCCCAGGCCAGTCCAGCACCTGCCAAGCCCATCAGGGCCTGGCAGCTCTAGCAGGAGGAAAGGCAGCTGCCAGAGAGCATGTAAACCTGTATGCATTGTGCCCCCACGCCCCTCTGTCCCTCCAGGACCTGCACTGCTTGGTTTGGTCTTTGACACCCCTATTGCTTGGTCTTCTGGAAGCTTTTTCAGGGTTTAGTCTAGACACATTGGCCCAGCCTGATCCCATCAGCCTCGTCTCCCGTGCCACCAAGTTACCACTGTCCTTACCCACTGGAATGTGCCTGCCTTTGCTGAGTTGCCCCAGCTGACTGCACAGCTGTGGCTCTCGGACTGCGGGGTGCCCCGAGCAGCGGGGCTGCATCGCCGCCCGGTGGTTTTGGAGGCTTGGGGAGAATCCCTCCAAGCAGACGGGACAAGGGCTAGATTCCCTCTCGCCTGGACTCCTTTCCACGTGCACCAGCACCCTGGTGAATCATTTTCTT
>JAWMRA010000090.1:24318317-24333566 GCA_035584735.1 Pseudotriccus pelzelni | reverse complement strand
GCAAAGAAACATCCAGAAAAAAACTCTGTGGCTATTTAAATAAGTTGGGCATCAAGGGGCCAATCAAGACCTGGAAGTCTCGCTGGTTCTTTTATGATGAAAACAAATGTCACTTACTATACTACAGAACTGCCCAGGACATTAACCCTTTGGGGTCTATCGAGCTCTCCAGCGCCAGCTTTGACTGCAAAATGGAAAACGGAGAAGGGATTTTTGAGATCAGAACACCAAGCAGGGTTTTTACTTTGAAGGTAAGAGGCAACATCTTCTTGTAATGAAACATTCCCAGTCAGGACGGACAGATATCTACTAAGGTATCTCTTAGCTTGCATTTCACTTTAGTCCTCCCAGTTTGGATTGTTACCATTTGGACCTAAATTACTTGCTTGCTTTGGCAAGGGTGGGACTGCAGTATGTGTGAGATGGCTGTTGTTTAACAGAATAGCAATAAAACCCAAACTACGTGCTGAATTAAAGAGTTGGGGCGTCCTGCAGTCCACATGTAATGTTCTGAACTGAAATTAACCTCCTTGTCTAAAATGATTGTTCCAGCAGCAATCTTTGCTAGATTTTTATCTCTGTGAAAGTTGCTGTTAAGAAGCTCTGTGGGTGATTCCTGTCTAAAACAACTGTGGCATTTCTGCTTGGCCTTGAAGCATAGTAAACCAAAACACGTTTAAAGTTAGGTCAGCTGTCCACTGAGATTCTGCTACTTAAGGCCATACTAAAGATTTACTGTGTCCTCCCGAATCGGGGTTAGGACCTGAGGATACAGATTCAGTGTAGGCTTGATACAGCTGGCCTTTTTTTTTTTTTTTTGCTGACTTGTGTAGCAAAGTGGTGGTCATCCCCTCAGGATATGTCTCATGCTGATGAGATTATTCCCTTCCTTTTCCTGTTTTTTGTTATGTTAGGCAATCAGCAAGCAGGCAATGATGTACTGGCTGCAGCAGCTGCAAATGAGACGTTGGGAATTTTGCAACACTAAGAGCAGATTTCCTGTGGGCAACTCCCAGCTTGTGAATGAACCTCCAGCGAGCAGAACAAGTAGGTGTCGCATATGTCAGCTTTTCTGTTGCTTTCAGCGCCCCCTCCGTGGATGGTGTTCCTCATCTGTAAGTAAGCAGAGGTTTTGGCCAGATTTTTAAATGCAGGTGCCAACCATCCATGCTTGGTCAATGTTTGGATCTTCTGCCTTATTATGCATGAAAGTGAATAAGCTTCCTCCAGCTCCACATCTGTGTTTGGAGATGTTCAGGTATTATCTTATGATCATGAATTCCATCTTGATTTTCCTCACACATGTGAAGTGTGCACATTTGGTATATCCCTTCCTCTTGCTGGTCCTGTGAAATTTAGAGTGAGCAAGTTTGTTTTCAGCAGTGAGATGAGCATGTCCATTCCTAGAAGTGGTAGTACCCAGATGGGTGGATCTGGGGAGGGCACAAACAGGGTGTCCACCTGTTTAGTTATGACTAGATGCACATTTTGTTTTAGACAAATAATCCCCTACCTAGTAAGTGTGTGCTGTGAAAGGCGCTGGGTGCTTGGCATTTTGGTACAGCAGGCAAAAATTTGGTAGCAAACTGTGGAGAGTTACCTACATATTAAAACTATGAAACATGATTTGGGATGTGGAAAGAGAATGGTAAAATCTCCCTTACTTATTCCTTTGGGCAGTTAAAAAGTTTAGTTGCTTAGGGTGAGTCATTTTCATATATATGGTTGAAATCACTTGATTGTCCTCAGATTATTTGTACATGAAAAAACTTCTGTAATGTGATGGAAAACTAAGGAAGACTGCTCTGCTGTCCTAGTTCCACCTGACCATTTGAACACTGAATGTAGTAAAATATTGTGGCTGTCAGGTTGCATGAAGGAGCTGAAGTCCAATGGAATTCTGTCTTGCTTATTTGCTTTTGTGTTCTGTTTTGTTTTTACACAGATGTAGTTGACAATGAAGACTTTCTGCCTTTGGTGAAAACACCAACAGAAGCAGTGGGTTTAAAGGCAGCATCCTTGCCTGCACCCCAGACATCTACTGCTTTGCAGAACATCTCCCTTAAGCACCCTTGGACAGAGATACAGTAAGTGAGTGAAGAGAACTGGAGTGCAATTGACATGATGGTCTGCCATTGTGTGCCTTCCTTGCCTGTCATATGTTGTTTGAAACAGGGCTCCTGCCTAGGTGGAGGAACTGTGAATCAGCTTTTTAAGGATATTCCAGGCTAAAGTAAACTTCCTGCCAGAGGGTCTTTCACATACCCCAGTTCTGATGGAGTTCCCATCATCTGTCTCCCTTAGCAAAGATCCTAGTGGCAGACCTAGGACTTGGTTAAGCTCTCTTCAGTGTAAGCAGTGCCTTGCATGCCTGTGATGCATCTGCACAGCACTGGTGGAAGGGCACGTGGTCAGGTTGAGCTGGACTCAGTGGGTAGTGATAGAAGCCCATTAGCACTTTCCAGTTGTTTCAAAGGACCTTGAATGTAGTGCATTCTCTAAAGCAGGAGCTCCAAGGAAAAGGGGCCCTATAACAGGCTCAAGCACAACTGCACAGCTTGCTACTCGTCCTGGATTTCAGGTTACAAGCCTTGGGCATGTACAGTTGCACGAAGACAACCCCATCAGTATCTCAGTAGGTATTTCCTAATCACTTATTTACATATAGCCAAAAATTTGTAAGTGGCCACAGCTGTGGTAGGTAGCCAGCCAGCTGCCAAATATTTTTGATTCGGAGGTTGCTTGCTGTTTTTTACCACCACTGCTGTGGCTATGATCTGATGCTCATAGGAGGAAAGATCCCCTATGGGACCAAAGAGTATCAAAGTCAGCTGTACTATTTTTCAGGCTATGCATTTTCTGCTACTCACTCATTTTTGATTAAAAGTAACACAAACATATTTTCCCCCAGCCCCATCCCCAACTCCCCAGCCTTGCTTTTGCAAGCCTGAGCAGCAATTGCCACTTTTCAGCTTCAAATTGTATTGCTCCCCTGGTTCTGCAAACCTTTTTCCAGGGACTCTCTCACTATGAGGCTGGGTCTTCATGAGTGTAACATGTCTGGATCCCTGAGCTCCTGCAGTCTGAGGGGAAAAACAAACTGCAGCATGAGTTAGAGAAAAGCAGGAAAATTACATTAGGTGAATACTAACTGCAGACAACAGGGATCGAAGGTCTGCTGATCTTAAGTGCCAGTATATTCTCTGAGGTCAGTAATGTCTGTTCTTCTGCTCTGGAGCCAGTAGCAAGGCAAAGGAGAACAGTATCTACATGGTAGCTTTGTTTAGAGTTAGGAAAGTAGCAGACACTGAGTTTTTTGCAGACCTCAAAATGGGGCTTATTTTGCTTTAGCTGATGGGCAACGCAGGAGGAGAAGGGAAAAGACCTGTATGCATACCTTTTTGTATAGGTTTTACAGAAAATACTTGTACATTTGTGGTTCTGTATGACGCCGTAAAGTTACCTCTTAGTGCTGTTTGCCATATCTGTTAACAGCAGCTGAAACAAACTGTTTCTGGGTCTGACTGCAAATTTGTTTCTGAATCTCTCTACTACATTTAGTCTATTGACTTGGTTGTGGCAGGGGTATTTATTAAATGTGGTTTGGAGCATAGAACCTGTGCCTGCTTCAAATGTGATCATTGTCCCAGTTTTGGCTGTGGTGTAGGTAGCTGAGCTCTTCTTGGCACCTTGGGATTTCAGCTGTGTGCTAAGGGAAGGGACAGAGAGAGAGGGTGAAGAAGAGAGGGAAGGAGAGAGTGGAGGGAGAGATGTTGTTGGTCTACTGTAACCTTTGATCCCTTTGTTTCATCTGTTATGTATAGGTCTCAAGCACATGGGGAAAAATCGTCTGATTTTACCTTGCTGTGCTGGTACTGATGTTGTGGCATTTTCCTGATTTACAGCAGTTTAAGCCTTGCTCCCCTCAGATCCACCAATACTGTGAAGAGTTCATTTTCTCAGCGCATGAAGGAGATAGGTTTTGGGAGATGGAGTGGGAATTAAGGGGAAGTGGAGGCATTGAATAGTTTGGATGTGCACTGACTGCAGTAATCATGACTTCTCCTGTTCACTAGCCTGTGATCACTTCTTGTTTCAGAAACACTGTCTACAATATCTGTGGCTCCAGACAGCTCTGGGGGAACAATGAGAATGTCTTCAGCTTTGATGAATTCCAAGAGCATCCTGCGAACCTGGATGAGGAACAAGAGGCGGAAGTGGAGGCAGGGTGTGCAGGTGATTGTTACTGAGCTGTGAGAGCTGGTCTGAGCATGATGCCTTTTAGTAGGAATCAGGACTTAGCAGGAATGGGAAGCAGAGGGTGGCAACTTGTCAAGGGTTTGAAAACTCTTACCACATTGTCTCAAGTCTCTTACTGTCTTGTTACCACAAGACTGACTCTTCTGACTCTGTTTCAGGTTGCATCTGTCTATATCTTCTACCCCTGCAACTTTCTGCAGAGGCAAAAAAAACCAAAATCCATGGTGCCAGACATATTTCTTTGAGGTAGAATCCCTGCACAGGCAGAGGCTAAGCATAGCAGCTCCACTGCATGCTTACCTCTCCATGGTGGCAATTTGCATTTGCTGTGAGCAAGATACATGAGCAGGTTGCAAAATGGATTAATAGATACCATAAAACTGCCCAGCCTCATTTATTCTGGGCATACCTGTGTCTGATCCTCACTGTTTCAGCTTCAATCCTGTGGATGCCAGCAGGTCAATTTTCCTTGTCCTGTGTGTCAGCCTTCTCTGCAGAACTGCTGTGACTCCCTCCATAGCAAGACTTTTGGGAGTCCATAATAGCAAAACAGTTCTGTGTAAGTTAAGCCTATCTCTCTTCAGTTAAGGAAGGGATCCTGGAGGACGGGAGGATGGAGCCCAGGCTGAACTGGATTAGGAAAGCCAGGTGGAGGAACAGTGGCTTTCTAGGCTCACATGAAGAACTGTCCAGGGAGAGGAACCCAATGGATAAAGTGAGTGTTCTACAACAACAGATCCTGACACTGACAGAGGAAGTCAAGTCGCAGAAGGTAAGTGTGCTGAAGAGACTGCTGCCTGTAAGGGCAGGGCCCTGGGGCTGGTTGCAGGGACTCCCTATACATTGATGTTAGGCTGAGAAGTGCTCAGGAGGGACTAATGGGACCACTTGAAGCTCCTGGTGTTACCATTTTGTGTGTTTCTGGTTGCACCCAGCACAGGGGAGGGCCTTCAGCCATTACTAGGAAGTACAGCCAGCTAGAAGAGGGAGGTAAAACGAATCTAAGTGCGCTCTGCTGGTGTCTTGCTCGTGCATCCCTGTTGGTCACTGAATGTATGAAGTAGAGTTCTGAATAGGTACTGTGACACTGGCAAGAACTGTCAGGTGGAGTCATGCTGTTAACAATAAGTCATTCCTTTTTACAGTGATCCACCATTAAGATGTGATTTGGCTAGAGAAGTCAGGACATGAGTCACTGCAAGGGCTGTCTCTCATGAATGATACTGTTCATCACAAGCAGGGAGCAGTGCCAGGTTCTCCACTAATGATGTTGGTAGCAATTCCAGCAGAAGACGCAAGAGAGCCAGGTCCATGTTGGGCAGTCAATTGCATCCTTGATTTGCTTTTTTAAGTTTCTGAGATGGCAAAACCTGAATCAACAACGTGTTGCTGGGGCAAAGTTTTATGCCTTCAGGTAGGATTGAGTGAGGGAGGACTCTGGCAGAGGGAAGGTTAAAATGGATATTGCAATTACCTCCTGGTAGCACAGGAGGATGCAGACTACATTATTTTCCTCCCATTTTACCACACTGCTGACGAGATCTCCAGGTTCTTTGCTGGGCCTCCCAAGAATGATTGTAGGAAAGCCAGAATTCAGACAGTGTGAGCACTAGCTTCTCTGATACAATCCACATAAATTGATTTTATCTACTACGTGCTGCAGAGACCTTTCAGGCCCATCTCTGTGAGCGGAACTTCTCTACTATGGTTTCAATGTGGTTTTAAGATTTCTGCATTTGGTTTTCCTTCTGAAAGGAGTCAATTTCAAGATTCTGAGGACCTTTCACTGTTGGGTCTGTGCTGCCATTGCCCTGGGCAGCACTGTGATGTGATGACTTTGCATTCCTTTTCCAGGAGCTGGTTAAACTTCTCCACAAAGCTCTGGAGGCAGCCCAGCAGGAGAAGCGAGTATCTAGCATGTATCTCACTGCAGCAGAAGATAAGGACAGGCTGGAGCTGGTGCGCCACAAAGTGAGACAAATCGCAGATCTGACTAGTCGACTGGAAGCTCTTGAACAAGAAAAGAAGGAACTGGAAGAGATACTGACTTTGAGAGACAGCCACATCCAAGAACTCAAGGAACATGTGCAGCTTCTGATGGAGAAGAACCACGCCAAACAGGAAGTCATAATGGCCTTGACAGAACAGATGGCCCGAGAGCTCTCTGACCCCCTGCAAGAAGACAACACTGTCACTGCAGAGACATTGTATAAGCAGCAGGAGGAGATTGAACACCTGAAGGTGTGTGAGATGGCACAGGTCTCTTGGGGGCTTCCATTTCTGTGCCCTCAGGTTCAGTGGGAGGGTGTTTCTTATGGGAAGCACAGAATATGCTTTTACTAGTTGTTCCATCTGCCTCCAAAGGAGGAAGGCTGGAAGGGGCTCACCTGATGCCAGTAGGGTGCTAAAAAAGCATCTGGATCAGTTTTAGCTTCAGTTCAGAGCCTGTTTTGTTTGACTTTCCATCATCATTCACTGCTTGCCTCTTTCTTTGCTTTCTTTTGTTTCAGGGATGCAGTCTCACTTGCTGCCTTCACTAACTTGTACCCCAATGTTTCCTTCTTGAAAGCAGTTTCCCAATACGATCTGGTTCTTTCAAATCCACCCTGTTGTATGTGCAGAGTTATAATGACCAGTTAGTGTAGGTGGAGAGTTGCCCAAAGAGCCACTTGCTGCATTATGGGAGAGTCTTTTTGCTGCCAGCCATAGGGCTGAGATTTGTTTCCTTTAAAAAAAACCAAAAGGAAAAACCAAACCCAAATCAACCAATCATATGAAACTCAAAAAACCCACATATATTCTTCATCTTATTTGGATACTTCTCTAGCTTTATATGACCTGGATGTCTCTGTGTTTTTTAAGCATATACATGCATTTAGCATTTTCAAGTGTCTTGACGATGTGTGACATTCCTATTTAATGTTGTGCCGTGGTTTGTAGTCAATATTTGTCCTGGGGAGTCCTGTCTGCTCCCCAGAACACAAAATTTTTGAGATACTTTATTGTCCTTAACATAATCTGATGTCCCTGAAGTGGGAGGGATTTTAAGCCCCCCAAGAACTCTCCTTGCGTTACTGTTTTGCTTCATGGCAGGATGATATAGATGCGTACAAAACCCAGAACCAGTTTCTCAATTCGGAGATCCACCAGGTTACTCGGCTCTGGACAAGTGTTGCTGAGAATGAAAAAGCTCTTCTGATGAAGGTAAGGCAAAATGACCTTTTCCCTTTAGTGTGAACTGTTACTAATTTATTTTCAAAATTGGCATGGGAGTGGATTTTGACCCACCAGGAGTAAGCTTTCTTCCCGATTTCTTTTTGTAGTGTGACGTTTTTTCTGCTTTGTGTTGTTCCCAAATTAGACATGATTGTTTTTATTATTCAATGGAAGTAAAATACCTGCAAAGTTAGTCTTGAGGGTGTTGAAACTAAACCCAGATTTCTGCATCTCAGCTACACTGTTGGATACAAATGAAAAAGCAACATTGTGTAGGCAATCAGAAGAGTTTCCTGAGAGCTGACAGACTTGAGTCCTGGCTCCATCTAGTCATGGTTTCTCTGCTAGACCTGGCATTGCCATGTGGCAGCAGTCTTCAGATCCTGTAGTTAGATCAGAGTTTTTATGTTTTTCTTAAGATTTATTTCTATTTCTAGCCATGTAAGTGTGCATAACCTGATTACTCTCAGACTTGTCTAATCCTACCTTCTGATCCTGAACCACTTTCAGAGCTGGTGGTGTGTGCTGGCATTTGTTCTGTGGGTTTTGCTGAGGTTTTACTTCCTTGGGTTTTAAGGTATTGTCATGAATGAGTGTTTGAGGTTGCTTAAAGACTCACTGGCAAAGCTATCGGCTAAAGCAGGTTTAATATTAAAGTGAAGGCATGACAAAGTTTGTTGTCAAGGCTTGGTCTACTACTTACTGGATGGTTAAAGCACACAGAGGAAAAGTAGTACTAAAACCTAAAATTGATAAATCTAAAACTAAAATCAATCGAAAATGATCTGTGTGGAGGCTGTAGATGGAAAAGCATGAGAATGGGAAAGGGTAAGGATAAAAGGAATAAGGGAGACCCTCCCATTGAGTCACAATGTTCATCATGAACCCTTTGCCAAACTGAGCCCTGAACTTGACCAACAGTTTAGACCTAAAGGTTTGATATCACTAAGCTTAGCAGCGCTTAATCAATAGTTTAATTTAACCAGTTTTAAACATTCATATAGAATTTACTATAGCAGAACAGTAATCCACTTGTAGACCTAACTTACTTACAAATCTGTGGTACTTAAGAATCTAGGAGAGCAACACTTCACAGTGCATATTCCCAGTCGCGCATACACACAGAAGTATGGAGTATGTACAAGGTATATACTTTTGAAAATTTCCCCTTGAGTTCAGGGAACTACTCACGTTGGATGACTTTGCATCTTCTCAACAGGCAAAGAAGTCTCAAGGAGTGGGGGCATCAGCTCAGGATCCGTGGTTGTTGTTTGGTGGTGGTCCTCCAAGTATAGCGAACTTGAGAGTTCTCCGACTCTGAGAGGAGTCCCACTCAGAGGGAGGTTGCTGGTCACAGGCTGCTGTGGTCGGGGAGAGCTCAAAGGGTCTCACGTAGGGTCGCAAGACAGTGGGCTTTAGTCATAGTAATTTTCCTTTCTGGCTGCAATTTGGGCTGGTAACTTTCTTTGAAAGTTTGGTAACAAAAGTGCTTTCCCACTTTGGGTTGTTCCACTTGGGTTTTCAAGAAGAATAAGTTTTCAGTGCTGTTAGTTAAAAACCAGGAGGTCGTTTGACAGCAGAAATTCCTGGGAGCAGACGGTGTTTCTGATAAGCTCAAGAGGTGCTTAGCCCAGGTCCTGTTCATCAAGGCTGAAACCTAATGAGCATTTCTGAGATCATAGTGTGGCCTGAGGTGGGGGATGCCCGACCACAGGCATGTCTCCACAGCTGTGGATTCTGGAACAGGGCAAAAAGCTGCTTCTGAAGTGTTATTGCCATTTTTATATCTGTTTGCTTTCTGATTCTTAGAAACCCTGCCTGCCTCCTAACTTACTGCCCCTCTGCTCCTGAAACGGCCGTAACCTTCAGAAAGGAAGTAATCAGACCAGCCCAGCATGCTCAGTGTGAGGCAACATGCTGATTAAAGTGGTAGTATGAAAGTCTCCTATGCTTCTTCGTGTCCCCTCTGTATGCAACCTAATTCTCTGTGTGGTTTCTATTTCATTCTTGTTTTCAACTGCTGCTTCCCACTGAATAGGAGTCTTCACTGAGCTTCCTTTGAGACACTGGTGAGTCTTGTCACCTCTGTGGCCTCAGTCCCCCACTTGTGAAGTGGGCTAACAGTCATCATTCATTTTTTCTGCTTTTTGTGCCCAAGAGTATGGTGGTGGCAGGTACAGTCCTGGTGTTTGAACTCATCTGGGCTTCCTGTGCTTGAGAAACGATGTGTACCAGTGCCATGGGACTGGGGATGCTGAGGGGCATGTGGCACCTGGTCTGTGGTGCTCCCATGTGTCCTGAAAATGGTACACCTATAGCTCAGTCTCGAGAGCAGTGTGTTTTGTCAGGACACAGCTCAATGTGGTGTACAGAACTTGTATGAGGGGCAGGGAAAAGGACTGCAGAGAACTCAGATGCAGTGGTTGCTCTTGGATTGTGTCCTGAGTTGAGCTGGCCGGAATATGGCCACCCACTGATGTCATGCAGTACCTAAAGTAGGTGATGATGTAGTAGGTCTTCCACTCAATAAGCAACTTCTGTTGCATGCTAGTCCTGTGGCATGTGCTTGTTGATAGATCAAGGTCACTCATTCACATCTGCAATTCCACAGACTGTTAAAAACTACCGAATGTGTTTTCTGGGGCTTTGCTGTTCAGCAGTCTTTGCTTTGTGTGCAGACCAGGCCAGCAGACAGCAGTGGCAGTGCAGGAAGAACTGCCACTGTGCCAGCTCTTTCCTTCTTGTTTCCCCATCAGTGTGCCTGCCTGCAAGCAAGAAACTGCCAGATGGAGAGCAAATACCTGACAGTCCTGCGGAAGCTGCAGGAGGCTATGCCTGGCCTGCCCAGCTCCCATGCTGAGTTGGTGAGGAATCTCATCCAGGAATCGCTCCAGTGGGATGTGAAGGAAGAAGCAGAAGAAGGTTTTAACTTGAACCCTGTCAGGTAAGAGTCAAGAGCTTGGGAATATCAACACCCTTGTAGAAGCCTGTCTATGAAGGCATGTGCAGGCAAGAGAGATCTGGGAACATTTTTATAGCAGGGACTTGGAGTCATGACACAGCAGAGGAAGTTGAGGAGCTGGTTTGGTTTGGTAGTGTGGAGACTGTGAATATCTGATAGCAGCATATCACCATAGGTAGGGGAAGTTAAAGGTGATAGAGCTAAACTTGGCAGTGGCAGATAGCATGGCAAGTGATGACAGCCATGGATTGCCTGGGAGGTAAATAGTGGGCATGAGGATGAACTTTATCCGTAGGAGAGGAGGCCACCTGGTAGTTGGGGCATCTCTGTCCTTAGGGGTTTTCTATTCCCTGCCATACAAAGCCAGCATTGCCCTGTGCTAATTCTGAGGAGAGCCTTGCAGTGAAGGTGGGTTGCACTGGAAACCTCCAGAGAGCCTTGCCACCAGCACTGCTGGGGTCCCTGTGTGTGTTTATGCCGTCCTGCCCAGTCAGTAGTCTGTAGCAGTGTGCGTTTTATCTATTTGGTCAGCCTCACAGATTCTCCAGGTGGCTTTGGAGATGAGACCCCTAGGCCAGGCTTGGTCTCTCTGTCAAGAATATGATGATACCTTACAAGTATCCCACCCTGTGGATGGATGGTGCACAAACCCTCAACAAGCTGTGCTGTCAGCACTCCTGGTGTGTTCCAATCAGTAGGAGATTTTCATTGTGTACCAGGAGATATCAGAAAGGACTGTGGATGTCTATTCTTTGGTCTGATGCCCCAAAGCCTTTGCAGTCCCTTCCTACAGAGCTGTCTGTGCCCTAGGACATGGTAGGGAGAAGGTATGCAGGGTGAGCTAGATACTCCCTTAGGGGCTGGGGAGCTGGTGAGAGACGTCTGATGAGGCTGGGCCGCAGCTCAGAGCCAAGTTACACTTGAGTCTAAGTGCGTATGCCATTGCTGCAGGCTCCCATTTGTCGACAAGGCTGAGACAGTGGGCATGGCAGGCTGTCACATGCTGCTGCCAGGGAAGTGGAGGAGGAGTACCTGTGCATGGGTGATGGGGACTTGGCTGTAGCTGGCGTGACCCCAAGCAGTGGTCTTGACACAGGTACTAGCACTGTCATTTGAACTAACCACTGCCTTGTGTTCCTCCAGCGAGTATGATGAGTATGGGTTTATGACTGTACCTGACTATGAAATTGAGGACTGGAAACTTCTGGCCAAAATCCAAGCCCTGGAGATAAAGTCCAACAAACTGCGGAGCCAGGAAATTGTGGAGAAGCCCCTCCGTGACAGGTGGAACAGCATTGGAGAGCTGAGCCCCTCTGCAGAGTTGAAGAGCCTGATCCGCAGTGGCATTCCGGTGGAGCATCGGCAGTGGGTGTGGCGGTGGATTGTCAGCCGGCACTGCAGCCACCTGCCTGACCACTACCAGCGGCTGCTGCAGCAGAGCAGGAGCACGGAGCACCCTGCCTGCCGCCAGATCGAGCTCGACCTGCCCCGCACGCTCACCAACAACAAGCATTTTTCCTCTCCCACCTCCCAGCTCATTCCCAAGCTCCGGAGGGTATTGTTGGCGTTCTCCTGGCACAATCTTGCCATTGGATACTGCCAGGGACTGAACAGGTGAGAAGCCAGGTATGCTGCTTCTTCATGGAATAGCACTGGAATAGCACATACTCTAGGCTGTGATTCTTGCCTTGCTGGAGTTCTGTCCTGGCTCTAGGTATTTTGTTGCAGAATTCTGCATTTGGTGTCTTTTTCATCCAGTGTTGTTGCTGGGATCCAGCAAGCAGCAGGATGCACTTGTTTAGAGACTCTGCAGTTACAGAATAGGAAGGAACAGCTATAGGAAGTAGGGTGAGGCAGTCCTAGAATAGCAGCATGAGGCTGGGGCTGAATTTTTAAGTTGTAATGTACTCAGCAGAACACCTTGGTGATTCCTCTGTTTGCTGAGAGGAGTTGAAGGAAATGTTGTGAAGTGTTAAGATACAAGTGAATTGCAGCGAATGACTCAAGGAGAGGCTGAGGAAACTGAGGTGGTTCTTTCTGGAGAAGAGAAAGTTCAGGGAACATAAAAGCTTCTTTCCCTTCCCAAAGAAGGCTATGGGAAAGAAAAACACAGACTTCTTAGAATTGTGCTGCCAAGTAAAAAAGGGACCAGGCACAAGCTTCAAGAAGGAAATCTCTAGTTGTAACTTTTCCCATGAGGAATGTCTATGTAAGCTGTATAACAATAATATAATGTATATGTAAGTTGTTCTTTGTGTGGTCTTCAGAAAGACATTTTCAGCTCCAGAGAACCCATGATATTAGATGTTATCTTTCCAGTCTGTCTGAAAGGGGTAAATCAGAGCTAAAGGAGGTAAGGGCTGTAAAAGAATATATGGGAAGGTGACCTACATCACATATGGAGTACCTCTGAGTGAGCTCTTTCCTGTATTGAAATAGCCAAAATCAACACATTACTAACTTCAGCAGATTTACAGAAAATTCCATGAGGTGGGAAACCTAGCTTTGTCACACCAATTCCATATTTTCAGATAGAGGCATGTGGGAAAGAAAATCACGACTCTCTGGTTCCTTCAGAAACATGCAGAAGAGATCACTTGTCTTTTTGTCCAGCTGTCCTGACACACTGGATGTTTTGGACACTGATGGACTGAAGACATGCCCAAAGGAGTCTTGTTCAGTTCACATGCTGGCTGATGACACCTCCTCTGGTATTTTATTGCTTCACCGTGTCTTGTCCATCACAGGTTGGCAGCTGTTGCTCTCCTGGTTCTGGGTGATGAGGAAAGTGCTTTCTGGTGTCTAGTCCATATTGTGGAGAACCTGATGCCAGCAGACTACTACAGTGACACACTGATAACATCACAGGTGAGCTGTGCACCCTCACACTTGCTTGGATTCTCATACAGTAAAGGTTTAAAAGCAAGCAGTCAGCTTGCAGTGCGTTCGGTTTCTTACGGGACAGTGACACCACTTTGCAATCCTTTCTGTTGCAGGCGTGTTGTAGACTTGGGAGTACAAAAGTGCTAGCAAAATTGATCCCTGGCACTAGGAAATTGGGTACCACTCCTTGAAGGTCAGCTTAGAAGGAAGGTGCCCATTAATTGCACAATTACTTATTTTAAGAAGGGCTTAGTAGAGGTGAAGCAGCAAACTTTGGTACGAAGAAGGCACCATTCTGCAGCCCTTCAGATATCTTGAAACTGCATTCTATCTTTGGAGTGCTGTGTGCAGGTGAATGAAAATACTGAGATTTTTATATTCACTCTACTTGCCTCAGTTCATGATCAGAGATAGTGTGTGTTCTTGCTTTGGGGCTCCCTGCAGAACAGAAAGCCCTCTGGCCATTTGAGAGAGTCTTTTAGAAAGACTTCCTGACCTCTTGGCTGGTTTCTGAAAGTGTAGCCAAGACCCAAGTAAAGAGGAAGGTCTTGGGTGGTATCTTGTGGATTGGCTTGTTCCAGCTTTGAGTTGTCTGCAAAACTTAAGGTTCTTGCAAATTTTAAAGTCAAATCATATTACCTCGTCTGGTTTGTACTATAGTGCCACAGTCAAGTGGGCTGACACAGCTCGGGTAGTGGTACAATATAGCATAAGGAAAGACCTACCCATGGTCCTGCTCCTTAGCACTTATCCTCAAGAAACCACATCTCTGCTGACATGCAGCCTTTATAAACCTGTATCAAGGATCTCACCAAGTACATTCTGTGTTTCGGCTCATGAAGCCAGAAGCAGAGCACACACAGTACTTGGACCACAAAGAGACGCTAATTGAGTTCAGGTCCTGCTTGAAAAGACAAAGGCATTCTAGGTCTTCATTCTGTTGGGCCATATGCAGGCATTCAGATCTGGGCAGGTCTTAATCCCTGTCATTCAACTAAATGCTCATGATGTCACAGAAAATCCCAGGAAGACTGGTGCAGGAAGATGTGGCAGCATTTTCCCTCTAGACTTGGAGATTAGGAAGGAAAATGATTGAGTGAGAAGAATGCACATATCTCTGCTTGTATCTTAGCCCTTTTTCAGCTCCACACCTGGTACTGGGTGCAGTGTACAAGTACACTGCTCAGTAATTTTGAAGGGTTGGGAGACAAAGGATGCTCTGCTCTTCCTGAGGTGTGGTTCACTAGAAGGCAGCACCAGAGATGACCCCAACATACAAAGGCCACTGTCCTGTTGCACCACTCCTCCTTCAATACTAGGACTGCTCTTGACTAGGGCTTAGTTGTTTTCTTTTTTGTCAATTTTAGGTAGATCAGAGAGTCTTCAAAGACTTCCTGTCCGAGAAGCTGCCTCGCCTCATGGCTCATTTTGAGCAGTATCAGATTGATGTGTCACTCATCACCTTCAACTGGTTTCTGGTGGCCTTTGTGGACAGCCTGGTCAGCGACATCCTCCTGCAAGTGTGGGATGCCTTCTTGTACGAGGGAACTAAGGTACCACTCTCAGTCTCCCTCACATCTGCACCACATCTGTGATGTGATGGCAAGGTGATGGATGTGCATATGTATCAAAGAGAGGTGAGGCTGAACCCCTTGTTCTATCCTGCCTGTTTGGCAGCACGCCTTGATGTCTCTCAGTCTCCCGTGTTGTCTGTGTACTTGCTGCCAGGAGGCAGACGTAACCCTTGATACTGTGTAGAGTA
The DNA here is from genome assembly GCA_035584735.1 of Pseudotriccus pelzelni. Classification (NCBI taxonomy): domain Eukaryota; kingdom Metazoa; phylum Chordata; class Aves; order Passeriformes; family Tyrannidae; genus Pseudotriccus; species Pseudotriccus pelzelni. The sequence continues at coordinate 24,318,483 of JAWMRA010000090.1, read as the reverse complement.
TCTTTGGCCCCTTTTAGCCGGTAGTTGTGCTACCAAACAGCTTTCTGATAGGCCATGGCACCTCCTGTTCTGTGACCTGGACACAACTAGTAGTATGACAGATCCAGGGAGCATAAGATAGGCAGTTAGTATCTGAAAATGTGAGTCCTGCATTGCCCCTGTGCAT
>JAWMRA010000090.1:24251560-24262614 GCA_035584735.1 Pseudotriccus pelzelni | reverse complement strand
CCTGGCCCCCCCTTGGGGGCTGCTGTGTCCTCCCTCACACGGCTCCCAGTTTCATCTGCACAACAACCCTTCTCTTCGGTTTTCTTAAATATGTAATTGGCAAAGGAGTTACCAAAACTTCTGATTGGTTTTGGTCCGGAAATTCACCTGGACAAACCACTTACAGCCCCCCAGGGAAGGGGAACCTTTGCAAACCCACAACAGTGAGTGGTCTCTATAGGGACCAAACCCTCAACCCTGGCATTATTAGCACTGTGCTCTAACTAACTGAGCTAATCTCAAGCCATTGGGTGTTAGTAGAAAGCTAAGGTTATGTAGAACACCATGAAGCAAGGTCTACAATCGTAGGGAATCACTTCTGTTAAGGGAATTGACATGTGAATGGAGTTGACAAATCGAGTTTGGACTGTGCAAGCTTGTGGGAGAGAAATCTACCGAGGTTATCAGGTACTTAAAGACCTTGTATGGCTTAGCCAGTCCTTAAAACACAAATGGTGGTGTCTGACAGAATAGATGTTCACACCCTTCTCATACTCCATTCTGTTTTGGGGACAGTTTTGGGGGAGGATACTGGGCTGGAAGGGATTTCAGCCTGATCCATGTAGCTATTCTGGTGGTGTCCTGAAATCCCTTCCTCATCATCCTGATACTCAAATCTTGTGGCATCACTGGCCAGTTCTAGTCAGTTATGGTCAATTTGGAGCTCATTAGAATGAATAAGGAACAGGAGGCTTAGCATGAAAACCACACACCCTGTATGTAAATCCATGACAGAAAAAAAAATTATTTAGTCTTGTATTTTATGGCACTGAGCCAGTCTTGGATGCAGATTTCAGACCATGCTGGTGTGGAACTGGTGCTTTCATTATTTGATGAACCGTTTCCCATGGCAGATGACATTAACTTTCCTAGGGAGATTTATATCCCATTTATTTCATGCTCTTCCACCAGGAATGATGCCAAAGAGAGGCCTTGATGTGTCATCTTGTGAGATTTTCCGTTTCTACAAACTGATTCCAACAAAAGGCCTGATTGAGCCCATCTCCATGATTGTGCCTCGACGGGTAAGTCAGCCTCAGGTCATGTTCATATCTGGGGCAAATGTAAATGGAAAAGTGAGGGCAGTGCCTCCTCTCTGTGACTCTTTTGGGGGCGTGAGAATAAGTAGAGCAAGGGGTTTTCTCTCTCCTGGCATGAGGGACATAGCTGGCCAGTTTCTGGGGCGGCCCTGCCAGCAAACCCTGTTTGGGTAACTCAAGAGTTAGGTCTGTGTTTAATGTCTGACTTTCTAAGATGTGCTGCCAGGTCTACTAGCTGGCTGTAAACTTCCTCAGTGGCATCTGTTTGACAGAATGACAAAAGAGAGAGAGGGGCTGGAGTTTATGTTGAGTGACATAAAAATCTCCTTGTGGAAGGAAGAAGAATTACTCTGGGAAGATGGGAATGATGAATTCCCAGGTCTCTGCCCAGTGGGTAAAATTGTGTTACAGGCAGTTGTTCTGCAGCATGTAAGGCATGACCCATTGCACTGAGAGCGATGTAGAAGTAAGTCTCACAGCTGGTGTCATTAAGAGAAGGAAACAGACCATGGATCTGTAGCCAAGGCAGCTTTCATGTGACTGCGTGAGCAAAAGTACATGGGAAATGTCAGCAGTGTGCCTTCTACTTTCAGAAAGTAGAATGTGAGAAGGAGGTTCCTTGAATTCAGAGGCAGCAGAGTTAATGCTCACCACAACTACCAATCAGGCACATTCCTCCAACATTATCTCCTTGGCCAGTTTTTGTCAGCTGATGATCAGCTGATGATTTGTGACTTGTGTCCATCCTTTGTACACACTAATTCATCCTTGGGAACACTGATTTTATGGGAGTTGGGTTAGTGTTTGTCAAGCTCCCGCCGTCTGTTGTCTGGACATGCAAAGACCTTACCATCAAGAATTAAATTAGGCCATCAGATGCAATTCTTCTGAGAGAGGTTCAGGGCAGGTGAGAACATTTTGTGTCTGTGCCAGTAAGTACACATGACACTCCCTGTGCTGAGGTGGAATAAACTTTTTTCTTCAGCACAATCCAGTATGGCCCCTCTAAACTAAAACCTCACTGATGTAGTTACTCTGGACTTTTGTTTGCTTGCAGTCGGAATCATACCAGGAAGACATCTACCCCTTGACTGCAGCAGCCCAGCCAGCACTGACAGCACAACAGTGGCTGAACGGAGTTAACAAAGGTCAGCACATGGAGAGCTCCCCAGCCCTTCAGCTCCCCAGGGCTTGGGTAAGCTGCTGCCAGCTCTCTGGCCTGTTAACTGCCAGAGAAAGAGGAAAGGAGGAAAAGGAGAAACATAACAAATATGACTGTAAGCTAAAATAACTTGGTGGCTGTGAATTCTGGAAGCCGTTCCATTCAAGTGCCTCCATGTTTATCCCTACAAGTTGTTTGAATGAATTGCTTAGAGCTTATTTCTGAGTGTGGTTTTTGAGTGCTAACTTGTCACCTGCCTCCCTCCTTAGGGCCTCTCTTGGTGTCCTTGAGACCAGGCTCTGGAGCTGTGAATACCGTACCACAGAGTCTTGAGCCAGAGCCACTCATGAAAACTACTGATGTGAGACAGCAGCAGGGTTGGGGAGGAAGGATTCCACTGGAGGACAAGCAGAAGCCAAGAGAGATCGAAGATGGCAGAAAACAAGTGAAAGTGGAGGAGAAATCACCAAAAAATGAGCAAATGTGCCTCTCCAATTGCTTTGATATATTTGAGTGTCCACCACCAAAAACTGAAAATGAGGTGTGACTGGGGGGGGGTGAAGGACTGGGGCTGTGGGGGGAAGCCCAGCAGCCCAGCTGCCAAAAGGATGATATTCACCAGGTGGCAATTTGGGGAGACTTTATTTTGCAGACCTGGATCAGCGCTTTCTTCTGTGTGGGGGCAGAAGCTCCTCATGTCCTGGCTGCCACACAGGAAGCAGAAATACAGCCCAGCATCATCCCAGCTGAGGGAATCTGGAAAGGAGAGAGCAGTCAGCATTCTTGCTTTGTCACAGAATCACAGAATATGCTGAGTTGAAAGGGACCCACAGGGATCATCAAGTCCAGCTCCTGGCCCCACACAGGACCATTCCCAAGAATCATACCATGTGCCTGAGATCACTGACCAAACGCTTCTTGAACTCCATCAGGATTGGTGCTGTGACCTGGGGAGCCTGTTCCAGCACCCAGCCACCCTCTGGGGGAAGGACCTTTTTGTAATATCCAACCTAAACCTCCCCTGACACAATTTTAGGCCATTCCCTTGGGTGCTGTCACTGGTCACCACAGAGAATAGAGCAGTGTCTGCCCCTCTTCTTCCGCTCAGTAGGAAGTTGTAAACTGCCATGAGGTCTCCCCTCTATCTTCTCCAGGCTGAACAGACCAAGTGACCTCAGCAATTCTTGGGCATTCTTGTGGCACAGACCTGCCTGGTGGCTGGCTGGGGACAAGAAGGTGTTTCTGATCTTTGGTGTCTGGAGAAGAGAAGGGACTTTATTCAGTATAACCCTTCTATGGGAGTTGCACTCAGTGAGCCTGGTGAGGCAGCAGGGATCACTGTGGAAGGACTGTCTCTACCCCTGGCACATCCATATAGTCTTAACTGCCTAACTGTTTTGGACTCTGACATGGGTAAGGGGCTGATTCTGCCCCTGCCTCAGCAGCTCACTGCTGGGGGACAACTTGACAGTGCAATGCTATCGAGGCTGGCTGCTCAGTGCAGCCTGTGCCTGGGAAAGGCTCCAGAAAATGTCCTGGCTGCTCCATGATCTGTCTTCAGCCATGGCCAGCCACCTCCCTGTTTAGTAACCAAAGCTGGCACAATGGTAGATCTCTGTGGTGATTTTCCAGCCTCTCATGACTGGCAGTTCAGGGACTTTTTCAAGTACATGCAGTGTGTTTGCTTTCAGGAACCCTGGAAGGCTTTTCATCCCATAGCTGTGCTCAGGTCCCATTTTCATCTCTTCAAGATTTTAGCTTCTGCAGCTTGATAGGGCAGGAATTTCCACGTCTGAATTTCCCTGTGATGTGAAAAAGGATGTTTTTCTACATGTTTCTGAGCTGGCATTGTGAGGTTACAGACGCCCTTGCAGAGCTGAGTGCTCTGCTGCACTGAGTCCCAGCTGGAGAGGAGAGAGCATGATCTGAAAAAAAAAGAAGAAAAGTAAAAGAACTTGCCCAAGGTCAGAGAAGGAGGTATAGTGGACTCAGGAATTTAGACTCCAGATACTTTCTGTAGGCTCTCTTTTAGTGACCAGTGGTATGAAGGCTGTTTTTTCCTCATTTTTTCCATTGAATTAAGGAGATGTAGTGTTACTCAATTGTGCTGAGAAAGACCTGCAGTTTTAACCCAACCTAGTGGACAACAGGAGCATTGCTGATATTCAGTCTGTTGGTTGAAGGCCTCCTCTTTAGATGCTGTTTCTCTCAAGTGATGTGACAGGATTGGTGGCATTGTCAGTCTAAGCCTGTGTTTTCTTAGTGTAAAGGAAGTAAAATGTATCTTTTCTTACAGCTTTTGCAGATGTTTTACCGACAACAGGAAGAAATCCGTAGACTACGTGAGTTGATAATCCAGAGAGATGTCCAAATTAAACAGCTGGAGCTGGAGATCAGAAACCTCTGCACAGACACAGGCAGTAAATGAAAGTGCTGGCCTGCAGCTCTTTGCACCCCTGGCAACTGGAGGAGATTCCAGTTCCTGCCAGTAACTCCTCCTAGGTTTTTACTGGGGGAAACATTGATACTTCAGGCAGCATGGACTTCCCTGGCTTGTGGTGGTCACATTTCCCTAATCATCACCAGACATTTACTGATGGATTTACTGCACTTCTTCAGGCTCCCCTTGCTTTCCCGCTCACTGACGTCAGAAGCTCATGCGTTAATGCTAATGAGAGACTTCGGAAAATCTTGCTCTTCTGATCCTGGAGAAGCTACATGTTAAGCTCTAGGAGCAACCTGTTTTGCTGCCTTTCCACAGGAGTATGGGAGACTGAAGGCAGCTGCCAGTTCTCCCACGCTGGGATGCAGCAGTGTGGCTCCCCTGGCTGCTGTCCTCTTGCCCTGGGAGTCCACTCTGCAGCTGAGCTTCACAACAGGTGTAGCTCCAGAGTGATCCTCAGCACCACTCTCACCTCGTGACTTGGCTCTGCACCAGGTGGCTAGGCAAAGCTGTGGCTGCCCTGACCTCGTGCTGGGGATAGTCCTGCTCTGAGTGGGAGGCTGCACTGGGGGTGCCAAGGGTCAGCACTTTTGTGATGATAGATAAGGGAGAGTTGGTGTTGGAGATCCCACTTTAAAGGGTGGTGGTGTGGGCTAGTTCTTTCCAGAGAAGCCCCAGAGGTCTCTGTGTCCTGTGTGTCAGTGGCCTTCTTTTCCTCCTTCTGCCAAAGACCACCTGCAGTCAATTGGGGGTCATCAGACAAATGAGGACAACATTGAAAGCTGCACAGTGTTGACAGCAGGGGAATTTGCCAAGAGGGCTTAAAAGGATGAGGGAGCAGTTGGACCCCCAACCCGCTGCAGACCTTTCAGCAATGGTGCTAGAAGTGTTGTGTCAACCACAGGAAGATCACAGGGCCGTGGCTGGTCATGAAAAGCCCTCTGTGGTTGCTGGAGTATTGCTTGTCCTTGTGCCTGCAGCTGCTGCCTCCTTAGCTCCCAGGTGCTGCCAGCACCATGTCCCATCGTTGCAGCCATCTACAGCAGCAGGGTCCCTCTTGCCAGCTGTGTTGTGCAGCCCCCTGCATCCTCCCAGGCTGCTCTGGCTCCCCAAGCCCTGCAGACACACTGACCTGTGCCCTTCAGCACCAGCTCTCTAGTTCTCTGCTAGACCTTACAGAGATGTCTTAAACCCAAGCAGAGCAAGCAAACGCTGTTTAACCCCTAACTGTGCACCTCTGTTGTGGCACATAGAAATGAACACTATGCCTTGCTAGTTCCCCAAGGCCTACTAATTACCCAAAACCTAAAAAAAAAAAAAAAAAACAAGAAAAAAGAAAAGAAAAAAACGTTTAAAAATCTCCATTTTCACCCACAAACAGGGCTCCTTATCAAGGGGACTAAAGGCTGTGCACTGCCTGTGCTCATGTGAGATGCCCCTCTGGTTATCCCTGAAAGGAATAGCCAGCAAGGTCTCATGGCACTAATTGCTCTTACATAGAAATCACATGAAGACTTTTCCCTTTTGCTCTGCTGCAACTTTTCAAAACTTGCAGTTTTCAAAAATATTTTACGCACTTCTAAATAGCAACAACAGATGTGGGTGCTAAAAAATTACGAATATTGTTGTTTCTGCAGCATTAAGAAGAGGGGGTTGTTGTTCATATTCTTCAGGAAGAGTCCTTTAGCATCAGTCACTTATTTAACATTACCCTTTTTAAAAAAATAATATATTAATAACTAAATTGCTGAAACAAACTTCAGTTCATTTCAGATCCTCTAAAACGGACTTTCCGTTGTCCTGGGAACAACTCTGCAATATACAGTTACATGCAAAAGCAGCTTACCCCAGATACAGAGCTTTAATCTAAACATGTGAATCTTACACCAAAAGTGATCAGACTCTCTCACCAAAGAGAAGAATTATGTTAAGAAATCAAAAAGCTCACAGTTTTTCAGCTATGTAGAACAGTCCTGACAGCTTCAAACTTCAAAGCCATTTTCACAGAAGGTAGCACCAGGGATATGACACTGATTTTCAAGCAATCATTATCAGAAAGGAGAACACTCAATACAGCCTTGATAGTCCAGGGGATATGATACATCCTTTCACCATATGTGTTTTATTTGCTGCATTTTTTTGCCTTTTTTTTTTTTCATACAGAATAAATTATTTAAATTATTTCTATGTTAAAGTAATTTTACAGGGGATTTTTAAATCCTCTTGAGAACTGTTTCTTTGTTATTCTGTGACTGACTAGCATAGAGAATGGTTGGCCACTATGGTTCTTATCTTAGGGTTGTGTTGATTTCAGCATTTCTGGAAAAGAAGTTGCTTTCTTTAGGCTTTGCTGGAAACAATTGATACAGTGAGATTATTTAATCAAAACTTCTTTTTCAGACGGTATGCCTGTAAAAGGGTGGACTGTCAAATGTATTTCAATTTGGAGCTTAAATGCAACCGTAAATCTTTCACATGGAAAAAAAAAGTGGAGGAAATGGAGTTATGGTTAATGATCTGTGCCTAAATAGTCTTAAGTGATCATTTTAACAGTTTCTAAAACTTGTGACAGCTTTGTAAAAAACTGTAAAACATGGGGATAAAAAACAAATTTGTGCAATGAAAAGCAAATATAACTGAATAATAAATATATTTAGAGCTTTACTTTTTGATACATGCAAGGTTGTTGTTTTATTATTGTATTATTGAAGTGACTGAAACTTAGGCTGAATCAAGGTCAGAAAGGAGTATCACCTACTGTCTCTTTTGCTTGAATCAAGCAATAATGTAAGTGGCCTTACATTAGTAGGCAGGTTGTACACAGTGTTATGCACATGGGCCTGTATTTTTATATCTTTCCTGTCTGCCCTTGGTGGTACAAATGGGTGGCCATTTCAAACTGTTGTGCTAAATTGCTGTGTATGTTGTGTATGGCTGAGTAAACTCAGCCCTCCTGGAGATGCATTCTGTGTGGTGAGGTGTTTCCTGCTGTCTTGCAGTCCAGGTGCTTCTCTTGTGCAATACACTCTGACCAGGATCTTCTAGATTTTCTACATGAGGAGGGTATGGTATGTTAATAACAAATTTACTTATTTGAAGGCACAGTGTCAAAAATCCTGTGTTAGACAGGATTTTAATTCAGCAGAGTGAAGCAGCACTGACAATACAAGCACAATATAGCAGCTGCAACCTCCAGTTGGATCACAATACAAATGGAATTCCCATTACTGGTCTCTCTCGGAGTATCTCCAATGACCAGGAAGAAATACTTGGGCAGAAGCTAGCTCAAGTCCATAGCTCTCTCTTCAAAGTCCATTTTGTTGTTTCTGTTTTGTTATAGTTCCCATGAGCATGGTAGCCCTGGTGAGAATCTGAAGAACTGTCGCCTGTGTTGTGGGTGGGAGTGGAAGGTTTAGACAAAATTTATTAAAAAGTCCTGCTGTTGAGTCATGGGGTGCAAAAGGACTCCCTTGCCTTCTTGCTTCTCAGAGAGGAGTCTATGTGTGGCTAAATCCACTCCTAGCCTCGGATTACGTCAACGGTTTCAATTTAAGGAGTTATAGAAGTATGACTGAACAACTTCTGTCCCTCAGGTTTTAATGATTGGCAAAATGAGAATAATTATATAAAATTAATAATCTATTTTATACAAATGATTAGACAAAAGATCCTAATCAGAATTATTTATTACACAATATAAAAGCTGAAACTACTAGTGGTATAGTATAAGATAGGATAGGATAGTGCACTATATTGAAGCAATTATTGAAACATATTGAAGCTAGCAAAAAGGAATAATTGTTAAATAGAGATTTGATGTAACTCATTCATACCAGTGCTCATCTCTTTCTCTCAGCCTCGAGGAGTAACCTTGGGGGGCATCCCCAGCACGAGGGAGCAATCTCCACACATACCTCCCAAGAAGGGTTATGTCAGAAGAACCTGATTGTGCGAGATGGGACTGGACTTTTATAGTATAAAGTGCTAGGAATAGATCTACAGGCTGGCAGACCAGCTTATCTGCCACATCCTGTTTCAATAGCAGGGTGTGTATTCGAAGTCTGGTGAACCAGGATGGTCTTAACATACTTTACCAACAGGACAGCACCCTGGTCCCAGCAGGTTGATAGCTTGCCCTGTACTGGATTTTAGGTCTTATCAGAGGCAGGCTTTCCTGCAACAGCCCATGCCCATGTTCTCTGAGCTGTCTTCCTCTGTAGCAGTTTGTTGATAGTCGCAGCCTTGGGCATGGAAGTGTTCATGACTCCATTCAAGATGTTTTTAATGTTTCTTGTAACATTAGGCCAGTGTTAGGAACAAAGAAAGGTGGAAATCATTGGAGAAAGACTGTGCTGAGAACTTTGTGCACCAGCCATGTATGTAATCAGGGTACTGTGACCTCCAGGCCTCTCTTGCCTTGTAAGGGACCTTGTGCTGGGGAGGGTGGCTGGACAGGCACTGTGTCCCTCCTCAGGGGCCAACACAGGCTCACTGCTCTGAGCAAAGCCTAGAAAAAGGCAGCAGTGGGGCAGTCAGTGTGGGAGGTAGAGAAAGAGCCTTGAGCATCTTTGCCATCCTGACCACTAAACCAAAAAAGAGAAGGACAAACAGCCCTGCGGTGTTAACTTGCTTGCTGGATTCAGAGCCATAACACATCACATCTTCACCCTCTACTCCAGGCCAGCTGCCAACTGCAAAATAAACTCTACTCAAACCTAGACAATAGCTGTCATTCTCAATTTGTTTCTCATCCTGGGAGGCTGTACCCTAGGTGTGCCCAAGAGTTGTAAGTGGAAGAGAACATGGACATGATGCATTTACACTGCAGTGAGAAGCTGTGGGTCACCCTTGTTGCCCGTGAGCTGGGCAGCATCCATTCCTGGCACAGGGTGGCTGCAAGCTGCAGGGGGGCACTGAAGCAAAGTCTCAGTGTTAGGACTTGCCTCTTGGACATGCTGCAACACCATTTCAGAGCAGGATCTCAGCGCCTGTGCTGGGCTCACTGCAGTCTGATCACAACCTGTTTGTACTGGGCAGCCCAGAACTGAACCTGGCACTCCTCACATGTGGCCTCAGCAGCAGTAAGGGGAGAGGAAGGACTAATTCCCCTGAGCTGCTGGCAACATGCTTTTAAATACAGCTCAGGGTACTGTTTGTTGCTGCAAGCCAGTGTTGCTGGCTTACACTCAGCTTATTGTTCAGCGGGATCTCAAAGAAATTCTCTGCAAAGCTGCTTGCCAGCTGCACCAGTCCCCAGCATATACCAGTGCATGGAGCTGCTCCTCCTCAAGTGCAGGACTGTGCAGTTGCCCTGTGCTCCATCACATTCCTCCTTGCCCAGTTTTGCATTTCCTCTGTTGAGGCGCCCCCAAAGTGCAGCACAACTGTCTGCTGCACCTGCCACCGTTCCCACTTCTGTGTGCTCTGCAGACTTGCTTGAGTCTGCACTCTGTCCCATCCTGCAGGTCACTAAGGAAGAGGTTCAACAGCTTTGGGTTGGTTTTGTTAACATGTTTCGATTTTCTATTCAGAATTACAAGTTGATTACTCCTGAGCACCTTCTGATTCTTCATGCCTTTGGAAATGCTCGCCAGGTGGATTTTCTTCACCATCTTCCAAAGGATTGTAGTTCTTTCATTTTCCTCCTTGCATGGTTTGAAGGTAGGGCTGAGAGTCAGCCATCTGCAAATTTTCCTAGTTGTCTCCACCTTTCAAAGACCACTGAGAGTGGTCTTGCAATACCATCACGTGGGGACTGAGTTTCAGCTTTGCCAGCAGAGCATTCTGGGAAATGAAGTCTCAAGGACTCTGAAGCATGTGCAGTGGGGGTCCTCTCCAGGACTGATCAAGAAAGTCACATGTTATGACGTGTTACTATTTGAAACCCCTATTTAAATCCTTGTTCTCTCTCAATAAAGTCAATTCGTTACACACCACATTGGTGTCTGTTTGGTCCACAAGGATCCTTTATTTATTCATTTATTGTATTAATAATATTGCCATACCATCAGCCTTCATCTCCCTCAGCAAACTTGGGTCTAACCCTTCTGGCCCCACAAACTTGTGTACATCAAGGGTGTTGAAGTATTCCTTAATCTGGTCCTCCCTACTGTGGTCCTCCCTAATCTGGTACACAGCAGGTATCTACCTCAACAGTATCGATTTTTCTCTGCCAGCTTTCACTCTCAGATTCTTCTCTCACTGTGGCTACTGTGCTCATGGGAGTCAGAAGTCTGCTATAAACAGTTCCACCAGTGGTTCACCCGGAGTATCTGCTGTGAGCCCTCCTTGGGCTCAATGGAGAAAACCAACACTTGGGTGCCCACGCTCTTAAGCAGGGCCCCTGGAGCCTGCTAGTCACACCTGATAA
>JAWMRA010000090.1:24185623-24198639 GCA_035584735.1 Pseudotriccus pelzelni | reverse complement strand
CTTGGATATAATGAAATGCAATTTAATATCCATCTACAGCAGGGAGAAAGTTCATGTTTTTATATCTATACAGCTGCAAGTATGTGATGCCCACCCCCACCCACCTTTAACTCTGTTATCTTAACAGCCAAATAGGAAAGCACTCCAGGAATAGTAATACCACACATTTTCTAGGAACACCTCTGATTTCCAGGAGATTTGGCTCAAGATAAATGTGTTGGCATTGCTAAAACATGTTACCCAGCATAGGACACTTAAAGGTATGAGAAGGTGAGGCAGGTGTGCTGACAACAGGTCACAGGTTTACTTTCACAATGACTAAGAGAATAGAGAAGTTACCAGTCATGTCAGTGAGAGAAGATCTAAGAGGGTGGTTGCACAATCTTGCCTGGGACCCATCACTATAAATGACAGGCCTTCTTCTGATGCTCACTGTGTTTTTCTAGCCCCTTGGGCTTGTAGGGATGTCTGTGTAACAGTAATTTTTCCAAATAATGTTATGACTTAGAAATTATTTTCTGCAGATATGGGAGGTGTTTACCACAGCACACTCACCTGAGAGGAGAGAGACCTTTTTTTAAGAATAACAAAACCAGCACTTCTCTCTGTCGCTGCTTTGCTGGGTTGATTTTCAGTTCAGAGAAGAAGTTCCCAGTCCATGTCCTTTAACCTCCCAACACGGTGACACTGTGTGGGCTGAAAGATGGATAGGGAAAGGGTGAGAATGTCAGGTGACTGTATGTTGTGGTATGATTCGCACAGAATAATTCTTGCTGCTCCTGGATAATGTGTCTTACTACACAGTGTTAACTGGAGAACCATCTTCACCAGCTAAGGGACTGACATTCTTTCTCTCCCTGTTTGCCTTTGAAATTTCTGACCAAACAGAGAGCTTTCTCTGGCTGCAGAGGCTGCCTCCTCTGAGCTCCTTCAGCCCCCTGATGTCAGCTCTGTTCTATCAGTCAAGGTCTGCCTCCTCTGTGGTAAACAAGTTTGGAAAGTAATCATCAGTCAGACCTTATTAATGGTCTGATGGAAGTGAAGGGAAGGGAAGGCGAGGACTCCAAGGATAACTTATCTATTGACACATTGCTTACTGGTGAATTCCCAGAGGCTAGGCTGTGCTCAAATTTTCACCCAGTAACTAAACCAGCCAAATTCAGCATCCACAGCTGCATCCAAGTAATTTGCTTCACGTGTAGAAACACTATGTATCAGGTGGGGAAGGAGAGAAAAATTTGTTTTTTTTTTCTCTGCTGGTGACTTGGGAGAAATAAGAGCAAGAATTCTTACCTGAGGTGAGTTTTAAATAATAAGTCCACTTCTTTTCCCGTAAAGGTTTACTTCCTCACCTTTCATGTGTTCCTGGGATAGGGAATCCTCCCACACTCTGCAGTGGCTAATTATCGAGCTGTGCTCAGAAAAAGCTCTGTTCTGTGGCAATCAGATGGAAATAGGAGATTATTACAAATGACACTGCAGGCTAAATGAAGTAGCAATGAGAAGTCTTTAGAACTCAAAAACAAGAAAAGGGGTCACTTGGTAAACACATGTGACACAATTAATTATAGCATAATTATGTCTATTTTTTTGCCTGTGCTGGTCTCTAGACCTAAATATTTTGCTTTATTTTAAATATTTCATTTACTTGTATTGCTTCACAAAATTTTCTTCTTCTGATGTGCTTTCTTATCATATCATTGCAGAGAACTGCCTTCACTCTCTCCTGTCCTCTTTTCCCTCCTGCTTGCTTTTGCATAATTTTAAAGACATACTTGCCCTTTCTACTTAGAGCAGTTCTTCAATGTATTTCAGATCATGTTTGACTCCATCAAGAGGTTTTTTTGCCTCTGTGATTTCAGAGAGCCTGAATTTGTAGCAGATTATCGTGTATATATATGTATAAAAACTAAGATGGGAAAACGTAGGGAGAAATCTCTTTGAACTGTCATGCTAATGTAATTTTATTTTTAAAGCACATTTGAAGACCTGTCACTCATCATTTTAATGCATTAGCTTTGCATTTGCTGATGTGGCCTTGGAAACAGAGGCGTGGGTGAAAGTTGGCATACTTTTGGTGTCACAGCAGTTTTGCTCTGGAGTCCCCAGATCTACAAGCCAGGCCTAGAGAGGACTCCAGAGCTTAAATGAGAAGCGTAATGTTGCCTCCAGTTCATATTGTCAGGTCTCTGATCTGAGAGAGCTTGTGGGTGCAGGGGAAATTGTGTTCAAAGGTGTATACAACAACACTGTAGTGGGTGTAAACCTAAGTTAACAACATCTGCCATGTGATCACTGAGAGTGATGGCAAAAGAGCTAAACACAGGTCAAAGAACATCACCATGATGCTTTTTGATCATATTTTCAGCTACAAACAGGACATGGAGCTGCATGTCTGTGCTTCCCCTCCTTGCATGTCATAATTAGATCATGATGTAGTTCCTATTCTTGGTCCCACGGTGGTGGAAAGTCTCTGAACCTCAAAAACAAAGAAAACCTTACTTTTGGCAGGATAGCAGAATCACAGAATCAGCCAGGTTGGAAAAGACCTCTGAGATCATCAAGTCCAACCTATGACCTAACACTACCTTGTCTACAAGACCACAGCACTAAGTGCTACATCCAGTCTCTTCCTAAATACCTTCAGAGATGTTGACTCCACCACCTCCCTGGGCAGTCCACTCTAAAGCCAAATCACTCTCTCTATAAAGAACTTTTCCTCCCCTGGTGCAGCTTGAGACTGTGCCCTCTTGACCTATCTCTAGCTGCCTGGGAAAAGAGACTGATACCTGCCTTGCTACAACCTCCTTTCAGGGAGTTGTAGAGAGTGCTAAGGTCTCCCCCAGACATCCTCTTCTCCAGGCTAAACAACTCCAGATCCCTCAGCTGCTCCTCACAGGACTTGTGCTCCAGTCCCTTCAGCAGCATCGCTGCCATTCCTTGGACATGTTCCAGCACCTCAGTGTCCTTCCAAAACTGAGGGGACCAGAACTAGAGATGCAGCCTAACCATGCCAAGTGCACAGGAAGAATCACTCCGCTGGTCCTGCTGGCCACACTATTGCTGCTACAGTCCAGGATGCCATTGGCTTTCTTGGCCACCTGGGCACTCTGCTGGCTCATGTTTAGCTTCCTGTCGATCAGAAACCCAGGTCCCTTTCTGCCTGGCTGCTCTCCAGCCACTCTGTGCCCAGTCTGTAGTGCTGCTTGGATGCACAGACCTTTCCTGGATGGAGATAGCAAAAGTTTTAAAAACAGGGGAGTTCTGACCCTTTTTGAGTTCTCTGTCTGCACTGCCACCAAGGCTGAGCTGTTGAGACTATAATGACAACATAAGGATAAGAACAACACAGTTTTGGCTGTGTCTGTGAGAACAGTGATCACCCAGTGGGTTACTCAGGAGACCTGTGAAATGTTCTCAGAGCTGTCACAGAAACAGTTGTAGCAAAAATCATTCATGTCAAAGACTGTAAGGGTTGTTCTTTCAGTGTTTGTTTATCTCAGTTCAAACTCAATTGATTTTGTGCAACTCCTTTTCAATAGTTGCTCAATGACACTAGTTTACCTAATTTTCTATCACAAAATTTTTGGTGTTCCTGGTACAAACTGAAAAGGTGGCTAAAGATGTGGACAGACTGTGAAATGTCTAAATTTTGAAAGAAGTCAGCTGACTATGATTTAGGTCTCATTGACTTCAAAACTCTGAGGCTTTGCAGAGCTGATTTTCAAGGGCAAGAGCTATGTGTCCTTGAAAAATTTATTTGGAATTTTCAACTTGGGGACAATAGTTTTCAGTGGCTGGGGGACAATGAGAGAGCTGGAACTGTTTAGCCTACTGAAGAGAAGTCTCAAGGGATCTTATTAATGAATGGAAATACCTGAAGGGAGGGTGCAAAGAAGATGGAAGCAGACTCTTTTCAGCAGTGGCCAGTGACAGGACCAGCAGCAGTGGGCACAATCTGAGACGCAGGAGGTTTCCCCTGAACATGTCTCTTAACACTTTTCCACTGTGACGGTGACTTAGCACTGTCAAAGGTTGCCCCAAGAGACTGTGCAGTCTCCATCCCTTGGAGACATTTTGAACATCCAGCTTTTGAAGCTGTGTGGACGTGATCCTCAGCAATATGCTGTAAGTGGTGCTGCTTAAGCAGGAGTTTGGATCAGATGACGTCCAGTGGTCGCCTCCGACCTCAAACATGCTGTCATTCTGTCATTCTCTGGTGCTGTTATCACACTTAGATGTCTCTGATATGGTAACTTTATTAACGTTGTATAGTTTGTCATTTTGGAGAACTACAATATTGCTTTTACCAGTTATTCATAAATCTGTATCTAATTCTGTTATCTGTTTCAGTTTGAAAGCATTCATATTTCAGTGCTATTCCATTGATTTGAAAGATTTCTGCCTCCTTTTCTCTGGTAATTCCTGATCCTTCATGTAGCCTGAAAACAGCCCAGTTTCTGCAAAAACGCAATAATAGAAAACTGAACATCAGGAGCACTCACATTTTTCCTAAGAGGTGTAGTTTGTAAGCCGTTAAACTATCTTCTCTTTCTCATGATGGGGGACAAATTTAGCTTGCAGCTGCAAAAGTAAATCTCGTTTCTGTCAGCTTTGTTGCATGGTAAGTCATTTTATGTTGCCATATAAATTCTAGGGTGTTATATTAGTAAATATAACTTGCCCTTTCCTTTACTTAGATGTTACATTTTGGGGGCAGTGGATCAGTAGGAAGACTTCAGTGAAGACCATTCAAAGTCCAGGGTACTGTATATTCTCTCACATTGAGCTAATCTAGGTTGGTTCACAGCTGGAGCCAAGGGCACTGAGGAGGGTGAGGGACTCAGCAAGGCAAGAAGCTGAGATCAGCTGGTGGGGCTAAATTCCCCACCAACCTACCCTGGAGTAATAGGCATAAATGGGCTATTACTAGCAGAACCAAAATTACAACAGATTAAAAAATTCCCTGACAACCAGGCATTGTAGTTAACAAGCCAGAAAAGAAATCTTGCTAGACCTATAGTCTGTGTCCTTTGGTACTGCGTGTAATGATTTGACATCGCACTTTTATACACAGAGGACTGTATTTAATGTTTTAACCCCACACAGCGGAACAGCATATCTGTTCATTCCTTGCAATTGTGGAATTACCATGCAACAGACTTCCTAATGCTCTGCCTTGACTGCCATCAAAGGGAAATATCTGAGTCACACAGAGCATAATAATGACAGGAACAACTCATATGACCTACTTCTTACCTACTGCCTTCAGGCAGTAGTATTTCTCTGCCTGGAAACCTTAAGGGCAAGCATCCCATAGCAACCTTGAGTTAAGAATGTGATGAAGTATTTTTTGAGTTAAACAGCCTGATCAGGAAGAGGGCTGCACTGCCTGCAAAGAGGTGTGGGACATAAGGGTTCTGGATTTTGGCTGATGTTCCTGGGGAGCTATGCTGAATGATAACATTTGCAGAAACTTAGAAAAGGGAAGGAAAATAGTGTTTTAACACAGGTGCTGATCATGGGAATAAGTGAATTAAGCCAACATGTGTGCACACAGACCAAGGACCTGATTCAGAGACCCATTTATTGTGGAGGGCCACCCTTGTTCACACTGTAATTCATCCTTGGGCTCTGAGGGCAGTGTAAATGAGCATCAGTCATGACCATAAGGGCTCACTGAGCCAGATGTTGGGGGTAGAGTGCAAGCTGTCCTGTGTTTCCACTGCCTTTTCAGCTGAATAGGTTTAGATATGCCTTTGGTTGTTGCACCAAAAGAGGATGGGAGGAGGAAAGGAGTTTCCCATGGCCTCTGCTCTTCCCACCCTTCTCTCTTGCTGTTTGTTATGAGAAGTTGATGGCTATATGGTGTAGGAGAGGAACTGAGTAGACTGTCAGCTCTTGGTCTCATAAATACATTGATTGGTACCTATGGCTTCAGCTGATAACACCGAAGTGTGATTAGAGTGGGAAACAGGGCAGGAAGGAGCATGTTTGTTGTCTTGAAGGACTGCAAATTAGGTGATGTTTCCTTTTGACCTCGCTAGAGATTCCTGCTTTGGCTTCAGCAGAAACAGAATCTCACTTTAAAAGTAAAAATATCTTCCTGCAAGAAGGATAAGGTTTCATACTCCGGCACTAGGTAGAAGGCCCTTTACCCACTGTTGCCACTTCTTCACAGTGGTATGAGGAGGGGAAAAAAAGGTAATTAAACTTCTCATCATTGCTTTTTCCTCTAATAAAGGAGATGGGAAAAAACCTCATAGATTCAAAAAGGCTTTTCTGCTTGTTTTAAAAGCAGATCTTGTCATACTAACCTCACTTTAATTATAAATTGCACCTATTCTGATGAAACTGAGGGAAAGATAGCTGTGAAGTATCCCTGGATAACAGTATATTATCTACTCTTTTTATAGGGTGAAGAAGAGCAATGAAAAAATGATCATATTTCCTTGTCAACTCCATAAGCTACTTTTTTGAAGCAGCTGTTTCAAGTGACTAGGAGTATCACTGGTGTGGTGAAACTGAAATCCATGTGAAGGACCTTGTCTCTTTCGCTCTCTCTGCTCCCATCTCCCTCCCTTTCCTTCTCTTTTTCTTTGTATCTTCCACCTCCTCATCTCTTGCTCTTTGTCTGTCCTAACTTTTCTCTTTCCTTTTAGGTGAATAATCCAATTGTCTGGTAAGAAATCTTATGGAGGGCTAACTCAAGGATAAAGGATTATATTTATCTGGTCACAAGATTGGTCACAGGGGATTCTATTCATTTAATTTGAAATAATAAAACATAGTTAGCTTATACACTATAAACAATGCTAGCTTTCAAAATCTATGAGAGAATGGCAGTGTGTCTTTGCTGAGCACAATTTAAAACTTCTTGTGTCAGCTGATCAAATTAAATAAAGCTCCTGTGCTGTCAAAGTTCAAAATCTACTGATGTGCCAACATTCATTCTTCAGCACTGTATTTAGCTTTCCAGGCAGACAAGGTCAGCCATATTTGAGTGATCCAGATTCTGTCTTATAGCAATACCAGATGACTGTTCTATAAGAAAAAGGGTGTTTTCTCCTGTTTTCCTCCCACAGCAGAGCAGCTGATTTGGTCTTATTCCACCAGATGGCAAGCTTTAACCAAGGGAAAAAAACTCCGCTTTTTACAACTATCCATTTACCTTAGAGGGGAGGAGGAAGAAAGCTTGCATCATTGGTTATTTTGGTTGCTTTTTTTTACTTTTTGTTTTAAAGAAATGCTTTTACTACAACAGGCTCACATCCATCTTCTGGCATGATTTGTAGTGTTTAGAAAAATAAATCAATAGAAC
This sequence comes from Pseudotriccus pelzelni, assembly GCA_035584735.1. NCBI lineage: Eukaryota > Metazoa > Chordata > Aves > Passeriformes > Tyrannidae > Pseudotriccus > Pseudotriccus pelzelni. Next base: position 24,191,318 of record JAWMRA010000090.1, on the reverse strand, counting down.
AGCATCTGCTGTCAGCTATTGAGTAACTGACAGGTGTCACAAAGAGAAGCAAAAAATGGTTTAGAATATATGATCTATCCCCAAATTTCACTGAACAAAGATAGATTCAGTGCTCCTAAACAAACAAGCACGGTGATTCCAGTAAAAAATGAGAAGATATTACTGAGCTCTCAGTATAGCAGACTGCATAATAATATATAGCTGCATAACAGACTCTGAGTTCTGGTTATTCCCAAAATCTGCATTAATGCCTAGGTTTGACTCAGGAAGGGGCAGTTCTGCCAAGTGTTTCTGCCATCATAACCTGCCTGCAATGACTGGACCATGCACAAAGCAGAGGAGAACTGTGCTTGGTCTGTCCAAGCTACATTATCTCTTCAGTCCAGTGTAGGTTTCAGACCTCCAGGGAGTGGAGTTAAAGTCTGTATTAGTGCAGCAGACTTTATTCTCTGTGTTAAAGTTAAAGATGCTAATTTTCACTCACTCATTTCATTTTATGGCCTGGCTGTTCCAGCTTCACAGGGAAAGCAGTTGTGGCATCAGAACGTGGCTTGGCTTGGCAGAGGTAACTCAGCCATGGAGCATTAACAGGATGTGTGAGATCCAAGTCTCCCCAGGCTCAAGCACAGCAATCTGGCCATGTGGATCTGGAGATATCTGCACTATCTCCAGCAACAGGAGAGAAGAGCTGTGGAACATCTGTAGCCTTTAGTTTAGAAAGCCTGGCACATAAAATCACAGCTGTCAGTTCCTTCACTTCTTTTTTTTTAGTTAACATTTCCCTCTGCCTGAGACCGTGGGTCCACCCCAGCTTGGGAACTGGGCTCCAGGTGAGCAGCATGCTGGCAACCTTGGCAACCCTGGAAGCTGCTGTGCCAGTCCCTGCAAAGTAGAAAAGTGGTACTCAGTTGTTCAAGAGGAGAGACATGATTGACTAATATCAAGAAACACTTCAAAGGGTCGAGGGGAAATCAAATCTACATCTTCCCACTTGCTGACTTGATGACCACAGAAAAAGTGTTCCCTCTTTTTTCTGTATGATCTGTTAAAGTAAATGATTACTCTTCCATTATAATCGCCTTTACAAGTTTGAAAATAGCTTTACTTGTGTCTGTACAAGTGTTTCTTAGCTCTTTAAAAAGAATAAACTTCCAAAAAGGAAATCAAAGCCATAGACATTTGTAAAATTATGCCAGATGCGCTTGAGGGAAATTAATGCAACAAACACAATTACGTGGCAGTGTGTAAAGTAGTCAAAACTTGTGAGCCACAGTTCTGAGACTGAAAAACAAATACATAAATTTAAGTTATTTTTGCATTTCCAGGTGCATGGTTTTAATTTTTTTCTCAGCATCAAGAGAGGTTGGAAGCCTTTGTTTTTTCAAAAGTGGATACTCATTCTACTGTTACCAGATGAATCCTAGAACCGAGGCTTTACAAAAGGCTCAGGACTCATTATGCAATGACGTTTGAAGAGCTTCAGCAGTACAGACTGCAGCAAAATGGAAGAGTTAAGGAATACAGGTGGCTGTATATGGGTGTCTACTTCTGTAGTCATGCTTTGAGGACTTAGCTCGTGCTTCATTTCTCTCAGGGAGAGGATTATGGGCTTTGGAGTTTCGTACTGTGCTTTGAGTTTATGTCTCAGATTTTTTTTTTTTTACTTTTGGATAGAACATTGCAAATTCCTGCAGTGTCTCTGCCAGAGCTCAAGGCATGCCTAGGGAAGTTGTGGATGCCCTGAGTGACTCCAGCATCCCTGTCTCACACACCTCTTTTCTCTGGAAATATGCATTATTTCTCCAAAGCCTTCTAGGTTTGACCAACAGCAAGACTCATCTTGCCTTGCTTTGCCACCACTCATCTTCCTATCCACTTAATCTTCTGGATTAAGGGAGCTTTGAAAACATCTCACCAAGGTGACAGCAGTGAAGCCAGGCAGGAAGTGCTTGGTGTTTTCTAAGGCAATGGTTCCTCTGGAAGACATGGGGGCCCATTACCCGACCCAAGCAGTTCTCACCAGGGCAGCCAGCTTGCCTGACTTACAAGTGTAAGGACAGAGGAGTCATTTTTGTCCTGGGCATCTCTTCTCACCTGCTACTGAGAAATGCCAGTGTAGTTATATAGAGAGTCACAAGAAGACTTTTAAAAAAAATTTTATTTCTACCCTTGCTTTGAGCTCTGGCTCTGTGAATTTTGCTTTGGTTTCCCCTGTGTGAGTTAATTTGGAGATCACTTGGTATTGTGACAGAATGGGATGAGACTAAACTGATGATTTTGGAACAAGACCACAAAACCCAGGCCAGAATTGCCCAGGTAGAGAAGTCTTTTTTCTTCATTGCATCCAGTAAATTTGAATACTGTAATAAAGTGGAAGCCCCTAAAAACCTTACATGTATTAATGTCTTTTACTTAGTTTTAATTTCACTACTGGTCTTACATGTGAAACTCTTCAAGTCTGAATTTCTTTTGTTTTATAATTCAATTGTTGATACACAAACTAAAGTAAAATCTGATCCCTTTTCCATATTCATGATGGCTCTGCAGTTCTGACAAAACTAAACTATAATAAACCATTGTGAAACAAACTTTTTTTTTTTCTGAGAAGAAAGTTTTGTAATAAAATTCCAAATAAAGGTAAAGGATTTCACATTCACGTAATAACTTTACAATGGTACGGATGGATTTTAAAGTCATGCATCTTAGTAGAAAAAAAAATGCCTCTCTAAAAGACATTTTGCAGTCTGTAAGGTTTGTTTAAGCACTAATCTATCAAACATGGAAAGAGCTGAGATCACTGGTCTAAGTAATTTGTGGAGAGGAGACGACTCTTCTAACCTTAAACAAATCTGAGCTTTCATTGAAAGAACTTGAAGCAGAAGTGCCAGGCTGGCAGGTGGCTGAAGCCAGATGTGATGTTTGATCTCAGAAGTGTGGAAACCATCAGGCCTACAAAGGTGTGTCCAAAGATGTATCTGCAGCAGGCTCAGGAAGATTGCAGTGCTGCAGAGCTGTGGTCAAGTTTTTCAGCTAAATGCTAGTTATACTTGCCTTGTCCTCACCCTTCTCTGGGATTTAGCATGCAACCACACTGGAGGCAGGGTCCTGAACTAGATGAATGTATAGCTTCTCCCTAAAGTTATTTGTTTGCAAAGTTTTTCTATGCTGTTATCTGTTTTGACAGCATTTTAAAATCTCTTATTATACTTCTGAGATAAAAAAGTTTTGCTACTGAGGCAGGCTTCTAGTCAATCTTTCCCCCTCAAATAAATGTTGTTTTCTTGTTACTGCCTCTCTCTGCCACAGCTGAAATAAATCAGAATCCCCATCTCAATGCCTGTAGAGACAGGAACATTTAATTTATAGCAATTTCCTTTTCTTTTCATGGTTTCTACTAAATAGAACACGCTGGGTCTCAACCTGCATTTACATTTATGCTAAATTACAAGCAGAACAATCAATACTAGTCCCAACTCATGCTGCCCACAGCTGAGCACCAGCAAAAAGAAAACTGTCAAGGAAATCTTTCCCACACAGCTAGCTTGTTGCTTGTTTCTTGTTAATGGACACTGATAGGTGGCATTTAGACATCTATTTATTTATTCCAGTGGTCTTGGAGTGCCTCCCAAGAACTGTGGAGAAGAAAGGAGGAGCTTATCCTTCAACACCTTATGAATATTCCTTGCAAGGCAGTCCCAGATGGCCGTCTCTCAGGGCAGAGCATGACCAGCAGAGAGGGTGTCTGTGCAGTATCTCCTTTTTGAGCACCCAAAGAGACAGAGGCAGGACTGCCCTTCACACAGAATTGCTCCTGGATGGGGCTTCTAATGGGGTGGTTATTGTGGACACTCATTTCCTAAAGCTAATTGCTTCTTCAGCTGTGACTCTGTGTTCACTCTCTTTTTTCCCTCCTAGGTTCTCTGATCGACCAGCTCATCCTTCTTCATCTCCGTGGCCCTTTTTCATATCCATATTCCTTTCTTTTTGCCTTTCTTTCTCTCTTTAACATGTGGCTACAACCTTACCTTTTTCGTATTGTCAGCTTCCTGGGATGAGGACAACTTTGCTGGTGAGTGTGGATGTGCTCTGGTCTGTGCCTGTACCTCTTAGATGTGGCTCGTTGAAATGCTGTGCTTGCCCTGGTCTGCAGGAGGTTCAGGTGTGCTTGAGTGAACCATCCTCAGGGGCTTGCAGCCACTTGAACAAACCCATCTGAAGTCAGTGTGGCTGTGCTAAGGGAAGCTTTCTAACAGAGCCCGCAGTCTCTGTGGGCTGGGCTTACTGCTGGAATAATGTGCAGATGGAAGAGAAACAAAAGCTACAGCAATCATTACCTGCCCTTATGCTCAGGTCCTTGTTCAGGGCCTCAGAGTGCGTCCTTTCTAGTAATTAGCTTTTAATTTGAAAGTGTTACCTGGTTCTTCTTGCTGCTAGTTTGGGCTTATCTGAAATGCTAACTAGCCCTTCACTCTGCAAAATATTTTTTTAAAGCCTGACAGAAACTTCCTTGGAAAAACTACAGGCTTGCTTGTCCTCCTCGGATTCCTTCTTCACAAATATCTCTTGGAGAGCTGCCCAGCCACATTTGATATCGCTTCCTATCTTCACCAAACCTCAGGCAACAGCAGCTTGGTGAGGATAAACTATCTAGCTAACTGGTTATTGCTGTGTGCAGGAGTACTGGCCCCCCTGCATGTGCCTCACTGATCTGCACGAGAAGTGCATCGGCACAGCCTGGGAACACCAGGCTCCGGGAGCACACACAGGTCCGCCTACCTGGGACACATTCCTTGTGATGCTCACCGGAGTTTCAATGCACACCTTTGCCCAGGGAGCGCCGTGCTGCCATTTCTCTGAATTTCCAGGTGCTGGTGTGATGACTGCAGTCATCCTTGGCCCATATGTGCGGCTGTTCTCCATCCCACCGAGCGCAGGTGACTGGCTGGAGTAGTGATCTCGGAGCTGGAAGGCTGCTGAGCCCGAGTGCTGCAGTGAGCATTCCCAGCGGCCCCACTCTGCCCTACTGCCCCCCCCGCCAAGCTGCTGCATGTCTGGGGGAAGGCACGGCTGCATCTCGGTGCAGCCCTCCCAGCACAGCACAAAGTGGGAAGGTGTTCACCGCTTTTGCCTCTGGACCCATGCTGAGCTTAAACCAAGCAGAAGAGCATCTCTGTGATCCTGCAGTCAGCAGCCGTATCCTGCAGAGCCGCAGTGACTGACTGAACTGAGAGGATTAATGCGACTCCAGGGGGTCTCCCTGCAGCTAATCAGGAGACGCTGGTCCTAATGAATGGAGCACAGTGGAAAGAACTAGTACACTAAAGGCAGCGAATGTCCCCTTTATTGTAGTTACAGTATTAGTGATTAAAACATTACTCTGTGGGATGCAGCTAGCTCTCAATCTAATTCTTGAACTGACAGGAAAGAAAAGCCCATGAAATGTCAGCTTCAAATATAATGGAAATCACTGCTCAGGATGTTCATATTTTTTGATCAAGGGTCGTGCTGTTATTGATGCAGGTGTTGGGGGCTATGGCTCCAACTCCTGCCTGTCTCCCATGCAGCTCCAACTCAGAGCCTGCTCCATGGCTCAAAAACAAGAAGGTTCAACAGAAATGAGATGAATTAATCATTTCCCCTCCATAAACTGATGCTTATAATCCTGGCTGTGATTCCCTGTTATTTCTTCCCTTCT
>JAWMRA010000090.1:24167876-24178150 GCA_035584735.1 Pseudotriccus pelzelni | reverse complement strand
ACCAGGCATGCTGATGCTGCAGCCCTGAGTGAGTGAAGTGGTGGCTGATTCAGCAACACAGCAGTTTTTCCCTTACAGATTTCCAGATTTAAACTGTAAGGTTTTGGTAAGGTACCATTTGCTAAAGTACTGAACTCTGGAAGAGAAAAGCAGGCTTTTCCTCCAAGCAGCCTGCTTCCTGTGGGGCTCTTACTGAGAAATGCCTTGGTGCTTTTGATGGAGGTTGTGAAAATCTGGCTCTGTCATTGGTGCAGAAAGAGGATTTCTTAAACATGCCTGGTTGCTACAGAGACCATTCACAAATGTTGTGATGATTTATATGTTCTGGGTTAGACCTTCGCAGCTGAGTGTAGCTCTCTTCTTTCTCCTCTGAACCCGAAGAACTGCAGTGATAACACCTCTCATTTCTTCCTTGCAGGTCCAAGGCTTAAAGATCAAACTGGTCTAAATCCAGCCACACAACCTAATGGCAGCTTCAGATGTTTAGGGTCAATGTGTATGGATGTGAGCTGTTTGCTCAGGGAAAGCGTTCACAGGTTTCAGCCTATGGACTCCTGTTCAGATAGACTGGAATGGGAATTTGCATGAGTAGAAACAGCTGTATCAAACTCCCCGTAAGTAATTAACACACAGGAGAGACAGTTGTGCTTGCACTTTATCAAGGCTCTTGGTAAGATTATGTACTCCAGATAATTAATCATTACATTTCCCTATACACATAATTACCTCCACTTTCTTGCTCTCCCACCTCCACACATATAAACAATTCATATGCATGTATTTACAGAGTAATTACAGAGTGCATATGCTGTGATTAAAGGCAATATAAACTGTGTTACCCTAATTACAAGGAAAAAAACCAAATACCCCAAATGAAAGCACAAGCAGGAAACCACACAACTTCTTTAACTGGATCCAACCTCTTTCTTTTCAGAATATTAAAAAGAAATTCAAATAATCTATGCTATGTGCTTGGCACAAAAACTGAGAGTATCAGAGAGCCCAGCAGGTCCCTTGGTAGTAAATTATTTAATTTATGGGACATAATTCAGAAAGCAATGTTGCTTGAGACAAGATGAAAGAAATGCTCCATCTCAAAGTTGCGGCACCATTTGGGTTTAGTTCTCTTCTACCAGATAAGAGAAGCTCCTATAGATGTATCTTCAGTGGAAAATACCTGGATCCATATGAAGTGCATGCAGACATGTTTGCCTTTTGAAAACCCTTGCTGGCTTTGTTTATATGGTGGGGTCTGGTGCTGCTCCTCTACAAACAGCAGCATTGTTCCCTCTTTCTGGTGTCTCACATCCCCCACGATGTTTTGACATATGACCCTTGTGTCTTCTATGGCAGACTACTTGGATACTTTCTGTCAGAGATTTTGGGCCCTAAGTGCTCCAGACTACTGGCAAATGAAGAAATTATGTGGAATGGGGAGAACAGGATCAAATGAAGTAATTCTGAATTTTCCTGTGTTTTCTTGTGATTCATCCTTTTGTCCGGGCTTCATGAGGCAGGATAGCAAGAGTAGTCAACAACCTTTCCTAGATTTATTTCATCTGGCACCAAGTTGTTTATCAAGTTACCACTTTAGTTTTGCTTGTAAAAGTGAGTGATGAGAACACAACTTGCAGCTTTTGGCTGACAAACACTGCTGAGAGAATATACTCATCTTTAGATCTAAGATCAGACATAGAGTGATGGTTGGCTGTAGTTTTTTTGTATTGCTGGGACAACTGGGAGGCGTTGTATCTATCCTATGTACCCAGTGCTGGCCATGGACTTTAACAGAAAGGGTTATTATTTCCATATCTGCAATACCAGACAAGCCAGAAGAGGTCCTGGACACCAGCTTCATAAGTAGGTCAATAGGCTTTCTGCCACAAGAGGATCTCTAGAGTCCATCATCTCTGTGGATGTCAGTGGCATTGTTCTCTGCTATTCATACTGGGACACCATGCTTATTGTTCTGGGTATTCTCTGCACCTGCCTTTGTAAAGGTGAACTATTGTCTTGTGTTTTGAAGTGCTTCCTGTGCTAACACCCAGGAGAAATTTAATGTGCTTAGTGGAAATCTGACCTTATTCTGGCATGTACTTTTCCTCTACAGCCTTCAAAATTAGTTTAATGTAGACATTACAGCACAATTTTCTGTCTGTTTAAGAACTAAAAAAGGGATCTTCTCCCAAGTCACCTGAAATTCTGACTTGACTTTCCTGCAGATCACGAAGCTTTGGCTCACTGCAGTGCCAACTCTAACCCTTCAGTGTCTTCTGAGTAAAATGTCTAATTAATACACAAGCTGTGAAACGGGTATGGAGCCAGGTGGCTTGAAATTCTGCAGCCTGTAAGGTGAAACGCTGTGGAAGGCTGAAAATGTTGATGCTGTTTGGCCCATTGGAAAGGAAAGTGAAGGTCTCTGTCTCCAACTGAAACCATGCCTGGGACGAAACTGTTCTGTTTGAACCAGAGAGGTGATTTAAGCTCATACCGGGTGTCATTACCTGAAATGCAATTTAGGCAGGAAACAAACCTGCACTTACAAAAAGCACTTGAGGATCTTTAATTATCGCAGCAGGTCTGGACCTCAGCTTTCAATCTCATCAAATAAGTTTTCCCTCTGATATCAGGCTGAGTCACTGGCTGAGTAAAGAGCTGGGAGGAAGGAGAAAGTGTGTGTGATGTTAAATGACAGAACCTCTTCTTACAGAGATCCTTGGTCTAGAAAGAGATTGGGACCATTCATGATTAGTAACATGCATTACTTGAAAGCTAATTCTCTGGTAGGGTAGGGTCACTCATAGCATTTGCAATGCTTTAAAGTGTTCAATAATTGCTTATTTGTTCACCAAGATAATACATATTGGACACTATGCATGTTGTTCCGTGTATCTTTTCTTTACCAAGTCTGTCTTTACCTACAGAGCAGATTATAACATTTGAAAAATGTTATAAAGCTCTTTGTGTTCCTCAGTGCATAGGGAAAATAGCCTGTGCTTGCATACCAGTGCCTTGTATAATAAGTCTGTAGTGAGTAAATTAAAAAAGAAAGCAAGGTTACCTTCAAGCTTGCCACAATATCAGGAGTGAACACTGTGCAGAATTTGTGTTGCAGGGTCTTTGCTGAGGTGACATGATCTTTTGCCAAATGGGTCATAACGTGACAAAGGTCTGGGCTTTTTAGATCAAACGCAGCCTGAGCTTTGCTGGGGCAGCAGACCAGGCTCAGTGTTAACAGACTTGGTATGCAGAGCAAGCAAGGGCCTCAGGTGTCAGCCTGACCAAATGGATAACTTGTGCTCACGAGCTGTCCTTGTGGTGTAAATTACACACGCATTCCGTACAAGTGCATATACTAACTGAATATTATGTCAGCTGCAGACAAAACAATTAGGCTAATTTTCTCAGTGTATATGGCATGTCAGCAGCTGGCAAACTGTTTGCAGGAGGGCTCCTAAAAGCGTAACTATTAGACAAATTATTGTCATGGATAATCAGAGATCAGTTTCCTCATATTGCCAGTGTAATGAACAGTTTACTAGTGCAATGCACAGGCCTTGAGATGGGGAATTTAATTGCAGAAAAAAACCTTTTTCTTCTTACCAGGATACAGTGATTAAATAGTTTTCCTATGATGGGTCAAGGATTTTCTTACAAGTGTTAAATCCAGTACCTGGAAATAATACCTAGAATTTATTTTACTGGTAGCAGTTGTCTAATCCCCTCATTTCTTCAATTTGCTCGCTGTTTTGTCACCTAAACTATATGACTAATGTCTTAAATAAAGCACTGCCCTGTTGTTCTACCAGCCAAAAAATGCATGAAAGTTGTAAGTGTGATGCCAGAGGACTACAGTCAAAAATATCTCTTTCTTTCTCTTTCCTCTGAGATTTTTGGTCCACAGGGATCAAATTGTATATGACAAAAGGTGTTTGGTTCAGCTCGATTAAATCAAAACAGGGAGAAAGGGAGAGGACTATAGTGAGAAACATAGGTGTGAGATATTTGCCCTGCATGTGTTGTGTGTTTTGTGTTGTTATGTTTGAAAGTCACTGATGTGGAAAAGAGAAAGTTTGTGGGTTCAGTACCATGCACAAGTCCTGGTCAGTTAATGAAAGTGCTTGGGGGAAAAGTGTGAACCACGTATGGGAGTGTGCTGAGCAGCACCAAGCCGCATGAGCAAGGAGCAAAGGAAGGTTTCTATCTTGCTTGAAGGATCCATCCAGAAATCATTTTGTGGGCTATCTTCACTTTAGGCCTTCCTTGTTTGGCTTCCAAATGCAAGATCCAGTGCTGCGACTGTGACTCAGTGCAAGATGCAAACCAAGTTCTCACCTGGTACTGTGACTTTACCAGTATTGAAAATTGTAGACCTGGGCTCTCAAAATGCAGAATTAGGCAATCTGAGCTCCTTGGTGTCTGTTTGATGGCATAATACTCCATACATTTTGGGTCATGACTTGTGAGTCGCCTTGCCACCTCCTGGCCAGTGTTCTGTGAGATTCTCACATCTGGGCTCTCAAATGATGGGCTGATAAACAATGAGGATTGCTGCAAGCCCCAGCCAGAGAAGGCTGCATAAATTACTGCTTTAAAGCCAGGCAGGGATAGATCATAAAACACAAGCTCAGAAAACTTCAGGCTTAAGGTTGCGCCTGCAAGGGCAAGATAACATTGATAGAATTGGATTTTCACATTGTTTTAAAGGACTTGTCCAGGAATTTACACACTGGGCAAGCTCATCTCAGTTGTGCCATTGATCTCAGTGCCACTGTTATATGATAATAGTTGCTTGGGCTCCTTCCAGTGGATTCGGAGAGGAAAATAAAAATGCCACCAAGCTCAGCAAGTATGCCTTCAGTTCCAACACTGTATTTGAAAAGGTCTGTTTGTCATTCCGGCCCCTAGTTTTCTCATGGCTCTTTTGATCTTCAAAGGACTTTACAGGTATTGATCGATCTCAGAGTGGATCTGTAAAGTAGGTGCAGCAAGTAAGCATCACCTCAGCTGCAGCAGCTGGGAAACTGAAACAAAGGAACTTTAGTTGCACAAGAAGCGGAATTGGCCACTGTGAGATCCTAGCTATCTACCCTGGCCTCAGACCTCTTGATCATACCTCTGTCAAATGAAGTATTGTCTTACATTCTGCTCCCTGCTCCTCTAGCAAGTGTTTCTTTTGGATTAACTCTTGATCCTGTGGGACACTGAATTCAACATCAATCCATTTTTAATAGAAGAAACCCTGTCTGGAGTTAGGTCAGAGTAACTGGCTAAAGTTATCTGAACCAGATTGCATTGTTCCTTCTCTGTTTACAAGGAGAAGGGATGTGGGAGAGCACATATACAATCAAACAGAAACTGATGAGGTTTATTTGGATTGCCATTTAAAAGCATCTGCCAGCACTTTCTTTACAGGATATAAAATACATCTGTCTGTGCAAAGGTGTGAAATATTCACAGAATGATCTCCCTCTACTGAACGGTGAAAGCAGTTATCTATGAAGATCTTGTGGGATCTGGTAAAGAATCACAAAAAATTTGTAGGCAGCAAAATTCGTCTGCTGAGAAGCAGTTTTGCAATGACCTAAACTGAGTCAAGTTCTTTTATGTGCATAAAGCAAGGAGGAAGGGAAAAAACAAGGAAAAGGAGTAGAAAACTCAGTGTTCAGACTTGCCTTTCCAGAAGAGTTGCTGGCTTCAAAATATAACAGGGTTTTTTTTTTGTAAAAGAGGAAAACCCAGCCAAAATGCATCACCTATGGTGGTTTTTATTGATTCCTGGAGAATTCTGCTACCTATCTGTTAGCCTTTCTGTAGAGGGGCAGACATGAGGACACCTCACTTTGGAATTTCTGATGTTACAGAATGGACAACTTGAGGACCCCAAGGGGTATCTTGTAAGAAGAACTTGTAGCAGGTAACTGAGCTGTAAGCTTTTCCAGATAAAGAAAGTTATTACTCCTGCCCCAGAGAATCGCAGTTCTAATGTAGGTGGTGTTTAAATGTGATGTTTCCTAAACTAATGCTCCCTACAGGTATTTATGATTTCATCCTGCCCCTAAATGCTCAGAGACAACTAGTGCATACCTTTCCTTTGTACTTCCCTTTTCAAGGCTCAGATGAGTAGTTTGCATTTGGTGAGATTGAGTGGTCTTCTGCAGCCTGCATACTACATTGAGTATTTCATGTGCTTTTGGAGAAACTGTGCAAATCATTACACCGCAGAATTACTTGAAACTAATTTTAAGGAAACATTTATAGTTTAAAACAATTGGGATAAATACTGAGTGGTCTGATAATGGTGTAGAGATCACTCAAAACTGGTGATTAAAACCAACACTTTTCCCTAATCCATTAAAACCTTTGAAGTCAGAATTAGCAAAAACATGGATACAAACTACAAGTAATCCTATAAATGTTTTCAGGTTTCATAACTCACAATAATCTGTGAGGTTTTGACCACGTTTACAGAAACTGAATAAATTTGTTGGCAGAATACTATACAACTGAAAATATTTAAAAGTTGGCAGTCTAATACATTAATTCATTCAGATATGGTGATGAGATCTGTGGATTTAATAATCACATTCCCAGCAATCACAATTATAAAAGTTATGCTTGGAGATAATCATATGAGGTAGATATAATTCCCTGTTGTTAACTGAATTTCAACTGACTCTGTATCATTGAAGTTGAAAAATTTTAATTAAATGCCTTTCCCTAATATTAATTTCTCTGAATACTTTTCCCCCCCTCTCCATTTTTTTTCTCTTTGGGAAGTAGCAAATGAAATGTACTAATAAATGCAGAAATAAGAGTTTTATGAAAGATATTAAAGATGTAGGGTATAGCTGAATGTAGTACCAGAGGAAAAAAAAAGAAAAATAAAAGAAGAAATGACAAGGTTTTTTCTGTAGAAAAAAAGGTATTTCCTTTCCTTTTTCCTAGAAAAGGAAAGGTTTTTGCCCTAAAGAGAAATAATGTCAAAAGGTCCATTAATTAAAATGACCTTTTAGATTATGAAAGGGAAGAAATTACTGAGAGAGTTGCTTAATAAAACAATGAGGATGTATTGGTAAAACTGAATTAAAGGTAGCATTTCTTTTAGTGCCTGTTGTTTTGTTTCTCAGCACAGGGTAAGAGATATGGGGATCTTCAAAAATGGTGATATGCATTTCAATCAGAGCACATACATCAACTTTCTTCCAAGAGTTTAGTGAGTTAAATGGTTACTCTGCAGCAAATACTCTCTCTCAATTTTTTGCAGAGCCCACGGATGTTTGATTCATCCAGGGTCTCACAAAGAGCTAGTGCCAGGGTCAACCTGCTGTAACCATTTGTAGGCAATTAAGGAAGTGTAAATGAGCAGCATATTAAAATAACCTTTCAGCATGATTGAGCAACCTCTGATATTTCACCCCTCTCAGCAGTGCCACTCACATGCTTCACTTGATACTGAGTGAATTGCTAATGCAGAAATTTCAGTGGGTAGAGATGTTAGTGAATTACTGCACCAGGAGTGCAGTGAGGCAGGGATGGATGAAGAAGCCTGGATCTCCTTGAGCTCAGTGGAGCTCCTTTGAGTGACATCTTGCCTTTGGAATATGCTCCTTCTGCATAATGTTTCTCATTTCTTATTCTTTACTATCTATCTGACTATCTCACTAAACATATATTTTCTTAATTTTTTTTTGTTGTTTTTTGTTTAGTTTTTTTCTTCAAGCAGAGGCTGCACTTGTGAGCCTAAAATAATAAGATTAGGGAAAAACACTGAGACTCTCAGAAAAAAACCCAACAAATACCCTAATCCAAACTCCCCAGCAATCACAACCAACAGAAATCTGTTAGTATAGAAACTTATCTCTCTGATAACATTTTGTTCTTCCTGCTGGGACTTGTTTCAGCATCTAATAAGTTTAATGAAAAGAAGAAGCTTCACTTATTCTGGAACAGACTGCAACAATTTTTACCAAAACTGCCCTACATTTGAAAGGATCTTTCCTGTGCCTTCTCCTCTACCTGGTGTTGAGTACCAAATGGAAACTGATTCTGCACTCAATACTTGGTTGCTAAGTGACCCATTCAAAATCTCTGAGCTGATTTTCCTTCTCTTGTACTTTCGACTGTGAACGAGAGACTCAGACAGTCGGAAGATGGATTTCATTCATATACAAGATTTTTCAAAAAGTGTGAGAAATTTTTTTCTATACTCCTTTCAGGACTGGGAAGGAGAGTAGGAGCCCTATCTATGAAATAGGCCTAATATGTGACAAAGACAAGCAGTCCTCGCCTCCACTGGTCTAACTCAATTTCAGAGGAAAGACAAAATCATAAAACTTGGAGGACAGTCAATGCCTTACATCCTCTTTCTGGAGGCACAGCTGATTGATAAATGTATGTTGAATTTGCCCATATGTACCTGGTTTTTAAATAAAGCCTTGCACCAGGAATAGCTACTGAGGCAGGGGAGCTAATATGGTTTGAGTAATGACTTTATGAATTGGTTTGAGACAGAAAGAGTGGGTAATGAAATCAACTGGTGGTACAGTCTGGTATTTTTCTTCAGAGTGGCTTTGACCTGTCTCTTTCCTGTTTAAGAATTTCATGTGAGAGGAAAGCAGTGACACAGAGGAGGGGAGGCAGAGGGGCAGCAACCTGTAAACACACTTGTAGAGAGGAGATGATGTGTATTCATACCCTCAAATCATGCTGAACGGCGGTGTGACTCTCAAGGCAGCTGTTAGCAATGTTATGCTCCAGTAGGACCTAAGGATTAAAGGATCATCTGCAATGCAGATCAGATTGTCTTTCAGGGAACAGAAGAAGTCACGAAGTATGAGCAGGTGCAAGTTCTGGCGGTCAAGAGGGCTCTTCTGTCATATGGATATTAGAAACAGGACTGTCATCTGAGTTAATTCACTAAGCAGATTTATTATTACTATTTTACCCCCTTTTTTATTAAAAAGGGCAACAAAGCAAAACAGTGCCAAAATGCATTGTATTACCAGAACATTGTCACAGCATTGCCTTATAATGGGAATCAAAATCTGAGCCAAAGCACTATGCCTTTCTTCAATAATACATTGCCATCACTACTTTTCCCTGCAGAGAAGCTGCATCTTCATGCATCCCAAGACAAAGGAGATAGTCTGGCACGAGACACTGTCATCTTTTCTCTGAATAACACAGACCCTTTTAACCAACAAGAAAAAAAGCTGCATTACTTTAGTTTTTGTTCTTTTTAGATGTGGGGCACAGCTGTGTAGATTGTAGGCAACAACTGCCTGCTCTGATGCAGCATTCTGCACAGCAAGAAAACTAAACACTGCCACTTCTCTCCTGCATTTTGAGCACTGGCTTGTGCATTGAGAGCGTCAATGTGCATCTGCCTGGTCGTGAAACACTCACTGGATCACAATGGAGGTCTGACATGAAGCACTGCAGAAGGGTTTGGACTAATGATTTATGGTTGATATCTTTCACTACTGGATCCCTGGGCACTGCACATCTTTAAGTAAAGACACATGCCTCAAGGTTTCCCGAAAATAATCAGTAGCTCTGGGGGAAGTAACTTTTAAAGTTTTATTGTCACTGTAGCTTTGATGCTGCTGTCTGGCAGAGCCTGAATGACTGTAGACTATGATGAGCCATTTGCTGTCTAACAATTTTCATTGAACAGGTGTCTTGGTGTAGAGTCTGTCTGAATGTAGCAGAATGAGGCAGTGCTGTGGGATGACAGATCCAGAGTTCATTCAGTTCTCAGAGGAATCCTACAGCTGAATTGGTAGTCAACAGTATATTAACGAAAATACTTTTGTGTCAAAGAGCTTCACCAAGGAAGCAAAGAAAATTTTGTGGTCCCCTCCCCCATTTCATACCTATAAATTCTCCAGATGTTTTTCTGATTATATAAGATCCAGTAAAAGTGCAGCCTTGATCCTTGTTAGAAACAGAAAGGGCTATGCTGTGACAAAGGCTTTAACAGAATTTCTAGATTTTTCTGCAAAAATATGATGATGGAATTTCTAATATCAACTTAATTGTGTTTTCTTGCATATGGACTCTGATCTCCTTTTATGATCAGGTGACCTCTATGGTGGATGAGAGGAAGGCTGTGGATGTGGTCTACCAGGACTTCATCCAAGTCTTGGACACTGTCTCCCATAATACACTCCTGGAAAAGCTGCTCCCATGGCTTGGACAGGGGCACTCTGTGCTGGGTTAGGAACTGGCTGGATGGCTGGGCCCAGAGAGTGCTGGTGAACGGGGCTGCA
>JAWMRA010000090.1:24125376-24147971 GCA_035584735.1 Pseudotriccus pelzelni | reverse complement strand
AGCTAGAAGCCTCAAACTAATGTCTTTAGAATATTAATGTGAAAAAAGTTCAGATCCTCCTTGAGATTAACTGAGTTTCAGTCCTCAGGTTTCTATTTCAATCTGTTCTCATTCTCTCTGGTGAATTTTATTTGGTCTTCTTGACTTATCTTTTTGTCAGTATTGTTTGTACTTTTCCAAGTGTGAGGTTGTTTAGGAAACCCAATTGTGATGCTAATTCTTGAAAGTGTGGTGCTGTGTGACAGCAGCATATTTGGTTCTGTGTCTCACTCTGTTCCTCACCACTCTGACCTTCTTCCAACAGTGACTTTGTTCCTTTTAAGATTTGGGAAGTTGTTTTTTTCCCCTCTCTTCCCTATTACTACATAACTTGCTGATGGTCTGAGAGAATTGATGTACAGTTTTTTCTGGGTAAGTAAAAGCTATAGTGGCTATAAAAGCCAGAGATCCCAGAAAGCATGAAATTCCCTTCTCCATTGCTCCTTGAATGTCATCTGCATGCCTAGTATTGAATTTCATAAGAGGAACATTGCACCTGGGGGAAGTTTTTTCTTTTCTTTTCTTTTCTTGGTGCTTATTAGGACAGATGACTCTTTGAATGTAAACAAAATTTTGATATACTTTGTGATGAGCTGTACTATAAAGTCACATATGTATGCTCCCTTTCATGCATCAGGAAGATTTTAGCAGGTGTTCTTTCAGCCCCTGCAAATTTAAGAACCATATTTTGCAGCCAGTCACCACCTTCGTGCTTATTCTGGTCCCCCTGAATAGTTTGATAAATTTTCAGCATCAGAGTCTCTCATCTTGGAATCATTACATGGGAGTACAAAAGACACAGAGCTCTTTCAGTGTCACTGCTCTGCTGGCCATCATGAAATAGTGTGAAACTGAGTCCTTCTCTACCCAGAAAAAATTGTGGGGCGGTGCTAGACAGCTCTGCTGTTAGCTGACATTGTTACTTTAAACCAAATGAAGCAGTCATTGCAGATAAAGACTTATTGCCACAGAGCAGGTGACCTTGACAAACCTAGAGGTATCATTTTTAGGTTAGGACTGAGACACACACTGGCAAGACCCATAGTAAAACCAGTGTGACCTTGTAGTACTAGCTGTGGCTGCAGGCATTTGGACATATGTCTGCAGCCTGTGAATTGATTGACAACCTTCATGAATATGAAATTCTCCTTTCAAGTGTTGGGATGCTATTGACATAGAGTGCTTTGAAAGAACTGCTCCTGTTTTCTTTTTTCTTGTGTCTCCCACGTCAGTAAATAAATCTCCCCACAACAGAATCCTGCGTGCTCATTGCCCTATAGACTCTACTGGGGGCCCCTCTCAGCATCTCTGGGGAAAAGTTTGCGAGTGGCAATTACAAGCGACATTTATTGACTGATTAATTCTCTTTCCTTGTGCAAGGACTTGGACTGCAGGGTGTTAAAAGACGAAAGAAATCTGGACAGAAGCAGAGGGAAGTTGGAATTAAGAGGATTATGACATTCACTGACTTTCTGAAATGAAATTGGCAGGTTGGCATGTTTTCTGACATAATTGCAATACCATATTATAAATCTCACAGCAGACTTCTGAGGATTTCAGATGTTCCATATTCTAACTGACTTTGGAAAGTGCAGCTGTTGTAATGGTGACTGTGGCACCGGCATAGTCTTGAGCATGATTCTGTGAGATGCATTCTGTGAGATACAGACAAGCACAGTCCAGATCCAAAAAGATCGGGCTAACTTTATGGAAGAAAGAGATTAAAAAAAGTACCAAGAGTACTTCATATCATTCGCTTTATAGACTACTGGCCCTTCCTGATCAGAAGGATACTTAAAGAATTATTGTAGGTCTGAGTTGTACTATGAGCTCCAGCGTTGACTCCTTTCTTGGCCCTGAGCAGACCGAACAGCTCATCATTAAGCTGTGAGACATATGCCTGTCCACAATAACTTCCTGACCATGAACGTGAGTTGTAATGATGTTGATACCTCTCTACTAAGAGCTATTTGAACCATGAAGACCTTCTGACTTCCATGTGCTAAAAGCAAGAAATTCACAAGTTAATACCACATAATAGCAGAAGCAGGTTCAGGCATTGAAGGCTTGAGTCTGTTTACTCACCCAACTGCTAAGAAAAGGATAGCAACACTATTGCACCTTAGAAGTGTGTTGCTATGTTGATGGGGAAAAAGGCAGTTACAGTTAATTTCATATGCATAAACATGTAAGAATGCCATATGCAACTCATACAATAATTTATCTTTTATGCCCCATTTCATGTACTGACTGCTACCAGGAGCTCTGGGTTAATTTACCTGGAGGGGAACTCTCTTCCTAAATAAATGGTGGTTTATGCTATTACTGAATGAAGGGATTTGAATAGCAAAGTGGCCAAAGTTGTTGATGAAAAGACTACTGCAGGTAGCTTGAGACAGTTGGGCAGCATGATGGTAAATTACATTCATTGTTGATGGCTACAAGGGAATACAAATCGGATAGAACAAATTAATCTCCTTATATACATCGATGACTTCTGAATTAGTTGTCACCTCCCAGGGAAAAATACACTATGGTTTGCATTGTGGAAGGGCAGTGAAGATGTCTGCTCAATTTGCAGCATCAGTCAGAAATTAATAAGCTGTTGAACAGCTTTAAACTGAGGCTAGGGAACACCACAGCAGCAATGTTCTGCACTACATATTTTCTGCCTTGGGTACATGTATATTTTAGACTCCTCTCATTGCCACTGTAGAAATCTTTCTGCAAACTCTTGTCAGCTATGAGAGACAAATTTGGTCTGGGTCATAATACACGAGAAAATAAAAGCATAAACTTTTTTTTTTTTCTCTAAGAATTAAAGCCCTTCTGTTTTGCTCTAAAAAGCTTTTTAAAAGTGTTCCCTTTAATCTGTTTGAATCTATTACTTTTATTCCTGTTATTGTTCTTATTTTATGGAAACATTTGTTGACCATTGGTTAGGTGAAGAACTAGTGCGTTCCTTGTCATTGTATGTATAATCACGTATTTTGTTGTAGCATAATGTTTTTCTTCCCCTGAAGCAGTATTCTTTGGTTCTTTTACAGGATTTAGGTTTCTAGTGAGAGATATTTTGACAATTTTTATGTTCATATGTTTCTATGAACTGCAACTTAATTACAGTCTTTCTAGGAAACCAATGGATTTCATACACGATGTTTTCCTCCAGCTCTCAATCTTCAGTCATTTTCAGCTGTCAATCAAAAAGAATAGAAGAATTTTTTTTTTCAGCTTTGTTTTACTTAAACACAGAGAACATAAGGTATCATGTAAGAAATAGTTAGAGATCTAAAGGTTAAAAGCTGTAGTATTCCCATGCTGTATAAAGATTACCAGGTAATGCTTCTGTAATGGCAGGCTAAGAAGGGGTAAAGTTAATGGACTGTGAGATTAAATTATGCATCTAGGGAGTGCTCAAGTTATTACTGACAGGTATTGATTTCAGAAATAATTGTTCCTTTTTAAAGGTGTTTCTTTATTTCTTGCTGAACTGATCAGCTCCCTGGAAGTGGTTGTTTAAGGGCATCAGCACACGAGTCACATTTTTCACATTAACAGTAGTTGGCAGAATGGCAGATTTGCTATCGGACATATTTTGAGAAGATTATGCTAAATAAGCATTGAATTTCATGACTGATAAGAAGAAGGTTGAATGCTCTCAAATCCATGGGATTGTAGGATGCTCACTCAACCTTCTTTAGTGCTTTTCATAAAATCATAGATAGAGTGATGGAAAGTGATGTATGAAGGTCCGCAGTATAACCTCTGGTTTGAAGTGGGATTGCTGCTAGCTTGATGTGAGTGTCTTTGTCTAGTCAAGCCTTCAAAGCCTCCAGGGTGCTGCCATAGCACCCCTGTGGAACATACTCCAGAGCTGTACCACTTTCTACTATCATTTTTTTTTGAGGGGGAAGACGACAAAATCAATACGACCCATTTAAAAAGAGAGGACTATGTCTACAATTTAACTCTTTTTTTGGTTGTTTTGGATAGGTTCACTCTCTCACCTTATATATCTACCTTTCCAGTTAATTTACTTCCTTTTAGGTACAATTTGTGTTGCTTGAGCCTGCATTATTCTTACAGGAGGCACCACTGCCTTTTAGCAAGGCTTTTGGGTACATGAGCAATAGAGAAACTGGGCACCAGGTACAGGCTTTGTGTCTGGGTTTTTTGAAAACGCAGAAATAAGAAATACAGAAGTCTTGCCCCATATGAAGGTCTGCAGGGATGCTGACTCATATGCAGCAGGGAGAAAGACCCTCAGTAATCTCGCCTTTTCCATTCACCAAATTTTTGAGTTCCTATCAAGCAAGCAACAAGGATTTGCCCTCATGCTTTGTCCACTGGATGAGCCCATGGAAATGACTGTAGTACACGGTAATTGTAGGGTACTCTCTAGTAGCATTCTGCTCAGTTGGTCTTGCTGGACAGGGTTTGTCTGTTCCAAAGGAGATTGCGTTCCACCAGCTTGCAGGTCCCCTGGCATTAAAGGATGTGCTGGAAATCAGGTCTACCTGTATGCAGTTCCTGCAGAGACACCAGTGGTAGAGGCTCCAGCTGATGTTGTGATACAGGGATCATGCAGGTGGGTTTGTTGGTGCATCCACCATCACTGATTTCCACTTGCTTGGATCAGATGGGGAAGGTACTTCCTCTTCTCTGATTTACGGGCTCACTTTCTCCCTCTGCGTAAACCCATTGTCCCTCATGTTTTCTCATCCTCTTTCTTCTCTTCCCTGACTATTGGCATAGTTACATGTAATATAGGTAATACAGGTAATAACCTTCTTCCCTGCAGTGCTGCTGTGTTAGCAGTATGAGACAAAGGGAAGAGGCAGACCCTTGGTCTGCAAAGTGCAATGTTGACTATTCCTACCTGCTCCTGGGAGGATCCATCTGGAGAGTGATGCAGTGGCCCGGCCATCTTCTCCTTTTTGCTTTGCATTCCATGGGTTTTGCAACAGACTTTTAATGAAAGTGCTTGTACAGCCCCTCTAGGCCACCTGATGGATTTTTCCCTCCCACTTCCTCAACTCTAATGTTTCTTCATGATCCTCCAAAGGCCCTTGCTGTGACAGTGTCATTGACCTGGGCCATCACCATGGCCTTTTCAATGTACAAAACCAGGTGATTGACACGAGGTGGAAACCAGTGAGGCAGGTAATACACCAGCTCTTCTGAACCCTGCTCAGCCCTGCCTGCGGAAAATAATCCCTCGGCTGTGTCAGACAGGGTGGAGACAGATGAAGCATGCATGGGGGAGCCTCTAAAGGGACTCACTGGAAACAGAGGAGGAACAGCCAGGATGGGAGTAAAGTGTGGCAGCTGTATTTACTCTAGCCTGCTCTCAGTATTAGTTTTATGACTTGAAATTACTGCTGTGAGGAAGAGACGTTTGAAAAGCAAAGCGGGGCTCTTTTCAAAAACAGCTAACAGCAGGGGATATTCATTGCTCTGCGCCTCTGTGTTTGCTCTGAAGATAAATTAGATATGCTGAACCTCTCAGACTGAGGGACACAGCTGCATTTTTAATAATAATTTTACACAGAGATACACACATATATTAAAAAAGATATCAATATATATATATGTGCCTATATATATAAACACTCACTGAAGTCTTTGGTTCTCAAGAGCATTCCCACTGCAGAGTGACAGTGATGTAGAAAGGCATGTGAGGGCTCAAGGGCAAACTTCTCTGCAATTAAGCTGTGCTAATAGTGCTGTCACCTCTTCTTTCCTCCAGCTTCCCCATTATGTTTTTATAGCTTTTCTGTTTCAGAAGTCAGCTATGATTGTATCTCCTGGTGAAGAAAGACTCTGGGCAGATCTGACAAGTTCTGCTCTCAGAGAGGAGACTGCAGGGCATTTCACTGGAAGAAGATCTCTCCTCCCTCCAGGAAACTACTCCTGGAATAACATTTTATACTGGTATTTTTGTGTATTAGTACATTCTTACCATACTTACATGCATGTGTCTGTAGTGGTTGTGTCCCTGTTCCCCTTGGAAATGGCTGTGCCCAGCCTCGTCTGTGTGTGCCTCTTCTGCAATCTGCAGTCTGGCCCAGGGTACTTATGTTTTGCTGCCTGCTAAAACTTGCCCTGTTAAGGTACTTAGGTTGCAAAATCGCATGGATTCAGGCAGCACAGACCAATTGGAAGAGGACAGCATTGGGTCCACCTTCAAGCAATGACAGATTTACATGGACTTCTCCTTGGGAAGGTTTGAAGTGAAATGTGTGCAATGCAGAAAAGGGAACACCAGGCAAACTTAGGAGATTTCTAAATTACCATGTTTAAAACTACGTATTTCAGAAGTTAAAAACACAGGGCCCTTTCAAATATTTAAGGAAATATTGTGTCCAAAAAAACTGCTATAGGTTTTGCTCCATGTGATAAAATATTTTCTTTCCTAGCATTTTTGAATCCGTATTTGTGGAAAAAATTGATGAGTTTTTAAATAAAGCATCTATCTGCATTTTCTCAGATGTAATATATGAATGTAAGCCCAAATATAAACTGGTCTAAATAATCTAAGTGTTTATTCAATGGCCTTTCAAAGATCCTATTGAAAGCTCTGCTGATTCAACTGTATACTGCTGTTCCTATTAGAAACAGCTTCTCGAGAAATTGAAATATTGAAACTATGTCAGAACTGGTATGAATTTCGGTGGAAAAAACCTGAACAAATACTGTCTCAGCCAACCAGCTCCTTTCTGAGATTTACTATATGGCATTCTTTTCCATCAAGCAAAACCTCTGGAGGTTTCTGAAAACTTCTCTTCACTGGGTGCCATCTTGTCATCGTTCTTATTTTACAGGCAGAAAACTGAGACAGATCAGACAGGTGAATTAACCTCCCTAAAGCTATCTAGTAGGCAGTGGCAGGTTTGGAGCTCATCTCTCCCACGTTGCCAAGCAAACTTTTATATTTTCATTCAAGGTCCCATAAAAAGGGCTGATGAAATCATGACCCGTATTACTAAATCTTGCCTTCCTCTCTGTTGAACAAAATTGTTCTTTGGAAAGTGGTATGGATGATGAATGCTTGCTAAGGGAACAGAAGAGAGGCAGTTACAAAAAACAAAAGCAAAAGAAAATCAAGAATGTAAATAATTCTGAACCAGTGCTTGGGGAAGGAAGATTTTAAGGCAAAACTTCAGAAGAATTCCTTGTCTTCCTCCTTAATTTACTAAAAGAGAGTGGTTGTTACACAAAGAGCAAGTCCAGTGAAGTTGGTGGGTTTTTTTGGTATGTACTGTGTTGAAACAGTCTGCTGCAACCGCTTACAACAGGGCATAGTCTCAGCACGAGCCATCTCCTCATATTAAATTGTAAGATTGTCTCCCCAGGAGTCTGTGCAGGACTGGATATGATGGTGTGCTTAAGACAAGCATGAAATGGGACAGCTTGCAGCTTTCCATGGATTCCTCTTCTTACGAGAAGCAATTTTATTCTGGAACAAAGAATGTCAAGAGGAAAACGAGCACAGAAAACAAACTCTGTGTCAAAGTTAAGCACTCACTAAAGTCAGTTACTCTGAAACTGCAGCAATGCTAATACTCTTCTACCTTGTTTTATCCTACTAATTTTAATGTCACTAATTCTGATTTATAGCACTAACTATACAGGGAATGGTGTTATCAGTTTATAATACCCTGCTCACTGAATTTGCAGCCATAATTATGTTTTTTGAAGCAAGTTAGAGTTTCCTATTGGAACCACAGCAAGATGTATTTAAGAGATAGGACTTGCACATCCCAACACAGTTTATACCACTGAGAAGTGAATCAGCTTAGAAAAAGGCTAGAGAAGATCTATATCTCTTTTCATCCCTCGCAACTTCCAGAGACAATTTTCCAAGTTCCAGCCAATGCTGAGAGCTTGATTGTTCTTTGTCTTCTCACATACCAAAATTCCTCACTTTTGTTCAGCATCACAAAGTTGAAACGCGGTGCCCTGGAGCCTGATATTCTACCTGCCTTACAGAAATGCAGTGAACCTAATCTTACCTGTTTTCCAGGTAATATCCTTACTAGTTCCAGTAGAATTCAGGATCAGAGTAGAAGCAGATGAGACAGAAAGAAGTGTGAGCTAGAGATGTGTGTGTGTGTATTTGTATTAGCCATCACACAGCATGAGAGTTTATTCTGAGATAGCTGATGCTGATAGAGGGGTAGGTGGAGAGCGTGTCCCAATTTCCCTTACATCATTTGATAAATCTGTTTTGGAACGGCAGTTCCCAGAAAATCTGAAATGAAGCTCATTTCCCTAAACCTCAGACCACAATGTTATTGCTGGGGATTTTCTTGAGGTTTCTTTTTGCTGGAGATAAATTTAAACAATGAATATTATGTGCTATATTTCTTCCATTTCTTCTGTTATCATTCTTCTTTCCCAGAATTACCCATCACTGGGCACCATTTACTATCTAGAAAAGTGTAAATGCTTAAAACTTTTGCGGAGTCTAGTCTTAAAAGATATTCTAGCACGAAAATATTTCAGTGAAACAATCAATGTAATTTCTACCTCATCTAGTAGAAGAAAATTCTTTTTGACTTACTTAGTCTGGAAAAATTTGCAATGCGTATCAGAGACAACTTTGTGTTAAGCCAAATGCTGTTGAGCTGCACCAGCAATAATCTCAAAAAAGTCAGCTCACAGTTATTTCTAAAGTCAGAGAGACAGTTCATAGATGAGGATAGCTCTCCCAAAGATCACAGGTACTGAAATATCTTTACATAACCCCTATAGCCTAAGAGTTTGACATTTTCCAGAGGAGAATGTTTTTTTCTGCAGGTTTTCTGTCTGACAGCGCGTTAACATTCAGTGTGTGACTTATGAGTCCAGGACAATTTTTATCTCATGTGAATCTGCAGAGATTAGGAGGTCCTAAACAGACAGGGTCTAGCAAATGAATGCACTTGCTTCTAGGAAAATTCAGCTGACCTGTGTTCTTCTGATTCCTTTTCATCTACCAGGAAGAACAGCCCCTGCTTTGGTGACAGGAGTTGTTCTAAAACCACAAGGCGCCTCTCTGTTCATCTCTGCCCACCCCAGGGCATGCAAGGTCGGAAAATGTCTGTGTGCACAGCCTGACTTTAGCCCACAGTCATGACAGTGGGTGGAGGTGTCAGGAAGCCACGTACAAGCCTCCTTGGCTCCTGCAGATGTAGACTGTGTTTCAGATTAAACAAGTTGTGGTGCGTATGTGGCCTATGGCTCAATATAAGCCAGAAAGATTTATGCTGTTTTACTGTCCTTACTATTTGAAAGAAACCTGATGATTAGCCAATCCGTTTTTTGATGTTCACTTGTGGGACACATATCAGCTCACAACAGGGACCTTCTCCATGTGCTTTTATCCCTTGGCTGATGCTCCAGGGATTCTGATCTGAATCTGTCTACATATAAAAGCAGGAAGGGAAGAGAGAGAGTGAGTCCCTAGCTCCCATCACAGATGGCTGATAATTAGTGTACTGCTTCCATCTCCTTAAAAACACAGCAAAGATAGTTTTCTAGTGACAATGTGATGACTTCAAGCTGTTTTGCATCTCAGTAATGCTCTGGGAAAAACACAGAAAGAATCTCTGCCTCTGAACAAAAATAAACACTTGAAAGTTTATTTTTACTTATTTTCATTGGGTCAAATATTAAATATCCTTCAAATTTATCGGGAATTAAATAGGAAATTCTGTCTGAGTGGTACCTGCAGACTTATGGAAGTGGAGATATATTTGGAATAACTTCAGAAACCTTTCAAACATGAACTTCATAACAGGTTTTAAGAGTAAGTATATGTTAAATCGAAAGGCGTAGGTGGCTGAACCATCACCCCATTCCAGTTTCTGGTTTGAGCACCTGGTCTTAACACAAATCTCTGCTCTCAGTCAGGAACCACGTTCTTACTGTGGTGTCTCCTCATTCAGCTGGTTCAGCCCCATGGCTCTAGGTGTGCACGGCTGTCCCACAGCAACCCTTGTGAGTACAGCACTGCTGCTCACAGGCAGTGCAGCGCGTGTGTGCAAGCTTCTAATGAATCAAATATCTTTTCCACCTAAAAAACTTCCCAGACAAATGAAAATTCCCAAACACCCTGTGATTCAGGAACTTTTGTTGATAACACTGAATTTTCCGGGGAGACTGGACATAGAACCCCACTCCACAGAGCTCTATTTTCCCTTGCAAGGCCAATCTCGGACACTTCCTCCGGCCACCTCTTCTGTTCATCATCTCTTCTCATGTTTTAAATGACATCTTTTATTAATTTTTATGTCTCACATTCTTGATTATGTTTCTGCTCAAGAGAGATGGCAACCTTTTATCACCAATAACTCTGATGAATGGTGAGGCTAAGGCCAGACCCTGCAGGATGTTTATAGCAGTTTTGGACTTTTATCTTACACCAGCATCTCACTGTTGGGAATTATTCCTATTCCTCACTGATTGCTGCAGTTCATTTGAAGAAGTTAAACAAAACAGTGTAATTGCTAAAATGAAAATGCTCTTAACAGAGTCTTCAGTATGCTCAATAATCATCCAGATGCTACTGCAACTCTAAGTAAAATCTGAATTTTGCCAATTTTAGTTAAGTGTCTGCAGGACAGATTCTTACTTCACATCTATTGGGAGATCAGCTAACGCTGAGTGAGATCAAAAGCTGGCAGCTTGTTTGCTCTCAGTAAAGATGAGATGAAAAATAGTCAGACCATGGTTTTTCTGGGTTCTGTGCATGAACCGTGCAATCTCAGTGCTGTGCAGACAACACAAAACAAAGTCTGACTGCATCTGGAGCAGCCCT
The DNA here is from genome assembly GCA_035584735.1 of Pseudotriccus pelzelni. NCBI lineage: Eukaryota > Metazoa > Chordata > Aves > Passeriformes > Tyrannidae > Pseudotriccus > Pseudotriccus pelzelni. Next base: position 24,137,128 of record JAWMRA010000090.1, on the reverse strand, counting down.
GGATATGACATTGCTTCTGAAAGATCATCTGTGTGCCTTTGCCTTATGTCTCTGGGTTTAATGCATTTTCTCAACAGTCCAAAAAGGCCTGTACTGAGGGTCTAGCAATGTGCTTTGACCCTGTTGCTGTGGTTTTAAGTCCAGATGGAAAATCGAGCACCACGCAGCTGCTTGCTCAGCCCCTCTCTCTCCTCCACCATCCCAGTGGAAGGGGGAGGAGAATCAAAAGTAAAATTTGTAGGTTGAGATAAGAACAGTTTAATAAATGAAAATAAAGTAAAATACAATAATAATGGTAAATAATTATAATTAATAACAATAAGAATAACAATTATAATAATGGGAAAGGAAGAAAAAACCCAAAAAAATAATGCACAGTGCAACTGTTCAGCAGTCACAGACACCCTTTCGACCCCCCCTTCAGGGTGACTCCCCTCAATTTATACACTGGGCATGGTGTTTTACAGTTTGGAGTATCCCTGTGGTCAGTTTGAGTCGCCTGTCCTGGCTATGCTCTCTCTCAGTTTCTTTTGTGTACCTCCTCACTGGCAGAGCATGAGACACAAAAAAGAAAAAAAGAGTCCTTGACTCAGGATGAACATGACTTAGGAAAAAACCAAAACATCAGTGTGTTACCAACACCATTCTTATTCCTAATCCGAAACACAGCACTGTACCAGCTACTGAGAAGAAATTAACTCTATCCCAGCTGAAACCAGGACATCTCTACACTCACTGAGGAGGGCTGAGATACGATCGGTTTTTCCAGATGGAAGAGCTATTGCCACACCAATTTCCTGCAGTGCTTTCTTACTTTCAGCTTTTTATCATTTCTGACAAGTGCGATAAATGCCAATTCAAACCCTCCTTTTTATTGACTTAACATTGTTCTGTAGAGCCTCTAACTCATTCTGGTCCCATTTTTAAAGCCTTCCATGAATGCAATGTCTTATTAATGAAGGAATACAGCCAGTGTCATCAGTGTTTGGAACTGAAAGCCTCTATAGTTTAGAGAGAAGGTAGTGGTTCCCCAGACTCTACACGTTATGATGCTTCCATGCATTTATGCTGATTTACATCAACTTAGTGAGCAGAAACAAAGTACAGGTTCTTTCTCCTCTGGAGAAAGACAGGAATGGCTGTAAAAAGCGAAAAATATTTCCTCCCAGTACACCGATATAACAGTTTGCTGATAGTCTCAAAACCTTTTATTTCTTTCTCGTTAATGCATCTAAAATCACACTGTTCTTATTTTGGTTGGTTAATGCGTCTGCCTACTTTTTTGGTAAATCACCATGTGGGGAAAATATGCATGTGTGAGAAAAACTCTGCTAAGTTAAACTGAATTCACTGGATGCTGCCAAAACACAAAACAAACAGCAAAAGCAGTGCTTGGAGAGGGTTTTGAGAGACAAATTTTCAGACTGTCCAGATTTATCGAAATTGCAATGAGGCAAGTGGGCTAAGCAGTGAGAGAACTACGGAAGAAGATGCTTTCTGAGCGTGGGTGTTCATGGTTTTTGCTTTCTGAGATCAGTCATTGTTTAGAAAACTGCCTCCAGCTGGTGAAATGACCATGTAGCTCCAAGGTGGCATTGTTCTGGAAACTTGAATGTGCTGGTTCAGATCACAGTCAATGAGTGCAGCAAACACTGATCTTGTTGGATTTAAGAAGACCCTTTTCTTATTTGAACTCCTTTGTGTTTTGATTTAAGCAGATGACAAAAAAGTGCCAGCGTGAAAGTTTTTTATTTCTTTTACTTATTGTTTTAGTTGGTCATTTTGTATTTGGTCATATTGGCAAATAAATGAGGAAAATAACTATTTGCATACACATTTTGAGCAAGGGTGATTAGCAGATGACATGAAAGTGAGATTTGTTCGATCAGTGCAGTTTGGATACAGACAAAGGGAACGTTCACCAACATAGACAATAAATGCCCCACATAAGGCACCTTCTGAGCATTTTTGATGTTATCAACTTACACTTATATTTGAAAGGAACTGAAGAGATTGAAGAAAATCATGACATTAGAGTAAAAATAAAAAGCTCTTACACTGTCCATTTCCATCTCCAAGTTTATGAATCTGTTTGTTTCTGAGGACATCCTATATGCTTTGTGATTCAGCATTCTGAAGCTCCCCTTCTCTATACATTCCAGTACAGATCATTTCAAGTAGGTCCCAGTGCTTCTTATTGCACAGCTTTGCCACTCAGGTATAACTTTAGATCATTGGTTTAGTGCAGCTATTGGAAGACAGCTGCCTCACCTTCTGCCAGCACTGAGCCTCTGCAGAGTGAGAGCTCATCAGCTGCAGCAGGTGGAATTGGCATGACCTGGACTGTTTTCTAGGTAACAGTGTAGGTTTCTGTCTTATAGTGCCAGATTGGAAGGCTTCAGTGCCTTCCCATTTCCCTGACATGCTCCTCAAGGTCTCTCCAGCCCCTGTGCCACCAGCAAATAAAGCCTGCAGCTGCAGTGCAGCTCTGCACTCAGACCTCTTAGTGGCATTACCCCACCATTAAGACCTCTGCAGTGTATTTCAATTTTTCTTCTGTAGTGAAAGGAAGGATAAGAGTCACCTTTAGCTGACTTGAAAGCAGTAGATGGAAACTGGCTCAGTTTTTCATAACCTATAATTGTGACATTCTGCATGGAAAGCTCCACTTGCAAAGATGAATGTTTCATTAATTTTTAAGGATGTGAAAGTGTACTGGAACATTAACTAGAGCACTTGCTGTCTAGTGAATGCACTAATACCATGCAACAGTCATATTATTTTATTCTGTTAAAATAGTCATCAAAAAGCTAGCTAAACTTCAAATGTTGAAACATCAAATTGCAGTTTTATTCTTATAAGTGATTACTTTGAAGATATAACTACTTTTCTCACTGAAAAATTACTATGAACTCTCCCTCAAAAAACCTTGAATAATGTAAATCTCAATCTAAAATGCTGCCTGAGAGAGATGGGGTAGATTCTATTATTCATAAAGAGCATTCTAGCCCTGGAAATTAAATATCTCTAAGCCTCATTTTTCTCTATTACTGCTCAATACCCTGTTAGCAGACGAACAACACCTGGTGGCTGTATCTGACCACTGTATTAATGCAGTGATGTTTCCTCTCTTCCTTTAAAACAAGTCCCTCAGACAATATTGGAAATAACAAGAGGAAAGAGAACTGATTGTCTTCTCTCTTACTTGAGGTCTTCTGTAGTCACCCATGTTAGTCCAAAAAAGACACTTTAAACTGTCTGACCCAAGGGAAATGATTATATAAACAGGAAACAGTGAAAAAGGAACAGTGTTTGTAAAGTTGTCCGGATGCTGAGTGCCTTCCAAAGTTGCTGAGCATATCTGGTTTCACTAACAACTATTTTCCTAAACTTTGACTGGGGTTTTCAGATTCTGAGTTAATGCTTATCCTCTCCTGGCCCAACAGAACCAGTTTGGATTCACATATCCAAACAGAGGGAAAGGCAAAGGCACTTGGGAAATAGATAAATGTCAAAAGAGTCCAGAATGCAGACAGCTGTTAATAAATTCAGGAGAAAAAGTCAGGGCAGACTGTGAGCTTTTTACTTGGGAAAATTATCTTTTAAAACAAAGCTTGCATTTCTTTGATTTTGGTATTCAATTTTTCTCTGAAGTCCTAAAAATGAAGAACCACACATGATTTCCATAAGGACACTTGGAGTAGGGTGGAAATAGCACATTTCTAAAATGTGTATTTTATATGTTGAATGCCAGTGCATAAAGCACTTCGGGTTCATGTTACATTCTTGCATTTTGGGTGCTGCTGAGATGCACTTAACTGTTAACTCATTCTGTTAAGTGTAGAGATCCCAAGAATATGAAAGTAAGCATTAAAAAAAAATTAATAAATCAAAACAACAAAGCAAACCAAAACATCAGAGACATGATGCCTTTCATCTCCAGGTCTGAAGAATCCAAGTGGGACATACTGCATGTTGTAATCACCGTGTGAAAGCTAGAAATATCTCCGGGAAAGACCAGAGGAAGGATGTGGTTTGCATGTGTCAAAGCATAGTGTCTAGGTGTTGTGTTGAAACGAATTAAAAATTGTTTTGTAAATCGGGAAAGACCACAAAATTGACACCATCTAATCTGTCATCCCAGGGAATTTGTTTTCAAGCAATCTACAGCATCCTTTGCACTGTGTAAAATATGTTCTGACAGATGCTGTGTTCCCTTAATACACTCAATTCGATTAATTGTACCATTATATGTAAGCCCCTTTTTTGGCTATTAGCAGGTAGGAAATAATACTTATTAGACCTTCATTAGGATAGACTTTTAATTCTGTTTATCCTTTTTGCAACTACCAGAATCCAAACTGTGTGGGAGCAGAGAGTACTGCTGCACTGCAGGAAGAAATGGAATACATTTTGAAAAAGTATAATATGACTTCATCCATATCGACCTGTATTTTCCTGCCTTCCTGTTAGTTTCTGCATTTTAAATACATGTTATCCCTTTTCCAGAAGAACATTCTGATGGTATTCTGAAATCCTCTCTTATTGAAATAGAAGCCTTGGAAGAAATCTTTGTTGTTGAAACATATTTTCTGGTTGGCTTACGATATTTTAAATTTTTTTGACCTCTAGTATGAGCATGCAAATTCTCCAAAATAGATTCTGCCACCGAAAAGTTGCTAAGCAACTAATCCTGTCTGATCTATTGTAGTTCAAATAAACGAAAGAGACAGATAAAAGAGAGTTTATAAACCTAATGAGTTGTGAAAACAAACAAACCTAAACCATAAACAAATATACATATAATGTATTATATTGCAAAATAAATAATTCTGCAGGAAAAAGAAAAGCCCACGAGAAGTATGTGAAGTCATTTTAAGCAAAAGCAAAAAAGGGTCAGAACTGTCACTTCACAGGTCCAGACTGGTTGTTGCCTTAGTCTGCTCTTTGGCATCCTTAATGGTTACTTACTTGTTCTTTTTGCTGGGTAATTTTCTTTGCATGATATAAAAAGCAATATTTACATAGTTAAAAAGAGCCTTTACTCATCTTTCAGAAGAACTGTCTGTTTTTTTGTTTTTTTTTTACATTTAGCTCTATATTCAGGGGAAAGCTGCTCTGTACTTCCACACATTGCTTTCATTGTCCTGTTACTGCAGTCTGGTCTTCAGAGCTGTGTGATTAAATCCAGAAGGAGGAGGAGATGGAGTCTATTATTGTGATTAGGAGGAGGTGTCATTGGCCTCCAGACACCCATCATCTTTACACCCAATTACCTTTTCTTGTTTGAGTCAAAGTTTACATGGCTTTTGACCACATGGGTGACTGTGAGAGGCTTTTTTTTCCATCTTGTTTTATCTCCCTGGGGTTCATATTTTTGGGTGGATAAAAATTTTGACTTATATGTAAAGGTCAGGGCCCTGACAGCTTTAGCTGCTGCCACTGTTTGCTCCCCTGATTATCTGTGCCTGGGATTTTTAGGCTTGAGTTTCTGTGAGTTACTGTAACCACTGTAAGGTTGTCCTTACCAAAATAATCGTTTGGGTGCTTTCACCTTGACAAGATGCTGTGTGTGAATTCTTCCTTTCCATGACCAGGACCTCAGTGCAAGATTATTGCACAATATTTAGTGCATGTTCTTAAGGAAGAGGAAGATTACTTTATTGCTCTAAATCTTTATGCAGTTGGATTTTTGCCTCTCAGGCTCTCACATTCACACGTGCCAAGAAGTCTGTGTTCAGGTGGTCTGTCTAGGGTACGTGTGTGAGGCACACGGATGAGGGATTCTGTCTGCATCTTTTGGCTACTGCTTGGCTGGTAACAACAAAACATATTTTGGACAGATCTTTTATATTCAATAAGAAACATCAGCTGCAGTGATGTAATGCTTTGTTTTAGTTCATGCTTGCTTCTCTTTTCGTAAATCTTGGGTCATGCTGCTGTCTATTGACTCTACTCTCTTATTTGAAATGTATGAGGCACATGTCTATAGCCCTTTCCTGTTGGTCCAACAGACTAAAAAGAGATACACCACAGCCTTCTAGCTATCCTGCTGGTTTGAGGATTGTCCAGCCTGTGGGCTTACGTGGCAGAAACAATATTCATACCAATTCTAATTCTACAAACGTTACTAATTTCTGCACTGATTTATGAGCACAGTCACAGCTCTTTACTGACAGACTGTAAATCTGGAGGTATCTTTTAGGTGAAATGCTGGGAATTTGAAAACAGAAAATAAATCTTCACAGTTACACTTTCTAGTTAGGTGGCCCTGTTAGTTGTGTGTTTATTTATGTGCTGCAAATGCAAATGCAACACTGGAGGTCTTTAAAGACATTACAAGAAGGACAGAAGAAAACTTGAAAGTGAAAATAGTGATTAGAAGAAAAGTTAATGGAACAGAAAAAACTAGCAGCCTCTTTTCACCATTCCCAGTAAGAGGATGGTCCTTTTCAGGCCCCACTCAAAGCTAGGACTTTTCCACTGACTTGTTTGGGCCAAGACTCTGTTTTATTTTAGTGTAAAAGTTACTTGATCTGTAGCAAAGGCCAGTACATAAGTCGGAATTAAATAGGCACCTCAAATCACATTCTTTTCTCATTATTATTCACTTGAGAAACAACTTCTGTTCCAGCCTTGTTAAGCTGTTTGACAGAGAAATCAGTCACTCCTCAGAAATAAAGAAATGGAAATGAGTTATTTCTATTTTCTCCTGGTGTTTATGCGAGTTTCCCCTTAAGCACTTACCAGAATGAAAGCTTTTCATCTAACACTTTAATTCTGTACACCTTTTCCTTGGGACCAAGAAAATAAAATAATAGAGGTATTTAATGAAAGGGAAAAAGGAATCACTGGAGAGGAAACACTCCAGGAGCAGGTAACTCTCACAACTTATTGAATATAGTCAGCATAATGATTAGACCTTTTTAATGACTATCATTGCATGTGAATGCTATTCATGGAAATTCCAGGTGCTCATATGGAAAGCAGATTTTCTCATAATATATAAAAGAAGAAGAATAGGGATTTAGAAAGTTAGCCCTTACCTTGGTATTTTTAAACATGTTTTCTGACAGCATGCCAGATTTTATTATTTTAAGGAGATCTTGGGAGTGAAGAGCTTGGTTGAAACTCAGATATGCATGAAATTCTTATGTTCTGCAGTTCTTTAAAGAAACATTGTAGTTTGTCGTGTGTTCCACTTACCAAACACTAAGAGTTCTCCAACGTTGACCTCTCTGGACTATTCAGTTTACCACCACTACTTTGAGAAAGGACAGGTCACTTCATTTTACCTGTAAAAATCCTCATCCCTCCGACACTTCCAAACTTGATATCATATAATGTTGTTCAAGGACCAGAGAGAGGAAACAGTCCCTGTTGGGGCAGTATCTGTGTGATGCTCCACAGGGAGCAGAAACACATGGTAGGGTTGGTATGGGGGAGTGTTATAGCCTCTCTCCTATTATGCCTGCAAAACCGTGTCACCACACTTCTTATCAGCAGTGCTTGTGAGGATTGTTCTTCCTGCACTGAAGAGATCATAGCCTGTTTAAAAAGTGATCTGTTGAAGCCAAATGAGCTGAAGATGTGTACCAACATACCTTTTTTTTTTTTTCTCCTCTTGCTTCCTCTCATTTTATGATATCTAGTGCATAGGTGTTAATTATTTTCTTAGCTAGTAGAAGATCCTTAGTCTGCTCCAGCAGTAAACAAACACATTATGCTTCCTACCATCTTTCACATTAATAAACGTCCCCTTTACACAAATCTGTTGCTTTGTAGGTTTTTATTTCCTAAGGCCTTGCACAGCAAATGACAAACTAGCAAGAGTTGTTTGAAGGAGATTTACTATGCAAGCAAATTTTTGCAGAGCCCTGATTCATGATCCTGTGGCAAGCAGAAGATACGAATAACAAACTTTTGGTCAGTATTACTGCTGTACAGGACTGCTGAGTAGTTATGTTTCTTGACCAAGAGTCCTGCATGTGGTTTCTCACCATGGGGCAGCAATTTTGCTCAACACTCAACTTTTCTTTGAAAAGCTGAATATTATAAATTCCCCAAAGACTGGGTTAAAAGCATTTAATTTCCTTTGTTGCATGCAGGGTTTAAGGACTGTTACTGTGTGATGTCTTTTGGTTTACAAAGCTGATTTTAGTCTTCAGGAAAGGTGTGTTTTGAATCTTAATTTCTCACATCAGGGTAAAACTTCTCTTTTTGTGCAAGTAGTTTAGAGCAATCTTGTCTCGGCAGTATACTCTTACAAACCCGAATGTGATTTTTTGTCTTAAGCAAAACTTCATTCTTGCTGCTTTCTGATAAGACAACGTGAGCAGTAGGTGATGTGAGACTGTGGAGCAGCACGCCTCAACTAAGCCTGCTGCTGTATGTTCAATATCATCCCTTGTGTAAATTAATTAATACCCACAAACTGTGTCCATGTCTGCCCGGAGCCCTTGCAAAACTCTGCTACAGGAGATTAACAAAGCTTGTTTTATGCCTATTGTAACCTGAAAGTGCACATGATGGTAAAAAGGATGTAGCTCACAAAAAAATAACACATTGGAAGGGAGACAATGGAGACGATGGAGCCTCTTGGTACCAGATGAGAGACTCAACTTCCGGCCAATCTGACAAATAGGAGTTCAACTGTACGGTGCAGGAATCCTCCTGGGGGTAACTTTGTCCTTGTCCAATTCATATGCTTAAAAGCACCGCTCAGTATTCTGGTGGGACAATTTGACCTTTCCTTCCAAAGACTACTTTAGGTGGTCCTGGTTGCAGAACTAATAAATAGTGCATAGTTAAAACACTTGTAAAAATGCATTTTAAGCTATTTATAGAGAAAGGGTCATGCAATGCAGTCTTTTGTACATCATTAAGCTATTTAAGACTCTTTGTATCTGGTTTATAAAATACATAGTGATGTATTATGTTTATGCTTGAGTGGTCACATAGGACTATAGCCAGCTGGGCTGTAAGGACTAAGAAGGGCAGAGGTAGGAGCAGTCTCACTCCATCCAGCTTGAGACACTACTGCAAGGACTTTTGCAGCAGAAACAGCCGTCACCATCCAGGAAGCAAGCTATGAACCTATTTTGAAGGTTTGATTTCCAGTGTGAACATCACCTCATGCCAAAGAACTCAATAAATCTGTTTTCCTTTTCTTGATGTCTCTATGTGCATATCTGTTTTTAAGTCTGAGTCTTCATTCTTTTCAGCTTAGCCTGGTACTGGTCATTTCCGACATCATGGCTTTCCTGACACAACAGTGTGACAGCAGACACAATGCTGATGTCATAGTTCACCCAAGAAACAACAAGGCTCCTGTTCTGGAGGTATGGCTTCTCTGCCTGCTCTTCTGTCCCAGTCTTTTTAACAAAGACCTTTCCATAGATTTTGCGTTAGAGAAGGGAAAGCCAATAGCTTTCACAATGAAGGAAGGTAATTTAACAAGAATTGAGGAGGAGAAAAAGGACCAGGTTAAATTCTGCAGCACTTTAACTGTTGTTACAGTTAGTCACCTTCTAATAAACTTCAATCCTTGCAAGGATCCCTGCTGTTAATAGGAACAGCCAGAAAAAAAACCCAACAACAGAACAAAACAAAACAACATAACCACCCACAGTCTCTCCAAACCTCTGCACAGGGACTGAGTACTTTCAGCTGAGATGGGCACCAGCGTTTTTCAGCTGACAGTGGGAACAGTGGTGCTGCAATTGGCTGAAGAATAGCCTGTGCAGAATCTGGTCGTGCGGCAAGGACTGTGATGAGTGGTATCTCACTGGTGTCAGCTCTCTCAGTATTAACTCCAAAAGTTTCTGTGAAAGCTGCTCTCGCCCTGCCTGGGTGCCTGGATTGAGCTCAAGTGAAATGCTAACAGTCTTGTCCTGTATGCAGCATCTTCTAATGGTGCATTTAACTTCTGGATGATGAAAATGTTTCTTAGTGCATCCCAAGGAGCTGTAAAAAGGCGAAAAAGGAGAATAAAACTCTTTTTAGAGAGCCAAATGTCTTTCATCACCTGCTAATATGTCTTAGACTAAACTGTATCCCAGAAACAGACAAGTTTAGCTTTTTACGGAGTGTAACCAGTTGCTTGCCAGTTTGTTAGTATTTTATTCAAAAATATGACCCTGCACATAAGACATGGTGGTTCCAAGAACACCCTGCTGCAGGCAGAAGTCTCAATTTATTCGCAAAAGACACATAAACAGCTCCACAAACCAACAGGAACATTTACAAGATTTTCTCAGCGAATGTCACCTTTTGAGCTGGGGTGAGGTGATTTGGTGTTTAATCACCCTGGTGTCATTATGAAATGTTTTGAGATTATCTGCAAGGCATCTGAAGAGCTCCATAAACATGTCCTGAGAGTAAGGTACTTTTATGTCTAATCACTGACAAACAGTAGCCTTATTTTGAATAGTGTCTTTCTGTTGATTTAAAAAATTAATTCACTCCACCCTTGGTGATAAAAGAACGTGATTAGGGGGTTCCAAAGCCAAACACTTAAAACAGCACAGAGTGTCAGAATTATTCTCCGATCTCATTTCAGCTGCCACTTTACATCTTCTGATACTGTAATTACGTGCACACTTGTTTTCCTTCAAAGTGACCCATGACCGGCTGATGCTTGGTTACATGAGCAGTTATTTGACATTTATTTTATCTTCTTTATCATACACACTTCAAACCCTACTGTGAAGATAGAATAATTAATTTCTTCACAGGCTTTTTAAAAGTGTCTGTCACTGTGCTGTGTGGTTGCTTTAAACACAAGACTTCATGTATTTCCGTGAATTAAAAGGAGTATTTGTATTTGTTTCAGTGATGGAAGGATGATTTTAACAGCAACTAGAAAAATACGTCTGGTAAAGTGTTTGGTGATACAAAATGGTTCACTGTCATATGCCACAGGAACATGTCAAAGACCAGTTCTCATTGCCTTCAGCAACACTCTGAGAGCTCAGGTCTTCTACATTCCCCCTTGCTCAATGGCACTTGAAAAAATGTGTCATACGCTTAGTGATCTGTAAAATAGTGAAGCAACTCATCTCCTGTTACACAGGAACTCCTAGGTAGATAGCAGAGCTGAAATGCAACTCTTCAGGGCAGCGTTCAACAGTACAAATGAAGAAAGATCCTTGTTACCCCTGCAGTCATCCATCTTGTTACACACTCCTCGTCTGTCAGCCAAACAGCTCAGCACATTGGGGGATCCAACTAAGCCTTTGCAGCTGACCCTATTATAACTCTGATTTCTGTATACACAGTTCTTCAGTCTAAGTTACCTTACCTATAGTCCTCCATTTCAACCCTTCCCCATTCTCAGCCACTCTCCGAATCATGTCCTGATGACCCAAAAACCACCAAAAACCCAAAAATCAAAAAAAACCATTTAAAGTAAAAAAGTATGATTTTACTGTGACCAAATTCCTTGAGAAATGTGGACTCCTCCGGCATCAGCAAAGCAGCCTAGATAACATCCACTTGTAAATGATACCAATTTTGTTTCTGGATACCATTACATATTAGCATTACAACAAAAGTATGAACATGTGTTGAGTTTAAATAAATTATGTTACATAGCTTTAAAGTTCATGTTTCTTCAAGTGAACACAAGGTCTTGGTGTTAGTCTTTCTGGAAAGATGTAATCTCTCAAGACCACATGCTGTGATGTAGTATATATTTTTATCATGATACATGCTTTCTCCTGCTGTTTTTATCCTTTCCCCCCCACTGCAC
>JAWMRA010000090.1:24080695-24112763 GCA_035584735.1 Pseudotriccus pelzelni | reverse complement strand
CACAGTCTCTGGCTGTCACAAACCTCTCTTTACAAGTTCTGTGGGTCCCCTGGGGTGCTTACTGAGGGTGGGCTGTGGCAGCACCCCTACCCTGGGTGTGTATTCAAGTGTGGCCTACAACTTTAGTGTAGAATGCCAGGAAAACCCTTTAAAGAGATTGATTACAGGTATATAGGATTAAAACAATAGCTAAGGTGCTACCACTCCCATTGCACGCAATACTGAGCTTATAAAACCCTGTTTTTAAGAACTGGATTGTCACAACTCCTCTATGTGGAAGGTTCCCTGCTCATGGCTGGGAGGTTGAAACTAGATGGTCTTAAAGTCCCTTCCAAACGCAACTATCCTATGATTCTGTTATCCTATGATTGGTTTAGACCTTCAAAGCTGCTCTGTTTGCTACCAAGTGAGGCTGGGAGTTCTCTGATTACATTTACAAACTCCTTTTTCCTGTGCCTCCCATGGCAAAGTCTGAGGTGTGATCACATAATTTCAATGCTCCCTTCAGATTTTGCAAACACTAATCCCTACTTTGTGCTTTTATTGTGCTTTGCAAGAATGAAAAATCAGAGAAACAAAGACAAACAAACAAAGAATTTGGTTTTTTTTCATGAGTTTTACTCATTGCTTTTTTAATTTCAGGAGTGGAACTGCTTCATCAAAGAAATATTGAAGTGCAATCACCCTAATTTTTTATCATTATTTAGGAATGCAGAACAAGAGTGTGATAGGAATGAGGAATGACACTGTTAATAACAAGCGAGTCATCTTAAATCTTTTTGCCTCCATTCTGCTCTTTCCATGGTGTCCAGTCCTTTTCACTTCTCTAAGTACTTTGATTAGCTACCAAGAAAACCCTAAGTGTTGACTTTGCTTTCAGGCTGGCAACTTTAAATGTGCGCTTGAGGCTGTCTTTTAACAAGCTGTGCAAGCAACTTAGGTGGACAAGTCATATTTCTTAGGCACCTTTCTACACTGTTAATATGAACAGAATCTTGATTTATGGAATACACCTCTTACTCAGTACTGTCCTCAATTGTGAGGATGTATTTCTTCAATTAGTGTAAAATTTAATTGTACAATATATAAGGTTAATCTGCACGGGTTTATTCAGACACTGAATTTTAGCGTAAGGGGAATTAAAAATGAAGTACAGCACGTTGATGTCTGTCAGGAGAATCATTACTCTGTTTTGTAAGATGACATCAGTAACAAATGATGTAGAAATAATAATACATTAATTTGAAAATTCAAATTCAGGCGGGTATTCCCAGCATAAGGTAAATGAATGTGAATGGCTCTGTCATTTGTGGTACGAGCTTTATTCCTCATTTGATACTGACATCAGTAAGCAGTGTGGTAAGCACACCTCCTTCAGGTTTGCTTCAGAGAGAAAATCTGAGGTGTTGTTTTCATATAAAATATAAAGCCTCACAAAAGTTTCAAAATGAAAAATTCAGACTGCTAAAGGGATTAAGCATCATGGTTTGACAGAAGAAAGAGATATTCAAATCAACGTACACTAAGTATCAGTCAGATTAAATGATGGCTAGGCTAAATCTGCTTAAGGTCTGTGTTTGTAAAGCTTTTGTTATTTTGTGAATAAATGAAGCTGTATGTCCATCTGTGGTTTGTCTGTCACAGGGCATATATGCATGCCTAGCAATGCCTAGATAAGTTTCAGGTCAAATTCATGTTTAATTTTATGTTTTCCTCAAGCAATTTGAGTCATACTTCACAATTTAAGAAAAGGTCTTCAAAGGACATGCAAAGGCACAAAAGCACTTTAATGCAACACAGATGTATCTGAGCTTCTAACAAATATCATTTAGACAGAAAAAAAATAATCTTTCTACATAGCATTGATCCAGTTTGCTGAGGTCTAGTGACTACCGTTACATTTTGGAAGCAGCAGACCAAATTTTGAGGAGATTATTAAAATATTTTTAGGACTCAAAATAATGTTGTGCTTTACAGAAATTATGACTATATTTTGCACAGAAATGCATGAAGCAAGTGACAGTAACAGTTCATTCTGTACTGGTTGTACACAAAATGCACCGGTATGTTCCTTTTGTGTTATGAGGTATTCAGCTATGGCACACTGTTGGACAGAAGTAGGGAAAAAGGAGTTACACTTTGTTTTTCTTTGCCAAAATCCTCCAGTAATGACAACTGGCTCTCTTGGCTTGCAGGTTCACACAGCTATGTCCAATTGCTCTCTGCTTGCAGTAGCAATTTCTGGCCTTATTTGCATTGAAGATCTACTCCTTAGTATTTTCTTGGAGAGGTAACGAATGAGTAAAAGCTGCTGTAAATAAAGTCGGTCAATACCTTGTGCTGTTGTTGAAATATTCTTTCAGGTCCACTTGCAAATGCTGCAGCATCAGCAGTCTCTGCTGCAGCTCTGGGCATATGTATTAATAAACCCTTGTTGCCTTAAAGAATCTCTACGGAGCAAAAAAATTACTCACCAGGCAATTATTAGTAGAGATAAGAGAGTAGTTTTAACAGAAGACCTTCAGCCACCCTGGGAGTCCAGATTCATGCTCTGTCCAGGGGGTTCCACAGTTTAAGGTATTTGTCCATCCAATCCCAGATCTATTCACCCCCCTCCGCACCGATCCTCCCTCTGGCACACCCCTCTGGAAATTGAGTCAGGGATCCTGAGACCCGCTCTTCCTCATCTTCCTCTTTGTCACAGCACGTCCAGTCCTTGGAGCTCCCCCAAAGTTCTGGGTTTTGAAGGATGTTTTGACTATGATGTATCCTGTTATTCAAGTCAGAGTGCAAATGTTCTTACACAGAAAGTGTAAGAGGGAAGTCTAAACAAGCTAAAGAATTTAGAAAGATATGAAATGGGTTAATAGGGTTGGGTAAAAGAATACACTACTGTGCCAAAGGGTGAGCTAACTACAGCTACTTCTAAAATCTGCAAAAAGCTAAAAATCAAAAAAATCCATAGGCATCACCCTTAATTAATATTTGCACGCTGTATGTCAGGGTAGCTGTGAGGATTGAGCAAGAGAAAATGAAGTTGTATCTGATCAGATTTAATGGCTAGTACAGCAAGTTACACTGCAGTTATTTCATAGTCTTATTCTGCTTTATGTTATGTGAAATTGCCATTAATCTATACAGTTCCCATCCAAAGGCTCAGTACTGAAGGGTGGTTGTGGGTGAAAGCTGGAGTCAAGAACTGAGGAATGATCTCAGATACACTGACTGTTTCTGTCTCAGTTTCTCCCTTAAGAAAATTAAGTTGGAGATGTCTCTTTCCTCTCCAGTTAGAAATTTAACTTCACTTAAATAATTATGTAAATTTAAGCTTGCCAGGTCTGATGTTGTAAGCACTGGTGGATCCATTTGGGCCAGTATAGGGGGAAACAACCTGGACGGATAGGTGGCCTGAGGGGAATGCAGATCTCAGGCTATTGCTTCAAGAACTGTGCTCTGGTGCTCTAATTGATCAGCCTGTTAGTTGTGCAGGAGACTGCTGAGAGACAGTGGAGGCAAAATACTATGGCTCAAAACAGCTTAAGGACAAGGAGTAGGACTTCAAAACAGTAACCAAGCACAGGCATAGAAAAGACAAGAGTTAAATGTTTCCCTGTTTTAGCACTGTGATTTCTGTTTTCATCTTTGAAATGTCCCTGCTGCTCTCATTGATATACCTATTTTTTTATCATATATTATCCTAGTGCTTTCTTAATTTTCTTCTCATTAAAGACTCTAACCTGAAAGGTAATAATACTCCCAGATTTATAGGTAGTTGAGCATGGCCTTTAAAATGCTTCCATTACTTGAGAGGACCTGAATTTATAGCTTTCTTAAACCCTAGTGTCACTTTTCCTGAGAATTCTGTTTTTTAATTCCTTCATACTGAATTTAACTTCAGAAGAGGATCTTTATGACAGAATGATATTGTCTGTTCCTCCTTGTGGAGCAGTTTGGTGGGAAATGTGCTCCATTGTCTCAAAGGGAACTGGAGGGGTTCTGCAGGACCCATGGGCAGGGTAAATGCAGTGATGGTAATATGGAAAGATTTAGTGTCAGACTCTTGCCATAAAATTTGGCTCTTGCTTGCAGGGTTCCAGTGCTTTCCTAAAGCAATTATGGCTGATGATAATGTCAGAAAAACTCCTTCTTATGGTGCAGTTAGAAGAGCGAAGTACATTCTTGACAGAAAATAACACTTCTCCCATCTGCCTTCAAAAGCCAGCGGAAGATGCTGAAGACAATGAAGTCTTCCTAGTGAAAACGAATTGAGGGTTCCAAAAAACTGTACAGGCAACACTGTGAGAACAAGATCTCTGGGTCTGTGTTGGCATAGGAAATGTAAATAACAGAAGATATAGAGATATAGGTAGCTGTCCATCATGTTACATGTCTGAGAAACTTCTCTGGGAAAAAAAAAGGCCATTGGACGTTGTGATATCTGAAAGACACAAAGCAAATCAAGAACACTATTATGGCATTTTATAAAGAAAATCTGGTTCATAAAGTATAAAAACTGACACATGCTCTTGTATGTGACGACCAAGTATAATTTGGAATACTGGGTTTTCTGAGAGTGCCCTGTTCTCATGGTAATATTCAATAACAATGTGTTTCTTTTATGATGAGTGCAGACATTTCCAAGAAAAACGTCAAAGGTCAATCTACCTGTGTATGAAGGGGATGTGACTCAGCCTGAATCCTGCACGGAGACTGACATGCGAAGGAAGTAAACTCCTTGAAAAACACTGTGGTTATTTTTATTTAGTTGCAAACAATATTTGTTCACTTGTATCACAGATGAACCAAAATCCTGAGTGACTGTGCCATTGCTGATAGTCTCTGCAGCCATTATTCCAGTTATCCAAAGCCAACAACTTACTGGTAAGGCTAGCAAAGCCTTTTATACTCCCACCTTTAGGTTTCCTTAGAAGGAGAATCAGAACATTGGTGCAGAACATTGGACCTGATGACCAGGACTGTGATGCTCACCTGAGAAGTCAAGTGGACTTTAACCCCACTGAACACAGTGCCATTCAATTTGAGAAGTAATACCTGCTATGAAGATATACAGTTTAAAAGGCATACAAATAAAACTTGAAAGGGGAGTAATGTCAAACATATTAAGAGATCAGCCTTCTTTTCCTTGCCTGCCTTCATGTACAAGGCATCATCAACAAAATGACTTCATTCTTACCACTGCTATTTATGGAAATCTCAGAGCAGTTCCAAGGGCAACAAGGGGTCTTTCTTGTAGTTTGTGCTTCTTGAAGTTTATTCTTGCACTCAAGTTTTTCTGACAATCTTCCCTTAAGAGCTATTCACACATCTTCAGTATCCATTCTCTTGTTTTGGTTACCAAGCTTCATCCCACTTTTCCTATCCTGCAACACATTACAAGGAGTGAGATATTTAACTCTTGATTAGCAGAGCACCTTGTGCCAGTACTTCCCTGAAATTAGTTACCTGAAGAGATATGTACATATTCAAATAAAAAATCTTTAACTTAAAATCAGTCATTCTCCATTTAAAAGTAATTGGTTTATTATGTGGCAGGTCCTGATGCATTTACTAGGTATTTAAGAACTCAGAAAACCAAATCTTTGTTTTTTAGTTGATCTCTCTATGGTATCAATATGCATTGAGCAGATTATGTAGTAACATTTCCTATTTCCTTTATATGCAGCTTTTCCTTTTTATCTCATCCAAAAATAGTTTCAAAAATTCTAGAAAAGGTGTTTCAAATTTAGTAAGACTGCCAAGTCTGGATTCTCTGTATTACCTCTTGTTACTTGATTTCATATTGCTATTTTTATTGGTACTTCTGATAATTTATGGGTTTTAGTTTGTTCTTTGTGCTCTACAAGGAAAAGAAGGGAAAGTAGAACAGAAAATAGACCCTCAAAGATGATTCCTAGTTAAACAGCACACAATCTAAGCCAAGGTGTTGTACTAAATGCCTTTTATTATATATATTTTTAAAAAGGTTAAATTTCAAATTAATGGTTCTTTTAATTCTCAACAAAGCCAACCTTACTAAATATGTCAATTTTTGCAGCTGTTCAAATTCAAGTAAAATCCAGTCTAAGCAGTCTACACAGATATGATTTATTCTTTCATTTGAAAAAGTGAAAATTGAACTCAAAAGCCAGCACCCACCTCCATCTGTTAATCTATTCACAAAAATATTATCTACTGCATGAATATTCATATCATAGAATCGTAGAATTAACTGGGTTGGAAGAGATGTCCGAGATCATCAAGTCCAACCCATGGTACGGTGCAGGATCTTAGCATGGACATTTTCTTCCAACTCTGAAATCTCTGGTAGGATTCCAGTTTACTTTGACTTTTCCCATGAATCTTTTTCTTCAATCTGCCTTTGCAGAAGCACTTGTAAGTATGAGGACACAACTGAGAAAACCAGTAATTCTACTTTAATGTGCTGGTTTGGGCTGCTTGCTTATCTCAGTGTTGTCAGGTGCGTACTTCTCTCTGAGTGCAGGCTCTTTCATTTATTAAAGCTCATTTTATTGCCTTCTCTTCCTGTTGCTTTCATGTCTATGGCACCTGAATGTTTTGTTGAATTGACTTCTACTTTTTACTACTACCTGCAAATTTGACCAGAGGAACACGGTATCAAAGTATCTGAGATCTTCTTGTTTGTAAGGACAATGTATTTTTATAACAAATTTTACCATTAGCTGTTAGCAAACATTTCATCATTACTTCTTTAAAGAATAATATTGAGACATGGTGAACCTAAATCCACAGTTGCTACTTTTCTGGAAGCCAACCTGAGCAGTATCGAAGATCTTTTTAATTAAACAGGATGCCCTGTTGCCTGGTGTATGTATTTGTTACAAATAAAGATGGTTAATTAGCTAGACTGAACTGATGCAAGCCTAGAAAGTGTGTGCATTTAGTAGGTTTTACATTTCTTCTAGTAGTTTATAAATCTAAGGGAACACTGTCTTTTTGAGCAGTGCTTCTTACCATGCCAGTCAGGGTGATGAGCTCTGTCATCATTCCTGTGAGTATTATTAAGGCTTATCCAAAGCATTTGTCAAAGTGGCACTTGTTGTTAAAGACAAGTTGAGCAATGCTACATTTTTGTGCTAAAAAGAATGGGGCTGCCACTTGGCAAAATGCATACAAACAGCCAGAACACAGTAAGCCCTGAATATTTGAATTAGAGGTGGCTTGTTCCTATTAGGAATGAAAGGGACCTTTCCCTTGCACTATGCCCTGTCTTCCTTCTGGCATTTTGCAGGGCCGAAAGCATTTTCTCTGTCTGCATATAGGGAAAACAAAGGTGCTGAGAGAGCAGCCTGTGACAAAGCAAATCTCTGGAAGGCCCATGGTCTGAGCTGTTGCTCTTTCCCTCCTTCCTGTCTCAGAAAATCTTTGGTTGCAAAAACTGCTTCTCAGTCAGCTCCACTCCCCTTGAATCTTGTTTTCTGGAAACTGGAGTTCTTACAAGGTATCTGCCATAGCTTTCTTGTGCATTGCACTCCATGACAGGTCTGTTAATATAGCTTTGTTTCTAAGGTGAACACAGTGCTGATGAAATATGTCAGCACAATATGTAGAGAAAATAAAGCTGCTCTGGTCACCTCCACCCTGAGGGCATGGGTAAGGGCTCTGGGTTGCTGCAGAGGTCCTGCCTCCCTCCATGCATCTTGGGATGCTGTTAAATGGAGTTCCTGACCATTTACATTTCTGTATAGGGAGGTCAACCTGGCTTCCAGTGATGTAGAGTTGCAGAGTTTACCTCTGCTTGAATGCCCTGGCCCACACATGCAGGGTTTCAGAACAGAGCAGACACCAGTAAGATTCTCTCCCTGAAGTTTCACACTGCTGCTGAAATTCTCCATAATTGGAATTGATGAAGTTTTAGTCTAACTACCTGTTGTGTCTGATCAATTATTCAAAATGCCTGTTCGGTTCTCCCAAGGAAAGGATTTCTGCTTCTATTGCTTTTATGCCTGTACCTCTCTAATATTTTTCCAATGCTCCACCCGTGAATGAACGTTGAGGGAGGAGAAATGTGCACAAACAGTTGCAAGGTTACCCTCCGATCAGCGTGAAATATGAGTCCCTCTCCTTGCCTGAATCACGTGCCCACTGCATCACGCTGTGTTCGATGGGTGGGTGGTGGTGGGGAACGAGAGTTTAGGTAATTCCTGATTGCATTATTTTGGATGAAAGCTCACGGCAGCCCTAAACAATCTGGTGTTCTGTTCTCTTCAAAAGGAAAACCACAGTTACCACTGAGATTGGAGTTCAAGAGGCATTTGGACAATACTCTCTGGCACATGCTGTGACTTCTTGGGGTGGTCCTGTGAAGGGCCGGTAGCTGGACTCAATGATCCCTGTGGGTCCCTTCCAACTTGGCATATTCTGTGATTCTGTGATTATGGAGCTATTTTCTGTTCAGTCCTGAGTGATTGTTCCACAGTGCCAACGAGGAAAATAGAAATTATTTTCTGTTGTTACAGACAGGCCACAAACAAATTTTGGAAGTGGATTAAAGAAGAAAAGTCCAGTTAATGCTTTTTCTCTTTTTAATATTTTGAGCATTTGTCCTGGTTCAGCAACTATACTCCAAATCCTTTTCTTCCTGCTCATTCCTCAGCCTCACACTGAGTCTGAATTTTATATGACTGTTGAAAATGGGAATATTCATATGTCTTATTTTATATTGGAACGGATTCTCATACTGAAGCAAGTACCCAGTCGGGACCATTATCTGAACTGAGAAAAACTGTGCTGTAGGCACTGTGAAGCAGTCTCTTCTGGGTTTTCTCATGGAGAGCATATTCCAGAGCCCAGTTTTCTTAGAAGGTACTGAAGAAGGACTTGGGTTACAATAGCCACACCTGTCAAGGTGCTATGGGAGAAAGTAATATGCTTTTGGAATACTGGAATATTTTTAATAGTTCTAGCTGGATTTAAACACCATGAGAACCTACAAAAAGGCCCCTGATTCTCAGCACTTTGGCTTGAAAATTAAGTTTTGATGAGTACATTAAATTTTGAAATAAAATAAAGTGACTCCTAGCAAGGCCAAGTTGTCCTATTGTCATTGGTCTGGAAGCAGAGACACCTCTCCTGGTTCTAGAATGTATTCACATTTTCTCCCTTAAATGTGTTGTTACATTCCATGTTCAATCATATTTTAATTTGTTTGCTTTTATTTTGTAGTTAGATGCCTGTATGATTTTAAACCTAATAGATCCTTTCCATGTCAGTGACAGTATCTCCATTTAAGAGCATAGTACTTCTTGAAGAAAATTGTTTGTTGGAGAGATTGAAGATAGAAATAGGGCACACAAATAAATTGCAAATATCTTTGGGTTTGAATTTTTTTTTTTTACTCTAAAGCCTGCATTTCATCTGAATGGAAATGCATAAAAATCCCATTAAAATTGGTTCCACTTCCTTGAAATGTGCTGTAAGACTAATTCTGACAAAGTTGACTTCTTATATGCTCCTATCATGACTTACAAAAGGTAATAATAATAAGTTCTCTTGTATAGTCACTATAAAACCTGGAATGAGAGGAACATTACATTTGATACAAATATACTTAGTACTATGCCAGTAAAAAGAGACAAAGACTGTATTAAAATACTCCTTCTACTTTGACTTGGCTACATTTTCAGCTGCACTGTAGTCTAACAACATTCTCTGCTAATATCTTTCTTGTTGAAAAAGCTGAACTTCTAATAATTTGTCAGATAATGCTAAAAAAGGAATATTTTCATTTTTACACCCTCCCCCTCCTGCCCTTCCCCTTCCCCCGCCAGTCAATGAGCTGAAAATTATTTATTTATTCAGGAGAAGAGCATACACCTTGCCAGCCTTCCTCTTCTCCACTGAGCTCATGAAGCAAAAGCTCTTTTGGGTGAGCTCCCATTACAGGTCTGGAGAGGTCTGTCAAGCTGTTCACACCAAGGTATTACAATGCTCTCATCTTTAAAAAAATTATTGTATCTGCCATTGCACAGGACAAGTATTTAAGAAGTAGTCCTATGCTCATCACATCACTACTGCTACAATGTTTTTTTTCCCTCCTAAATTGCTGATCAAATGAACCTGTAATCAAGCATTTTTTTGCATATAATCATACTGAATCTTTCCCCTTCATGTTAGTTTTGAATAGTTATAGGAACACATAACTCTCAGAACAAATACACGTCTGCTGAACTGCTCTGAAGAACAAACTGACACTGAGTATAGATTTACTTTGCAAGATAAACATTGGGATTCAAGTTGCCATATTGTAATAAACCTTGATGACTTAAGACTAAATTTTTTAAAGCTCAAAGAACATTAAAAAGCCTGCATCCTCTGATAAACAGAGTATCCAAAAGCAACATTTGCAAGAGCACCCCAGTATTTTAGGATGAGACTGACTGATTTTAAGATTTATTAAAAAGTTGAAAGAGTTGTCTCAGGTGCTATATATGGATTTTATAGTATCAATATGAAACGAAGATATTTTCTTTCACAACTTGTTGCTTTGTTCCTGTGCAGATAGATTAATTCGCTTTCTCGGCAAAAGGGTCGCAAGTAGAAACTTATGCACTGCTGACACCTGCCTGAGTTTTCACAGGTAATACTGTGGAGAAAGCTGGCCCAGCAGTGCTCCAGCCCAATTTTGCATGAAAGCCTTCTCTTGAGGAAAAAGAATTCTACAAGGATTCCTTCCTCTAAGGAGACCTAACAGAGAAGAAACTTTACTCATGGGAAGTTCTGACAAGTGTAAGCTTCTTGTCAGGTCTTTAATAACTTCCAGATAATGTATTCAGGAACTCCTGACTTCCTCCCTAAAGAGAAATCTGTTAACTAATTTTATCAGTTAAAAATTAAAGGGTTATTTCATATTAAAAGTATAATTCACATTAAAAGCATTCTTAGAACTTCAGAAAATGCCTTGCATATGGTTTCAAACACAAAAGAGAGCACTGCATTCACATAAATACTATTGTAGCTAGTGATGGTTGAAAACAATGAAAAAAAGTCACAAAATGCTTTAAATGTCAAGGTGACTTGAATTTCACAGTGTTCTGTCCTTTCTTAATTTTTTGAAGGTTTTACAAAGTATCTTTTCTTCAAACCTGTTTTTATCACCAATTGCAATAAAATAAAGGCTATCAAAACCCCCAGACATTCCCTTTCATTTCAACTTCTTTTTTCTTTTGCCATTCTGTGTATTTTAAAATCTACTCCAAGTTCCAAAGTGACAGAAATACAGAAGCTATTGGGGTTTTTCTCCCCTCCTTTTTTCGTATCTTGACAGTGTGTATTCATCCTAGTCATAAGATATTTCATAGCAATTCCAGGCTGGCAAACAAAAATAGGAAAGGAAAAATAAAATTTAACAAGAAAAAAAGAAAAAGATTTTTGTCTTTTTCTTATGATAAATTTATAAAAGGGAGTAAAGAGGGAAATAAATGAAAACAGCAAACTTTTGATATTTGATTTTCAATATTTCAACACAAATGAAAACCTGGAATATTAAAAGCAAAACTAAATAAAATTCTGAAAGCATTTGATGTGCTTCTTCAATCACAGAAAAGGCCACTTTTGGTCTGGTAAACGAGGTAGGGGTAAACATCTGACCAGCCTGAGTTCAAACATCCCCACAATCATAAATCAGTGCTTGAGGGGAGTATATTTTCCCCTGAATAGGAAGTGGTAATCGTGTGTCCTCTGTTTGCTTCAAGCTTTCCATAGGAGGTATTAGTCTCATGCAAAGCAACATCATCTGACTTTGGTTACTATGGCAACTAGTTCTGAATGGCTGCAACTGTAGGCTCTGGGTCCAACTAGCATTGTTCACTTTCCTGCATTTGAACTGTCTGAGCGATTCTGTAATGTGATATATTTAATAAAATAATGCTTTTTATTCTCAAAAAGCCAATATACGTAGCAAATTTCAGTTTTTTAAAAAAATAGGTCTTTGACTGGTACCCAGTCCTTCTGCTGTGTGATATTTTGAGTGCCTATCATAGTTTGATAATTTGATTGAGAAGAATCAAAGTTTGGTTTTGTTTTCTTTTTCTTTTCTCACCCCCTCAATGTTACGATTTGTTTTTGTCACTTTGCATGCAGCCGGGGCTTTTCTTGGAAACTGGAAAAACTGTGTGGGAAGTCTTTTTAACTTGGGAAAGATATACTGCCTGGGCCAGCAGACAGGGTTGGAACCAGTGAAGGTGAGAGTGATACCAATGATACACATTTACACTTTTTTTCTGGATTTGCCAGCCCAAGTGGGTCACACACCAGTGAAGGTGTCAGGAAGGTGGGTAGTTATGGAGAAGCGTAAATGTAAAAGTGGAGTAGATGAAGCTGACAAAAACCTCTTTGTTTTAGTAAAGCTTTGAAGTCATAGCCTATGCTATAAGTGTGCTTTAATCTAAAAAGACCTTTAAAAATGTTCTAAACTCTGAAGACAAACTTCTTCCAGAGTGCTTTAACTTCACCTGCAAGGCCCAGCTGCAGTAGCTTCATGTGTGCACAGGTCACAGGGGAAATGCCAGCAGTTTTACTGGGACAGCATTAGGGTTTTTCTGTGATGCTAATTACTCACTGTGACAATGAGAGCAGTGCCCAAGGCTTTGAGATCTTGTCCCTTTTTATATGAGATCTGCATGAAACTTAGAAGATTGTTGAGCCTGGTCTAGTGAAAGATTCCTTGCCCACAGAAGAGAGGTTGGGACTAGATGATCTACAAGGTCCCCTCCAACCCAAACTGTTACTTAACTCTATGATTCTATCATTCTATAATTGTAAGTGTAGATACACTTTCTGGAAGATTTATAGCCAGGAGGTTAGAGCTTGTTTCACTTAGGAATGCTTTCCTGCCTAGGAAGAAGCACCTTTCCCAAAGATGGCTCTCTCTCTGGTATGAGGAGAGATAAACCCTCACAGATGTTACAGGCCTTGAGTCATGGAGGGCGTGGGGGAAGACCAGGGAAGATAGAGCCCTGAGGAGAACAGATGTACTTTTCTCGGGCCTATGCCTTTGCAGCTCTGCTAGGAGAACTTTCCTGGTAAGTCTAGCTTTCTCAACTTTGGAATAAATTTTCCTGAAATCCTTCCACTGCCTAGCATTTTGGGGTTACCTGTGTAGTATCTTACTTGACAATAATTCTAAGATGGGCTTGTGCAACTGTATCCTGATGCCATGGCCACCTCTAGGTTTTGTCTTGTTCACATAAGTCTGAACTGAGTAGCTGGCCACGCTGATTTGAATTGTTGTTCATTATAGCTCAGATGTGCTCCCTGATCAATCCATATGACAGTCTGTGCTATCCAAGATGAGTTTAGTCATCTGCCTATGTTGCATTTGCACAAACACAATGTTGACTTGATGGCCTTCCGGTCCCGCTCCTGGACCCAGATGGATTGAACCTCTTTGAACTTCTGGGCACATCAGAGCTGTTTAATGTCAGTCACAGCTTTCTAGAGCAGTGTATGAAAAAAAAATAAAAATACAGCTGACATTTTATTAACTTGAAGGATTATACTTTCAGCAATATTCCAGAGAATAGTTTATCTACAGTGTATTATTTTTTACACCCACATTTGAATTTCAATACTCATCAGTTCATAAGCAGAAACAACTTTAGAGAAAACAGGGACAGTATTTATCATGCTATGCTGTTTACCACTGGAAAGAAAACAGAGGAGCATTCCTATTCTGTCATACCTATTCTCTCTTTGTCACATTACAGTCTCTTGATGGATAGCTCTGCTCATTGCTTTTTTCAAGCTTCTGTCCACACACAGAGGTATAATTACTTAGCACAAAGGCAGTGCTTCTTAGGGTGTTAGATCTTTTGGGTACTTCAGGGACCAGTTCTGGTTTTCTTGTCCTTCATCTTACATTTTGAGCAGAAGCTTTCTTTTCCGGAGTGCCTATGCATTGTGAAGCACAAAGTGGGTGAGGGGTTTTAGATAACTCAGCAAATGTTAATCCCCTCTGTTGCAGTTTCCTCTTTCATGGTGTGAGTGTGCTCTATTCCCCCCTGTAGGCAGTAGACACTGAGAGTTCTTAACTGGAGACTGGCTCCCAGTCAGTGTTTAAAGTTGGTGAACTGGCAGGCAGGTGTGATCGCTAGTCACCTTGGTCTGCTATGAGCAGAGATGTGGAATTAGCTAAAGGTAAATAATGTTGTAACTAATTTCTTAATATCTCTTTTAGCTTTATGAGCATGGGGGAAGGCAGAAAGGAAAAGAGGCAGGATCGTGTGCTTTTTTTCGCAAAGCTTGCAAGCTAAAAATAAATACTTGGTAGTCCTAACAGTATTTTCTAGTATGTTTCTGATATGTTTCCTCACAGCTTTCTGATAAGTTTTTCTGCATCACGGAAACATTGAATTGGCGTAGCTTGCTTGTGTGTACAGATGAGAGGGGAAATTCTGCTCCCCTCCCCTTCTCCCTCTCTGTGATGCAGAAGACAGAAATCAGAGTAAAAAAGCATTCAAGAGAAGAAGCGAATGGCAGCAAAACCAACACAGCAGGAGGGCTGGGGGTAGCAGCAGGCTGAGCAGGAGAGAGGGCAGACACAGAATTCAGAGAACAGTTGCAGGAAGGGATATATCTTAGAGCAGCTTTGAAAGAAGCATTTGGTTAAGATTTAACAAGTTAATCACTGCATGCTAATTACTGTTAATGAAAAGATTAAAAATAATAAAAGCAATTTCTCTCGTTCCAAAATAATTAGCCTTAATAACTTGTTTGTACAGCACACAGAAAGAGATTTTGATGGAAATCCGCCCAACATCTGTGTGTGCGTGGTATACATAATAGCAGTAGGTTCTTGTAAAATGTCTGACAGATGTAAGATCATCAGCCTTGCTGAGACTTTTACAGGGTTCCAGGGATCTGAGCACCAACTTATTCTGATTTTCTGCCATGTTCGCAGGTGCTCATGTTTCTGAAAATGAGGACCATCTCTCTGCATTCTCCCTTATGGATGTCTGTGGTATTAGTCTGCTCTATATCTCAAAAAGCAGAAGAGGTTTTAAGGGACTTCATCAAGATGATTAGGGAATTGCTGTTGGACTTGGAATCTGCCTTCCTGGCAGCTGTGGAAAGATTTATGCAGGTTACCCATCCTGCTCGGCTCATGTGTATCACAAGTTTGAGTAATAACGCTCTTTTGATAATGCTGATAAGTGATGTTAATTCCCTTTGGGATTGTTGTGCAGTGATTAGCTGGTGTGTAATTCAGTTTCTTTACGCACAAGGAAAAGTTAATACGGTACTTACTGTAGCTTGAATTCAGTCATTATAGCAATCAGTCAAATCACTGGTAATGCAAGCTGAGGGGTACAGGTGTGAAATGGTAGGGATTTCTCATCCAGGTGACTTGAGTAATTGAAGCTCTCTACAGAGAAATTTCACTGAGCAAAAAAGGGCAAAATTTTACTAACATCATTATGGCTCTTATAAATTGAATGAATGATAAAGGTATTGGGGAGGGTAATGAGCCTAGATGAGTGTCACCTGTGGAAATTCCTTATTGAGTAACTCTGCTTAAACTATTCCTTTGTTGATGGCTCTGACTTGTGCATTTGTTGCCATCTTGGCTACTGCTGTAGAATTGGGCAGTCTAAGTGATCTGAACTAGCACTGTTGGCTACTGCCCTGACTATTTCTCTACATTTAGCTTTTCCACACATGAGAGGGGCTCAGGCTTTTTCCACCTGCCCTCCTCCTTTAAATGCAAATATCTCCAATGACAACAGTATAAATGGCCACTCTACAGCAAGATGGGCTCATATTCTCCTGGTTTTTGGAGGCTATGCTGAACAAGGTGCAGCAGCAACATGTGGTTAAACTGATGCAAAGTGTAGTCTTTATGTGGAGGAGCCTCATTAGTGTTGTTTCCTTTCAAGGTGTTTTTGGGTGGAGATGCCATCTGCTGCACCTGAACGAGTGAGGTGGAAGCCTCTTAAATGGTGGTGATGAGGGTCAGGGCTTGTAGGAACGAACCGAATGAAGGTGCTTAGGGTTGTGGTGATGCCGCGACCATCTTTGTGGTGCTGTGAGGATGCTTGGCTCAGGTCCTCTGCTCAAGCTCTCCTGAGGTTCCTAGGCTTTGTATTCTGGGCCACTGCTGCAGCTGAGGCCTTTGGTGGAGTTTTGGTGATCCTGATGTTCAAGAACTACAGATACTTATTTCAAGAGTCTTACTTGTCTCTCCCTGGTTGGCTGTCTGTTGCAGCTGCACTTATCTTGCTACTTACTGGAGTTTTGGCTATCTCTATTTCTATCAAGAGCTCCCGCAAGCAGCAAGGGACTTTCATGTACCTGCTGCTGCTGCTTCTTTGCCTAGAAGTGTCTTCAGCTGTTCTGGTCCATGTTTACTCTATTAGGGTGGCTTCTCAGCTGGAAAGTACTATGAGTTACCTTGTCTATCAGAACAAAGGGCCGTGCTCCCAGGATCCTGGAAGTAGGGCTGTGGATGTGATGCAGAGGAATCTGGAGTGTTGTGGGGTCCACAACTACACAGATTGGTTAAAGGCAAGAACTGCTTCTTGGCATCTTACAGCTTGTGTCCCTGAAAGCTGCTGTAAGGAGAAGTATTCTCACTGCAGGGGACACTTAAGCCATCTGGAGCAACTTTCTCAGGAAGGCTGTCTAAAGAAGCTGGAAGACCTGTTGTGGTTTGTCATGCTGTATGAGTTTTGGTGTTGTATTGTGTTGAGCATCTTGGAGCTATTGGCTGGTGTCAGCAATGGCATCCTCATGAAGCTTCAGCCACTCCAGGACCACAGATTACTGGACTCATATATCTTCTCACAGGACTGAAGACACTACCTGTTTTGCTGGACCTGCTACGTGGCTCCTTGGTTTTGTACTACAAATTAAAAAACAAAAGAAGAATTGCAAGTAAATCAGACTAATTGATCACTGCTGGATTTGTTCTTTTTTTTTTTTTTTTTTCTTTAATGGCATGATATTAGATTGGTTCTCCAACAGTTCTTTTTCAACAAGCCTGCTGTATCTGAATAACCTTAATTGCTGGGGATGGTCTTTATCACATGGCTGCTCAAAACTACTGTATGTGAGTGTGGGGAAAACAGTAAGAAAAGTCATATCTTGCTCAGGGCTAATTATTGTGAGGCCATGACCTGAAGTTTTGGATTGAATCTTTTCTGTAGTAGAATCTTGAAAAGTAATTAATGTGCAGATTCTTCTGTCTTCAAACTTGTATTTAATGCTTTGGTTTTTCTATAAAAAGCCCTTTGGATAAAGTTTAATATATCATCTTTCTTTTTGCTCCTTCACATGGAGAGAAATGTTTAAGAAGTAACTTGCTCTTCAATGGAAATATATGTCAGTTTTTGAAGTGACATGAGGGTACAATCTAAATAGGTTTGACAGCAACAGAGTAACTAATAAGATGATATGCAGCAGGAGGTATAGCCGTCTTGGGAGTTGCACAGGCACAATTCCCATACTAAGAAGAAAGTCTATTTATTTATTTATTTCATGACAGAGCAAGGAACAAGTCAATTATTTTTGCTGAAAAAGTCATGGTGGGTCATATGAGGGTTTGAATGACAACAGCAATACAGTGCTTTGTCTTAAGGTATGACTGCCCTACGCTTAGTAAATCCTCTTATCCCCTTTTCTGTCAGTCTCACTCCATTCTGCATATGATGAAATGGACTAAGTTAGCATGTGGGCTACTCGCGTGCTTGTTTATGTCAGTACTATTGATGTTTAGAGAAGTGCTGGTAAAGGCTCTGCTCTACCTATGTTGGACTGTGGAGTGGTGCTTGTACATATGTTTCTGTTTAGGAAATGCCCTAAACCTCACTGCTGACCTGAGAATGGGAAGTCCAGCAGCTTTATCCTCTAGTTAGTGTATGTAGGGAATCTCCAGGGCCTACAAGCACACCACATTAGGTTTTATCGGACTGCAAATGAGAAAATGTCTGAGTTACAGAAACTCCTGGACTAGGCAACTCCCTCAGCACTTGAAGTCATAGTCTGCTAAATAGTTATTGCTCTAAGTTTTCAACCAAATTTCAGGTACCCTATGACAAATTTCAGACCCTAAATCACCGGATTCTGATTTTCATGAGGGGCAAGAAAAAAACTCAGAGGATATATGTCAGCTCTTGTGTGCTAATTATTGATTATGTGAAAATCAAACATGAAATGTATTGCAGGGCTGCTTCATTTAAAAAAAAACCACCAAAACCTGTAAAAAAACCCATAAAAAATGTCCCAAAGAACCCCTCCTAGACACCCCAAACAACTAAGGTATTGATGTCGATAGAGGAAAATAGCTAATTCATTGGCAATGTTCCAAAGTAAATAAAATAGTTGTGCCTTTGATAAACATATAATAGAAGGAAACATTTCTTCATACTGCTTGACATGGGATGCATATAGCAATGAATGGTCTAGTTAAGAATCACAGTAGGGGTTTTGTGGTATATAAATGTTTTGTAATGCAAATTTACTGTTATGACATTACAAAGATGCAGTAAAAATGAAGTGACAGCAATCGGCCCAGGAAGAAAGAGTTTGCTGAAGAAAGGAAAGTGAAGGAATGGAGTGAATGCAGTACCTTTTTACCATCTCCCTTTATTGAACAGGATATTTTTGTTCTCAAATCTTATACCTTCCTTCACAGTTTCTGAGCCAGAGTCTCTCAAAGTGGAATGCACATATTTTTCATCATGAAGTGGAAAGTAGTAATTTTAGGGTGATTAAAGAGAGTTACTTATGTGGATATCCTCATCTACATTTAAATCTGCTAAAAGTCAAAGTCATGCACTGCTCCCTTTACTTTTGCTGTACTAAGAAAATTATAAGATAATTATGAAATAAAAGAAATCTCTGGGCCTTAACTTTATGAAATGACTTTTAGTAGTTATTTTTTCCCCTAAATACTAGTCCAGAAGAGCAGATCCTAAACCTGGAAAGAAGTGTGAGGATGCATGAGACAAATATGAGACAGCTACTGATAGTTGTTAGTAAAGATTTACAGGGCAAAACAATAGATTTATTACCCCCCTGGCATTGGGCAGTTTGAATAGTTACTCCTGGACATGCATAACTTATTCTGAAATAGAAATGGTGCTATTTCTAAGCAACTGCACTCTATTTCTATCTTATAAGATACATAAATCTTTGGGTACTATTGCAATCTATGTGTTACGTGCTTCGTTCTGAAAGGATCACCAGATGTTTTTCGTAATCTGGGAAAATGAGCAGTTGTATAGGAAGGCAGCAGATGACTTACAGTCAGAATTTCTGAAAATTGTGTTGCTTTGGATTTGAAGGGGAGGAACTGATGTCTGGTGCGAAGCTAGAAATATATGTGATTACTCTTTTGCAGAATTTATACACATGAAAATGCATATACATATATTTATTTTTATACATATATATAACCTATATATTCCAGACTGAACTGGTGGTTACACTTTGCCTTCCTTAGAAGACAGGTCAGAAAAGCAGTATTATTTCAGAAAGGTAAAAATCATCATTGTAGCACTTTCACAACTCTCTTTCTGTGTTTCTTCCTTTCTGCCTTTTTTTCTAGAGGTCTGCCTTTTTTTTTTTTTTTTTTTTCCTTTACTGTGAACAATGGCCTGACTTAACTGAGTAGAACATAATTCAGATTCTGAATTATGTGTTGTTCTTCATTAATTCTATTGCCTTTTCAGTTTAAAATTAAACTATCTCTCACAAAGTAGAAAGATCTGGGCTTTGCTGGAAAGTGATTGGAGATTCAGTCCCTGCCTACCTCACATAGGTATTGTTAAATTACTTAAAGTTACTCTTTAATTGAAACTATGGCTTTTATAGTCTGGTAAGATTTTCAGGTGAATTTTTTTCCCTCTCCTCCCTTTCCTGTACAATGCAGTAGGAGGTTGTAGTGTTATGCTATGTATTTTTTTTAAAAATTCAGCTTGCAGGGCTGGGCTAGGTTCCTTCCTGCAGAGTGGAATTATTTCACAATGGTAATCAAGAAGTGGAGAGAAGAAACGAAACCTAACTCTTAAATCTCACAATACCATCCTGGAAAAAAGCAACCCAATTTTTGACCTAAGAAGTACAAAGAATGAATTGAACTACTTATTCAATTATGTCAAATGATAAGCATTCATTTATTAAATGATGTAAAGTGAAATTAAATTAGAGCAAGTAAGTGATTACATTATGTAAAGTAATTTTTAAAACTGGGTAATATGATCACCCTTCATTTATTACATTAGGTTCAGAATATTGGATATTGGTGCTGTTATTAAATTCATGGAAATGCTTATAATGATTGACTAGTTAAAACAGAATTTGCAAGTGAAGCCACTCCTTTCTGTATTTCTTTTTCAGTATTGACTATGCTGCTATTCCTTTGAAAATGAGCTAAGATTTCACTATAATTTTCCAGGAATTTTTTGTTATTATAGGTAAATTCTTGTAAACATAACTTTTAAACATAATTTCTAAGATGTCCAAAACAGGGAGAAAGGGACCAACCATTAACCAGCTTGGCAGTGGGGAGAGAAGGGCAGAAAATGGGTACTAAAGTTGCAAGCTTATAGGAAACATACTAATGCATTTTGAAAATAAAATACATTTATATCTTTCTATGAAACAAGACTTTGTATTTTGTAGACAGATAGCATGAAACCATCACATCTGATGATTACATTGAGATTCTTCTGTGATGAGAAAATGAAAAAATGTGATCCTGTTGATCCTGTTGTCCACAGAGGTTGAAATTGCATGCTAGTCTGTTAGCCCATTTTCTCATGATAACACTGGACTAAAGAAAAAAAATTTCCATCATATCTCTTAAAATGTCCCTTTTGCTACTCAAGCATTCATGTCGTAGAACTGGGTTGCAGGTAATAAAAAGTATTAGAAATAGGATCCATTATTAGGCAGGCTTATTTTTTTCACAGTACTCAGTGAAAAAAAAATATTTGTCTAAGGACTCAAATATCAACTTCTTGCTGAAATTCAGGGATTTTTATTGCCAGAATTTTTTAACGTCTTAACAAATGTGTTCTTGCTGGGTGAGCCAGGTGCAAAATCCTTAGGAGTCTACAGAATTCTAAAATTAATCTAATTGTGCAACTTTATGCTGATTACTTGCAGAGCTATGTGGAAGAAAACAGCACTCCAAACTCTAGGCAAGAGTTACTGTGCAAGGAGCACGAAACATTATGCATATAGAAAAGGCAACAGATTTTTGCACACCTAGAAGAGTTATTTCAAGTACTTGGAGTATAGTCCTTGGCTGACAGAAGTAAAAAACTGATTTTTTTTTTTGTGGTTGTTATTTGTTATTGTTGGGTTTGTTTTTTTAGTTTTGTTTTGTTTGTTTGTTTTTGGTGTGGTTTCCCCCTGCTCTGCCTAGGATTTTCATGTAGAAGTAAGATGACATGTTTGTGTGAGAGAACCTCTGTCATTTCACTAAAAGGAGAGTTAATTTTCTTTGCAGAGCAGTTTGTTCCAATTGGAAAGCAACATAAGGGTTTGTTAGAGGTGGCAAGACCACACAAGGACAAAATAGCAAATTAAACAGGGTATGGAAGAATCAGTGACTGTCGTGCTCCAGTTGAGGAGAAAATGGTGAGAGAAATGAGTAGTGCAATAGAGGTGATTATTACAGCAACAAATATGCAAAGTAAAAGAAAATGGAAAGCAGAGGATGTATTTTTATCCCTGTGTCTCAGTAATTATGGTCTTGTAGTGCTGTTAATAACTTGAGGTTACAGAACTCACCACAATGAAATTTTGAGATTGTAGAACGCCTTCTTTAACCTCTTGCCATAGCAACTGCTAAAATATCTAGCCACAGGCTTCCTCTCTAATTTAGCGTGGTTTGAGTTTATGAACTTCCCCAGAAAATTTTATTTTAAAATTTTGAAATTATGAGGTCCAACATTCTGGCAAACTGTATTTTCTTTTATCTTGTAGTTTAGAAAATGGATCAGCATGTGGCACATAATCTGTAAAGTGAAGTATGAAGTGTTTGTAAATACCTTCTTTAGTTCTATATTAGGCCGGAGGGGGGGGAAGAACAATGTACAGTAGGCATGAAGAAATATTAAAAATAAAACTAGGTTTATATAGTGCATATGAATGACGGAAATGAAATTTATTGGCTA
Organism: Pseudotriccus pelzelni; assembly: GCA_035584735.1. NCBI lineage: Eukaryota > Metazoa > Chordata > Aves > Passeriformes > Tyrannidae > Pseudotriccus > Pseudotriccus pelzelni. Next base: position 24,090,600 of record JAWMRA010000090.1, on the reverse strand, counting down.
TTAAAGAAATATATTTTAACAGTTTCAATATTTTGCTCCCTTGTTTTATGCAAATTTACAGCCATTATTATCTCATGGCCTAATTAGAGGATCAGAATAGACTCAGGAAGTGATGACCTTAAATTAATTCTGTGTAGTCATTTCTAAAAATTAATTTCATATAGCATATTTGCAGTGCCTTGTATAAACAGAGGAAAATCAGGATGGTAAAAGAAGCCCTGCCACTTTCTGAGCTAATGAAATTTTCAATGGCAGCATGTTCTTCTGAATGAAGGATGCTCTCATTAGTCTCAATTAGGGGGAGGAAAAAACTCCACAACCAAAACCCCAAAAAAACCCCTATCCCCTACTCCCCAACCCAGCCCCTCCCCAACAAAGCAAAAAAACCAGCCAACCAACCAAAAAAACCAACCAAACAAAACCCTCAAAAAACCCCACCCAATAAAACAAAAAACCAAAAAACCCAACCAGCCCAAACAAACAAACAAAAACAACAAGAAGAAAAAAATGCCAGCAACAAATAAAAAAACAGAAGAAAAAGCCTGGAGGACCACTGCATAGGCAGTGGAAACGCTTTTAAAGTGGGAGTGGATTGAGCCGATTCTCTTTCTCAGTCCACCCATGTAATAAGGGCAAGGGAAGCCCAGGCCTTGCTCACACTGGTTCTTCTGCCTCGTTTTTCACTTTTTGGCATGTGATGGCAGCTGGTATGTGTCCTCTGAGAGCTGTGTGAGAGCATGACAGCAGCACCCCTTCCTTGCTGATGACACACAGTCCTGACTCCTTAGGGCTTTACATCCTTCCCTGTGTCAAAAGCTTTTTTGGTTGCTGTTTATGTGAAAATTAATGGTTTAGGCATCTGAGAGGTCTGCTTGAATGTACAACAGCTTGAAAATGAGCAGAGACTGTGCAGATTGGTTTAGGTAGAAGCAAAACCAGTCTTATTAGTACGAATAAATTCTTTGAAATTTTTCTGACTAAGAAAGAGCAGGAGACTTTGCATTTTATCTAGATGTGGGAATATTTATGGGCAAAATACTCCCAGGGTGACAAAAGACAATGCTGAAAAGCTTCTGTGCCTTCACACTGCACCCGTTTGGTACTATGGTACTCTCTCCTTCAACCATACTAACATAAAATTGGTTTCACCTCTGTGTCCAGGTATCAGGGTATAGCATTTTTATCAGGGTACAGACTTGCTGACCTTGCTGGATGTCCTTTCAGACCAACTGCTAGCTTTAGTAACAGGGCTTCTGATGGCAGGCAATATATAACTATCTGATCAGAGTGCAGCAAAACTAACGACTCTCTTCTGCTCTGCTCTGTGCTTTACTCTGGGATTAGAAGAAAAGAATTTTGTATGTTTCTTCGTTAAAAGAGAGTTTTCATCCTGCATTAGGCAAAACTCCAGGGAAACAACCTTTCTCCACCCTTAATTAATCCAGAGAGTGAACAGGAGGATGACTAGACAGATGGGACATAATTTGAGTAAGGAAAAATTGTCATCATCCCTCTTTAATTAGTGTTATAGGATGGCTCTCTTCAGATATAAGTAGATATGACAAAGATGTGTTTCACATATTCAAGAGGGTAATTAAACTGCCACATGCTCGAACCAATATACATACAGATCTGATTAAAAAGCTGACTCCCTGAAAACAATGATGGATGAGGTTTTAATGCGCATGGGTATTAAAAAAGTAGTGAGAAGGGATTGCTGTGAAATGAATTGCTGCAATTCTTGGTTGTAAAGGGGGAAAAAAAAGGAAAAATTTATTAAATTTAAAAGAGGGAAAAGCTATAAGAAGGAACTGAAGACACAGGGGGATGAATTCATGCTATATAGTTTGAAATAATGTTTTAATTATAAAGACAGAAGAGAGCAGGCATACTGTACCAGTCACCAAACCAAAACATACATCTCTGAATAGTTATGCATTATGCATTCTGCAGGCTGCTTTTTCACCTTCAGACCATATGGTAGCTCCTCAAGAAAAGGTGGTGAGTTAGGAGGGTGTACTCCTGGAGATGAGTTTTAACATTTGCATAGAGACAGGCCAAAAGGAAACCCGAAGTCTTCAGTTGCTCTGAAAGGGCAGCAAACTGGTTTTGAGTTTCTAGCTTTCGTTTCTGCCTTGCTGTTGACGGTGTTTTTTCCTAGCAGTAAAACCTTATTTCAGTACTTTAAATAATAAAATTGAGTAAAAAGGGTTTCCAGTGTATACAGCGAGATTTGCTGACTGAATTCTTGCTTTAGCCTCTTTTCCTCTGGTGAAGTCCACGTGGCCTTTTGGACACACTGCAAGAGTAGGTGCGCAGTGGAAGAAGCCTGCAGAAATTACCGAGGTGGTCTGCATACCCAGTGGATACTTCGTGCACCTGCAGGTCTGTCAAATCCTACAAGCTGATAGGCTTTCTAAAGGCTGCTTCTTTCATGAGACAAACCTTGATTTTTTTTGGAATTTGGTTTCCATGTACTGTCATTGTGTTGGCAGAGTGGCTGTTGTGATTCAAAATCACAGAATAAACCTTGCCTAACTGCACTGATATAACATGGAATTGGTGTGTAAGTACAACACTAAAAAGGTTATGGAATAATCTTGGTAGGCAAGAGAACTAAGGGGAAAGAGGACTTAAATATAATCATGGTTTCCTGTCAATATTCCTATTGGATAAATCTATTTGCATGTGAGAAAGTCAAAAGAAAACCAAATGTCAGTTCTGTTGCTTAATGGAAGATTGGCATGCCAAGTTTGGGCCCAGTCATATTGTCCTCTATTTTCATTGTATCTGCTAAAAAAGATACATCAAAATAGAAAGCTTATAGGGAAAGTGATGGTGCAGTTGCTTTTATCTGTAAAGATGAGAAAGAAGGCATAGCAAATGGTAACATTTTAGCATTTCCACAGATGCTTTCTCATTCGGCTCTCTTGGAGATTTGAGCTGCAAATCTTATTTTTTCTGCTATTGGAAATCTTGTTTCATCCTGCCACTTCACCTGGTAATTTAATTTTTTAGGTGAATACCACTCACTAACAAATAATATTGTTTTCTGACTCACATTTAGCCTTATTGTTAACTTTGTACCTACATGCCTGACAGAGGAGTCCAGCTAATGGGTAGCTTTGACAGAGCAGAATGACTTGGTTTTTTTTGCATAACTTTTTATTTTGCTAGAATATTATAGCAGTTTCCAGATTTATTTATTTGATTTTTTTTCCCAAATTGGTTTTATAGTTACTTTCTGATAGCACAAATGGGCGAACACTTAACACATCTGAACCAAACAGAAATTAACATCCATTAAAATTGGAGCTAGGGTTAAATAACTAAGGTAATATAGAAAATCCCTGAAACCTGTTTCAAATTGAAATTCCAACTCCAGATATCAGCCAGCAGAATTACCCTTTTATTTATTTCCTGCCACTTTCATTATGATTTATTCTTCTCTATATAAATAATCCCTGTGCTGTACCCGGGGAGTCATTTCATTTTTGGGAGATAGAAATCATTCATTTCCTGCCAATGCAAGCTCATAAAACAATATATTGACAATTACAGCCAGCTGAGCTGGTGATTATGAGATTAATTATTGTTGTGAGTGATGGTTTTTAGTTGCTTTAGGTTTCCAGCCCTGTTATGTTGGGCATTTTCTGCAGACAGAAGGCATCTGTGCAAAGAGCACTGCAGTGGCTGTTGGGGTCAGGCCTGTGCTAAAGACTCACAGCTCTCCTCCAAATAGGCCAGGGCACAATGGGCTTAACTCTGAGATTTGCAGCTGATGGTTTCCTGACAGCTGACAGCTTCCTGACAGCTGACATTTTGTGAAAATGACTCCAGTACAATTTGGGTCAAACACTGTCTTTGAAAAGGAGTCTCTGGGTTTCATATGCAGGTGGGAGTCTATTTTCAGTTTTATTCACAGTATTCAGGGTATCCCACAGGTAGCAGTTACAGGTTTTCCCTGAAGTGACCATGAAAAATTAGTGTCATGACAGCTGTGTTGTTAAGAAACTGATCTGCAGAAAAGCTAGACAGTCTCTCAAATATTTTGGACCACGTGCTACTAAGCAATTACATTAGAAATCTGAGTAAATGAATTATAACAAAAGCCAGTGAAGTAACCAAAACACCTGAATATGAGCTACTGAGCAATCGTTCTGAAGAGATGAAGCTTTCTGAGGTGCGTAAAATGCTCAAACCCCAATAGTTAAGAATGCATGGACAAATACTTTTTCATTAAATGTGTTAAGTTAGTTCCGTTTTTTTTGACTGAAAAGGATTAGGAATTGGTCTCCAGAGTAGCCTAACTGACAGATCCATGTAGGGTGTGGCAAGCCCAAGCAAATTACAAATTACAGCCATGAATCTCCTCAGCTTCAACCCATACACAGGCAGATTTGCAAGAGGGAAAAAAGATTCTGTGACTGTGAAAGCTGTCCTAGAGCCCAGCTGGTGATGCTGATGGCAATTTCACTGAGCAGGATGGACACTGCTCTAAAAGGCAGAGGATGTAATGTAAGTGACAATTTTCTTTTTTCTTACCAAGGAAGCGAATCACTGGAGATGTATTTGCTCCATGCCTCATCCTTGCTTTCGCACCAGCTCTGTGGGTGACAGCTGATGGTGGTCAAGCTCGGGGTGAACCAGTGGACAGTGTGCCTTGCATTGCTGTGGAGGCAGCACTGAGCACATGGACACTGTGGCACCATGGGGCACCCCAAAGTCAAATGCCTGACACACTCTGCTGAACATGAATGTTGCTACTGAAGAGAACAGGCGAAACGTTTCATTAGATGGAGTACCTGCAGGCTGGAGACCTGACCAAAGCAATGGCAAATGTAGAAAAAAGTGCTGTTACAAAAACACACTTCTAAAACTTAAGTAAGAGAATTCCAGAGATATTATTAAATACACCATCTCTCTTGGATAGGAATTGTTACTGATAAATGATAAACTGAGCAAGAAAAATGACACACATTGGGAGCCCTTCCACAAACTGCTCTCTAATATCACTGTGGAATGGTATCACCCTTTTAAATCCCTGCTTACCCCACCACAAAAATAAAGAAGCATCTCCAGAAAAGTAAGAAGCACGGTCAGAAAATGCCACAAGAACAATTCACTGTCAGGAGTCTCGAAGCTTCCAAGTGGGACTGCCCAAGGGGCTTTCTGCACACACTGAAGGCATTTTTTCTTTTCCGTGTATTGACTCCCATAGGAATTGCATTTAGAGACTTCTTACTATTCAGCCTGCTCAGCAGACTGACTTTGAGGCAGTATCCCTCCAGTGCTCAGTTATATCCCATGCTCTGTGTATCATCAGACTATACAGGCCCGGGTTGTATTATGATGAGTCTTTTCTTGTCACTGTCCTTGGAATGGATAACTTCCCAGAGCTGCAGTATGAGGTAAATCCATACAGAAAACCCCACGTGATGTTTCAGTGAAAAATCCAAAGACATTGCATATCATAGAGGTGACATTAGGTCACTTCTAAGAAAAGTAGTTGTCATGTCAGCGTACAGTGATTACCCAATGATATATAATCTTGAGTAGAAATGAACTATTTAAGGAAACTTTTATATATATATGTATCTATACACACACTTACACACATACATATATCTATAAAATACAGAATATATGTATATAATACTTTGTCAGGGGTTTGTACCTTTAATTGTATTTTAGTTCTGTGGATAGCAGACTTTTAAAGTGGTCTAAATGTCAGAGTTTTTGCCGTTTCTCCTCCTTAATCTATAAAATTGCCAACTAGAACATTATGAGATATTTAGTTATGCATAACCTTTTGTTAAGGCTGGCATTTGATTTATCAAAAACTAATTATGATGAGATTTTACTGGGGAACAAAAGAACATGATCTGTGTGGTGGATGCCAGAGAGCTCATTTAGCAAGATTGACATCTGCAAATGGAGTCAGGATCTCTAACTTGGTAGATGGTTTTATATTGGCTCAAACAGATATACACCACTTGTCTGATATTTTAAACAGGCAATGCAAGAGATAGGGTACAGTGTCTATGTTAAGGAAATGCAAATTAGCAGTGAAGGACAGGAGAAAGTATCATCCCCTCCTCCCCTGATGCCCTTTTTAAGACTGCAGTTGAGAAACTTACGCAAATGCTTTGCTGTTAGCAGCATTTATGCAGAGATCTGAAAGGTCTCTTAGGGGATGACCATCTTTCTTTAATTTTTGGAGTGCTTGGGTGCTGTAGAAAGCCAGGAAAACCTTTGACAGGTGATGTTTTACCTTTGAACTCTACCTGAAGTCCCATGCTAAACTATGTAAAGAGATTCAAGTACACTGTGAGGAAACTGACAGAGTTCAGCCATTGTGATTAGTTCACACCAGCTGTTCTGCTCTTGAGCACTGCAGTTATTTGTCAGATAATTCTTTGCACAATCTTTAAGAGTTCATGCAAATACAGATGTTTGTGGGTTTTTAATGTGCTTTCTTTACAGTTGAAATGTTTTCAAAACTGAAATCTAGCCTACTAAAAAAAAAGAGTTGACTTCAGCTACAACTGGCCTTAGCTTCCCAAGTCACTGGTTTATCTGGTTTTTTTCCCCTGTGAGTTTATGATCAAATTGTTCATACAAGCTGTAGAATAACGAGAACCAAGTCCCAGTTACTAAAGTGATTTCTCGGTGTGTCTGATTTGGCTCTTTCAAACTCTCATTGCAATTTCCGAGGCTATGCTGGGGTACGTGACCCTGTGATTTGGATTGTAAGATGGGGATTTATGGAGCTGTGCTATAGTGTGGTAATGCTGCAAATATAAGATCAAATTTGACCCTGTCCTGACAAACGAATGAGTAAGAGGGAGCAAAAGAGATTCTCTCACTTTACTATGAGCTTGCATTAACTGGAGACAACTTCTTTTTAAATTTTCTTTTATTTATTTTATTGTTTTATTTTATTTTATTTTATTTCTCCATATGAATGGTACTTTGCCTTAAGGAAAGAATTTTCCAGATACTTCTCCACTTTGTTTTCCCTCCTTTAAAGGTATGGTTTATTTTTCTGTGTAAATATTTTGTAAGCCAGAAATAGCCTTGTTTGATGCAAAGCTGTATTCCCAAAGTTGGACTAGTTACAGCAGAACAGTTTTTAAGGAAGGACAGGAAAGGAATTTTCCTTTGTAGTAAGAACAGGAAAGGAATTTTACTTTGTAATATTTAGCCTTATCCCAGAATATCACAGTACTGGGGGGTTGCAGTTTCCCTTCCTATCTCAAACCCTATTTAATCAGGATTAATCATCAATACAAACTGAAATAAAATACATCTGTTCTGTGAAACCCAGTGTTTCCCTTTTAATCTTTCCAAACAGCAAATCATATAGCAATAATTTGCTCCTGTTCATTTCCAGTGGATGCCCTTCTCATCTGAAACTGCTTGTTTCTTTGAACAAATGCCAGTAAATGAATCTTCTCTCATCTGGAAGAACAATGCTGGAAACATTTCAGAAGGGAGCATTAAGATGTGACAGATTTTGGTTATGACTGAGCTTGTCTGTGTTCAGTGGAAACATACAAATATCAAATGCTTCGTGCTCTGAAATGCTCATGGTTTACTATTGGTAAGGATGGTTTGACAGGTACAAAAGGTAAAGAAGTTGGACTAAAAGTCTTTGTTAGCTGTGCATGATCTGCTGTCTGTGCTGCCCACCCTCTCTCACAACATCTGTATGGTCTGCTAAGGATGAAATATGAGGTCGACTTTATAGGTGCCAAATAAATATTGTTATACTTACAGGTGGGAGATGAAATGTGATGTACTCCAATATTTTATCTGAAGCTGGGAACTGGAATATCTTGTCGTCATATTCATAATCGCATTCTTCAGGAGAAAGAGCAATTCCAAAAGGAAATTGAAGTATTTAGTTGCATTCTAGCCTTTTCTTAAAAAGCACTTGGTTTAAATCTCATGTTGGGTTATATGTGAATAGAGAAACTTTCTTAATCTGAATAGCACTTTTCAGTGATTTACAGGCTCTGAAGTCTTTTTGAGCTGATTAGTGATTATTTCATTTTTGGACAGTTCAAGGAACCCTGTTAATAACAAATGTTATGACCCATAAATATTTAAGCAGAAATAGGAGTATTTATTGATTTAAGAATTACTTCCCTCCTCTGGGAAATTGAGAGCAATAATACAGCATGACAGACTTGGCCAATACATCTATGTACTCTGGTCGAACTGTTTTCAAGACACTTAAAGTCTGGTGGTTCTGAAAGAGGCTATATGAGCTACAGCACTCAGCTGCAAAGAGACAGTGTGGTAGAGGCAGAGAAAGGTGCCATGAGGGAAATTTTTTTCAATTTATAACTTTAATTTTATACATTTCCCTGATGAAAGGGAAAACAATATTATAAAGATGCCGGAACTCTTGACCATTTCACCAAATCTTAGATCTGCTTAATACCATGGAAAGCAGAACTGTCACAACATCAGCAAACAGCAGAGAGCTTCAAGAGAAGCCAGTGTATGCAGCATAACATATGTCTTTTTACCTTATTTGTTGATTTTGACATCAAAACATTTTACACAAAATTAAAGCTTAAAACATATAGTGATTGGGAAAAGAGAAATAATAATCTAATTTAAATCTTTAATGCTAAACTACTTATTTTGCAAATTAAGTTTCTAGAAACAGGAGAAGAGCTTTTTTCAGTTCTTATGTAAAGATTTCTGTTTCTAAGCCAGTGTTATGTCTATTTCTTCAAATACCAACCCATCTGTTTGTCTATGTACTTCTAATAGCTGGATGGCTGGAAGTAAACAGGCAAAACTCTGATTATAATAATGTTTAGAGAGAAAATTTATTTATTCAGCATCTTAATATTTCTATGTGTTAAATACAATTTTTCTCTTAGACTTTGTATGTGCTTCTCATCTCGTAAACTTTCACAGTTCATCCTGTCAATTTGGAAGGAGAAATAAATGTCTATATGTTGGGCTCAAGTCTGATTGCTTTGGTTCTGCAGCCAAAGGAGACCAAGTGGCCACTGAACATAGCCTGATGTTGCTTGTGGGTGCAGGGCCATCATGTTGCATGAGGACTCCATGAAGAATGCAATCTGAGTCCATCTGAACTGACAGTGTACAAACCTTTACTGTAAGTGTGATGCAGTTTAATTTCTTTCTTGGAAAATCCCAGTTTATGCACTTACTGCCTTTCTATTTTTAGAGATGATTACTTGCCACGTGGGAGAAAAGAGACCAAGAAATGCTCTGCAGCCAAATGCATCCATAAGCCACACAATGCAATTTATTATTTCAAATTCGTTGTGGTTCTTTTCAATTCACCTAACATTGGTAAGATCCCTCTTGATAAATGGAAGCTATCTGTCTGTTTCTTCTGCCTGGAAAAGAAAGCAGTAGTCCCATTTGTTATTTTTCTGGTTTGTTTACTGCAGACAGTTATTTAAGCAACAGCAAAGAGCAGAAACAGTGGCTTTCCTTGACTTGTGGAGTTACACAGCATCAGGTTTGTCATGGGTTTGCAAAAGGTCCCCCCTCCTTGGGGATTGCAATTGGTTTGTCCAGGTAATTTCCGGACAAAAAACAATCAGGGGTTTAGGTGACGCTTTTGCCAATTACATCTTCAAGAAAACGGAAGAGAAGGCTGGTGGTGCAGAAGAAATTGGGAGCTGTGTGAGGGAGGACGCAGCAGCCCCCAAGGGGGGCCAGGCCTCTCGTCTCCCCCGGCCCTGGGCCGGGCGCAGGGGTAGAACTGAAACCCTCCTGACCAGATGTGTAACAGAGTGAAGAAAAAAACTTTAAAGAAGAACTTGGACAGGCTGCTGCAAAAAGAATTCCAACCAGAGAGATAGCGGAGCCTTCAAGGTCAAAGCTGGCAGCCGGAGAGAGAAAGA
>JAWMRA010000090.1:24052521-24072356 GCA_035584735.1 Pseudotriccus pelzelni | reverse complement strand
TGGGTTTATAAGGGCAGAAGAGGGGAAGTCTGGGATAGGGGGACACCTGGACCTAAGATTGGTCAGGTAACATGACCACAGGGGAAGAGGAGGGTGGTTCAAAGCCCGGACACAGGGGATTGGCCAGGGAGGTTATTTCCCAGGTAGCCTGCCCTCCAAGGGCTGCCAGCATCTCTCCAGAGAGAGATGTCCTTGTCTCCAACACCTACCTTCCAAAAGGTACTGCTGCTGACATACTTTCTTGACTGAAATCTGCTTTTCTTTAAGCAGCATCACTAACTTAAAATCAGTTTGCCTGCTAGTATAAACTGGAATGGTTTCTCTCACAGCATTGTTATTGCCAACACTTATGCCTTTCACATGTACTTATTTGTGATCTCCTTTTTACATTTGGCACTTTCTGCTTGACATATGAGGGTTTTTATGTATGTTTTCTGTGTTATCTCTGAAACTCGTAAAGCTTCCCTAAATTACACACTGTTTGAAGTGTAGCATCACTCAAATCATAAAGATTGATTATATCTAAGAAGGACTGATGGGATGTCACTTGAATACGCTTTTGATGTGATAGAAAACTACTGATAACAATGCTTAGGGAGTTTAATGAAAGCATCTGCAGTTTCTCAATTTTCCATGATGAAATTAACAGTTTAACCTTATACATGGGCTTGGCTAACATGAAAACAGTCCATAAAGACCTTGGTTTAACGCCTACCTCTTTTCCATATATTTCTATTAGCTTGTCCTCTATTAACTCAACTATTCTCAATAAATTTGAATATTCTTATACTAAGATAATTAATTGACTTGGTTTTTTTGAACTCAGTTGGACTTTGCTCAATACTCCTTCCTTGTTCTCCTATCTCTGCGTTAAAATCAATTGTGTAATTAGTTCTGTTTTCAAAACATTAGTCATAAGCATTTAATACTTTATAAATTTCTCTTTCCATACTTATTTGCCCTTCAGCTCTACAATCAATGAGCCTATATTTTCAATTTAACTCTTTTTTACTTCTGTAAATGCAGTATAATGTTTTTGTTCTTATGCTTAGTATCTTTGTCCAGTTTTAACTTGTGTTCTGCCTCCATCCATATGGTTTATATTAATATATTCCTGTGGTATTCTTTCATTTTCCCCTGCTATTTTTTTTTGTTACGTTTTGATTTTCAGAGTTAGATGTCCCTTAAAATTTGGTCATAGTTGTACTTTACCATTTCTTGTCTTTTTCACTTCTTTGAAAGAGACTTTCCTGTCATGCTTCCTTATAGTATCCTTTAAAATCTGCCAGCTCTGCTGAATGCTTTTAGCTTTTACATTATCTACTCAAGATACAGTGCCTATTAATAAGATTACTTTATTTTTTATCTCTGTCCTGAATTTTAATTATTTTTCTGAGGACAAATTATGAAAGTAAGAATATTTTTATACCAAGATATCAACAAAATGAACTCATATATTAAAACCATTCATTGACTATGTTTCACATACAAGGAGTTTGTGACTTATTTAGAACAAACTGGCTCTATCTCCATCATTTTCAGTGACACTAATGTAAGACATCCTCTTCACAGGTGAATTAGAGTGCATGAAGTGGAGTTATAAGTGTCTGCTAATTAGAAATAGTAAAAAAAAAAGGAGTTGTTAATCAGGATGGCAAGTCCATGGCAAGGGCTTTGGAGCCGGGTGACCTTAGTGGTCCATTCCAACACAAACCATTCTGTGATGTGATTCTATGATTCTAAGTTCACTACATGAATTACACTTAAGTGATCAAGTAGAGCAATTGATGTTAATGAAGAACACCATTGAGATAATTTTACACATTTCATTCATCAGCGTAATGTGATAAAGTCACTCTTTAGAATATCACATAATATCCTCATTGTCCAGTGATATAGACATATATTCTTCACTCATATTAGGGTTTCGAGAGCAGTTTTACTTTAAAGCAAATGAAGAATTCACACCTTTTACAGCAAGATCTAGTGATGTTCCTTTATATATTGCTGCTGGGCTTTCGTTGAACACAGATGAGGATTAAATATTTACGGAGCTAACCAAACCAAGTACTGTGAACTACACTTGCATGCTGTAGTTCCCTCCATCTGTAAGCACAATCACGTACAAAACTCTGAACTTCAGATATCCTGCTGGGTGCGACTGATCTTCAACACCTTTTGTTTGCAAAGGCTGGCTCCAAAGATGACTCATCAAAGTCTGCAAGAGTCTTCCCATTAGTTCTTAAGTCCTTGTGTTAGGAATAAAAGTTAAACGTCTCCTTTTGAAAAATTATACTTACAAGTATGTATTAAACCATCATGGCACTTGACAGAGCAACTGCTTTGTTACTTCCTTTGTTTAGATATGGGTAGAACCTGCAACTGTGCCTGTTTTTCTTGTACCTGGATAGTTGTGTTCCCGAGGAATGAAATGTCATAAGGTAAGGGATGATTTGACTCCTTAATTTCTAAATCTTTTAGAAAGGGTTCTTTTCCTTATTTTTTAAACTTTTGTCCAGTCTGTTCCTGCCATTGCACTTTCCTGCTTTCTCTCTAAGCTCAAATTTTTTTCCCTTTTCAGTATGGTTTTATGACTGTTGCATGCCTTTTTATTTTTCTTTTTTAACTTTCAGTTAAAACATCTTGTTTTTGAGATGTTTTTTCACAGCAAACCTGTTTCCTAACTCATTTGGTAGATAAAGATGTGCTTTTCCTATTTCTGGTCCTGGCCCCTGTAACACAGAGGGCTATCTGGAGCAATGGTTGATGGGAGTAAGAGGTGGGGGAAAAGCACAATGAGGTAGGAGAGCAGCAGTAATGTGTCATATTGGGAAAAGGCCCTGAGCTATCAGGGAGCCCACAGAGGCCCAAAACACCATGGCACTAGAAGGATGAGTGGATCTGTGGCTGCATGTACCACATGAAGTACAGCCTTTCTGGAGGCATGGACGTGGCACTGTCAAATACCTTCAAAGCTGTGTCTTAGCACCAGCAGTTCAGAAAATCAGTGACCTGTAGAGGAGCTATCAGATGGCTAAGTGTATGTGCAGCTCTTTCCTTAGGTTTATGATTGCAGCCAGTAGCCAGTACAGTACAATACAGTAAATCCCGTGTCAAAATAGCAAAAGCCCAAGTAAGCTCTCTATGTGTCTGTGTGTCCTGTCACTGCAGGAATAAATGTTATTTTTTAATCAAATGCTGAATCAAGCTAAGACCTAAAGTTCCTAAATCTTCGTAACTTGTTAATGAGAATTTCTGGGTTATCCAGATGCTTCTGCAGCACAATTAATAAAAGGACATATTGGCCTTGTAACACCTATACAGAAAACTTGCAATGAAGGAAGCTGTACGTAATTTCTGATCTTTGAATGACCTGAGGCTGAAGCCCTCCAGATTTACCTTTGAGTAGTGTAATTTCCTACCAGAGTACCTGCAAACAGGACACCTTTTGGAACAGGAGATTTCCAAATATTTAACACAGTTAGTCTTCACTTTGGCTGCTGTAAATTATGGAGGTGGACATATTTTTAAATGTATGTCAATAATAGTCAAACTCAAGGAAAAATTATGTCTCACAAAGGAAATGAACTTGAGAACAGTTGTGTCAAAAACAAATCCCTGTTGAATGCCATAAGAAATAAATATTTCCTTCTGAGCTGCTTAACAATGCTATTGAAGCAGGGACTACAGAATATTATTTAGAAAAATGAGAAGTCAGAATCTTAATCTGAGTATGATGGATCATTCCTTCCTACCAGCCAGATTTAAGGTGGGTGTATTTTAGCAAATCCTATGTCTAAGTTCCAGTACTTGTCTCATACATTTCTAGAAGAGCAAAGGTACTAGATATTGAAGTATAACACTTTCAAAGGAGCCCATAGCTTTCAAATTCTGACTTACCTGTTTTCTATATTTGAAATGTCCTATCCTTTCAGTATGGATTTTTTTTAAAATTTTGTTCTGAAATGTGTTTTCTCGCCAAACATATGTTTAAACCAACAGGAAATAAGAGCAGAACTGTGGAAATGCAATTTATTGTCATTACATTTTATCAGCACTTTAAATTTATAATTTAAGTATTTATAATTTAAACATTATTTATTATACTTGAATGGCATACTTACAATACATGTATAACATAAGAAAACTTGACCTTCTGTCTGAGTTCAGGAGGGAGTATGTGTTTATCAGTGGGCAATAGCAGACACACAGCAGATACCCACTTGCAAGAGTGAAGGCAACATTTGAAAAATTAGATCTGGGGAAAGGCAGAAATAGCAGGGGATCTTGTGAAGTGAGAATTAATTTTATGTGCAGTCCTTTTCTCATATAGCTACTTTGCACTGTTGACACGCTGGCCTGCTCTTCCAATGGAGGTAGCTCCTAGAGACATCTTAGAAAGACCAGAAACACAAGTGACCTCTAAATAAAAAAACTCCAAACCCCAAACCAAACCACCAAATTAATTAAAGTCTCCGCTGCAAAGGGATAATTAGTGTTTGGTTATGAAATTCTGTAAAGCTGCAGATGCATTTGTTTGTGTTGTTTTGGTCTGACCTTTTGCAGGGAGAGCAGGAATCTCACATCTGCAATTTGGAGCAGAGCATTAGCAAGCTGAACAAATGAAGGTAAATTTTGTCATGGAGACCAAAGAATGCATTATGAATCTGAAAATGACAACTTCCTTGCATGCAGAAAGAATATAATGATCCGAGTTTCTTTTTGGAAATGTGGTTAACGACATAATCTCAAACAGTAACAGCTGATACTCAAGTTTTGCTATTAGAGCTTCTTACTTATGGAGATTATGTTGTGTCGGAGAAGGATAAAACCTCTCCTGAAATTAAGACCCAGAAGGACCACTCTGCACGACAGTCACAAGTGTGACAACAAAATGGCCGTTTATTGAACTGAGGCACCGGCTTATAAAGGGTAGATTTTGGAAGGGACTAGAAGAAGGGAGGAGTTTGCAGGGGATAACCAATTGTAGGGTCAGGGTATGAGGTCATGGCAAAGGGAACTAAAGGATTGGATAACAAAGGGATGATGAAACAGGGAAGGTAGACGAATGGGGAAAGGTTTAACATGGAACCAATAAGGGAAGGTTTAACAGGGGTACACAGTAGGGAATTATACATAACTAAAACTTATTTTTTATTCTTTAAAACAATAATGTTTTTACTAAATGAACTCGGAGTAAAGTCTTTTGTAGTTTTTCTCGTCTTTCATGGCAATTGACCACTATCACAGTTCAATATAGTCACTGTCTTCATTCAGCTTTCTCCACCAGTTGTATGACTCGGCTGGTCCACCTCTGACAATGTTGGATGAACAATAGCTGGTTTATGGCACCAGGAATGTCTCAGTCTCTTTCTAAGTGGTCTTGGTAGAAGTTTGATGGTGCGAGTCCAAGGGAAATGTTTGACTAGCCACAAAAACACTGAAGGTGGAGAACATATAAACATTTGGTGTCAAGAAGCAGAAAGGTACTTCTGTCAGGCTCTTTCATTTTCTTATTGTGAACCTGTAAGGATGTATTCTCATGTTTACTGTGCAACATTTGTACTGCCTAACTTCACAGATTCTATTTCACATAAAAGAGTTTGAATATTAACTACTTGCACACATATGCTGCAGGAAAAAAGTGACTAAAAATATGAAAGTTCAGAGGAGGCTGAACTGAGTAACATAGAATACAGACTAGTATGAGCTTCACATGGGTAAGCTGTGTAACACCTATGAGCATCAGCTAATCTTGACATTTCTCATCCCAGCTTTTTTTCAATAGAAAAATGTCCCTGAAAAGTGCAATGGAAAAAACTCTACAAGTTACACAAAGCTATTCAAACTTCCCTGCACACTCTGCTCTTCTTTTTTAACAGTTTTTGAAATGTTATGAAGAGGTCAATTCAAATTTGAGTGAAGATTCAATTCAAGGTGCTTTTATCATCACAATAGAACTTCTGAGGGTGATAAGATTAGCATTTAATTGCATTACAAAAAGCCAGACACTTTTTTTTTTTTTTAAGGTACAAACTGAAGTTAGGATCTACACGTGCAGATTTGTAATTAACTATGTCACTCTTTCATAATTCCTGTTTTCATTTTTATCCTTTCTTCTTTGTATTCACCCTGAAAGGACAACTTGAATTAAGTAAAAACTGTATGCAAGCATGCATCTGAAAATAAGCTTCTTCTTTCTTTCTCCTTCAAGCTGTTATGGTCATTTACACTCAGTTAAAGAGACAAGTAGACACAGTGAAAGAACTTTTTTCCCCACTACATTTGCATATATCACAACAAGTTCCCAGTTCCTCTCTCTGTCTCCTTACTACCCCAAACCAGCTCTGTAACTGCACTATAATGGTTGGTGATTTCAGCTGAAGCTGAATCAAACAACAAATTCCTAGTTTTCCATTTCTTACACAGCAGGTAATCAAATACTAACAGCAGTAGGAATGACACAGACTCCTTAACATTTGGCATACCATTTGACGTTAAAGATACCATGCAGAAACCTTTTATGACGGTGAAAGAATTTGTGCTGGCTTTCATTTAATTTTATTTTTGCATGATGACAGGCCCTTCAGGCTAAAGGAACACTCTTACCGTACTAGGAAATGAGCAGCCTTCAGTGGCAAAAAAGGATTGCTTTGTAGCCTGGCTGCCTGCCCAAGAGGATTAAATCACTGCGCACATTGAAAGGTGCTCAAGAGTTTGGGTGAATTAAAAGCTGTTTGAAAGTAATCTTCTCATGAACTCCTATGCTTTTGCGTTCCTGCTTTCCTGGAGTGGACATTTCTGTGAGCAACTGAGACTCAGAATTATCAGAAATTTAGACAAAGGTTTCTTAAATAGGCTGGTACCTGAATGAACGTTGATGAGGAAAAAACTTACAAAAAGTACCTCTTAATGAATTCTCTTAATGGACTCTGTCTAGGGCTTCTCTGTGGACTGGAGACATGGATATTTTTTCACTGATTTCGAGAAAAAGCATCAGGTACAGTGACAGAAAAAGAAAAAGAGAAGGCACTTAATTGACATCCTTCTACCATGCAAAGTTGTTCATCATAAAACATTTCCAACAGCTCTAATGAAACCTGAAACAGAAAAATAAAGAGATTTTCAATATACATGCACTGTCAACTGTCCTGGTTTCGGCCAGGACAAGAGTTACTTTTTTCACAGTAGCCATGAGGGGTGGAGTCTGGAGCCGTGTGGTCATGTCTGGGTTGTTATTCCGTACCACCTCACTGCTGGGGAGTGTAAGAAAGGGCTTCTCCCTGCTGAGCAGGAGGTGGGCATGGCTTGTGGTCCGGAAAAGTGTGGTGGGTGGAGGGTCCATCCACCATTGTTTTTTGTTGTCTTGGGCGTGGTGAGCATTTTTGCGTCTAAATCACCCTCTTTCCTACACTGTTGTTACTAATATTGTTGCTATTACTCTTTTTCTTACCTCACTGCATTTCCAGTAACCTGTTCTTATCTCAAACTATAACTGCCTTTCATGTGACTTTTTTTTTACTGGAATTATTGAATTTGGGAATACCATTCCTAAACCACAATATAATTCAAAAATATTCTAGGGAAAATATTTTAAACTATGAGTAACTTTTAAAGGGAAGGATGTACAAGGTATTTGTGGTAAAGAGGTGATGGAATTAGCTCCCCTTTTAACTCTTACCTTTAACATCTGACAAAGCAGATTTTAGCAAACTGCTCATGACATTGGGGAATACCTTTATGCTTTGTAACTCTGGATGAGATTTTCTTCCACTAACTCTTTTGCTTGCTTTGTGAACACGTTAAGATTTGGCACCCATGCTATCTGATGATGCAGAGTTTCATACTTTGATTTGCTATAGTAGAAAGAGAAATATTTTTCCTTACTTTGTGCAAAGATTTTTGTTTGTTCTCCTGGGTAATTCTTAACACTTTTTCTTTTTTTTCCCCACATATTAATCCCTTTTCTTCCAGAATGCCTTCTAATGCATAGTCTTGTCCAAAGTTTCCAAGAAAGTGAAATACGTGTTATTAATAGCATCGCCCTTATGAATTTGAATAATGACTGTTTCAAAGTTCTTACCATGTGCTCACACACTTCCAGTATATTGGATTTATTTGATTTATTAGATCTATTTTTTTTTCTTTTTCTTTTTTTTTTTCCCTTCTTTTTTCTTTTGGCTTGGTTTAAGGAGGGAGGAGAGGGGTGGAAGTTTCTATCCGTTGTAGTTTGTTTCTGTTGCAGGACTCTTTTTAGACTGCAAATAAAAAATTAAGCAAATAAGAAATAATTTTTAAAATTACAAAGACTGTAGCAGGACTCTAGACAGGAGGCATTTTCAGAAGAGAAAAGTAAAAAGCATTAAAAGAAGTGGAAAGGCAACAGGAAGCCACAGTTTTCCTGACGTAAGACACTCATGAATCTTTCACTGCATTTCAAACAAAATGAGGGTCTCTGCAAAAGACCTCTGAGAAACCTAAATGTCATTATTCCAAAACTTCTGAGTATTGTTATCTTCAGCAATATTTTGAATGGTATAAATATTTTAAAGTTATCTTCTATTGAAAGAGATAATAACATTCTCAAATAGCATGCTCAAAATCATGCTGGGTCGATCTTATTAATCAATATTGATCAACAGTGGTATTGCACAATACTGCCACACTTCTTAAGCAGGAATGATATTCCTTCTTCAACAAACAGAACTAAGAGATCTGTGCTAAAATATTTATTAGTAGATATTTTATGTATGTAAATAAACTTGTAATTTCCCTAAGGAATGGGTAATGCACTGCGAAAAATAATTTTTCTAGAAATAGGCACAATGATCTATAATTACACTTCCTCCCTTTGGTAATGTCCTTTGTCTCAAGCCTCCTCAATGAATTGAAATACTATTATCTGATTTTTCTCTATAGAAATTATTCATTTTATCAAATTCAAAGCAAACTTATTGCCTCCAAAATGAGATCTATGTATAAGGATAACGTGATTATACACGGTACATTGTTAAAAATTTATAATGAATTAATTGAATTGATTATTTTACGAACAGTCTATTCTCTATAAATTATCTAGCTGAAGGATTTGCAAATACTTTCAGTCATCTAACACATTTATAATTATCAGAGCTTGCATGCAATTATCTATGAATCAAACCCTGGATCTGATTTAATCCTTATGCAGTGTCTGAGTTTTAATACAGATAGGAGAGGCATCTTAGAAGGAATTTCTCTGCAGAGTAGAAAATGATTTTCAGTAGCACAGCTCAACAAATGAGACTATAATGGTAGGACAGAAATATAAATGTAAAAGCAACAGCTGCGACTCTCTCAAAATCCAGGGTAGAGTATTTCTAGTCAAATTTGGTAACAGACTTGTACTTCTTTCCTCTTTGTCTTTGGATGACTTCGAACAACTGACCTTGCAGAGACATTTATAGAAAGATAAATAGCATATGCAGGTTACAGAACTGCATAGATTTACTAGAAATATTCCTTTGGAGGACTATATAAAAAAAAAAGGTATGAAAGTGAAGGTTAATAACTGTCTTCAAATTGTAAAGAAATTCTTGTTTAATACTGTTGTATGTTGTTCTTTGACTTACCTTTAGCTATCCCAATATTTGGGTTTCATGTCCTAAGGATCTACATTATCATATTCTTTGTGATTTTTGTTAGACACTCCTGAAAATTCCCTCCTTCCAATGCAGCTTGATGCTCATGATATTGTTTTAAAAATGTGTATTTTTTTCCATTAGAAAATCTTAGGGATGACTTAAAATAAATCACGTTCTTGAATGCAGCATTAGATGCATTCCTTTATTTCATGGTCCATTACAATATCTCTGTCCCATCTCTTTGCTACTTTCCATTCTGAATAAGTTTGAACATGTAATCTGTATCATTTAAGTTTATTGATTTCTGTTTTGTTTTGTTCCGTTTTTGTTGCTGTTGTTAGTTTTTTTTAAATTTTATTTTTTTGTTTGTTTGTTTTTTGGGGTTTTTTTGTAGATACTCTTCTACAGACTGAAAGAAAAAACAAAGGCTGGGATAGAGATCCGAAGTTCAAGAATTTTTTGAGAAAATCTCTAAGAATTTAAGTCTGAATGGTGCTACCATATTGGATAGTTCTGCTGTCTGCTTAGTGTTATTGTTTTTGTTTATATTTACAACCTTTTTCTCTTGTGACTTTTCTTTTCTTACACTTTTAATACATAGTTACCAGTGAGATTTATTCAGACTCTATGTTTTTCCATTTCATAATATTTCATTAAACTTTATTTGTGTGTCATTAAATTCACACCCTCTCTGCTCCTGCACTGTAGTTATCTTGTCATCATAAATCCTCTGTTAATAGGATTTTATTTCTGAACCAACAATAAAAAGTAATGGAAAAATGAAAATTTTGTAACAAATTATTGTAAAGTGCAGAAACTGAACCAGCAGGCTGGAAAAATGAGATAAGTATTTTTCTTCAGTTTCAGGCAATATATTAACAATTTATGAGCTATCATTTCAAATAATCTAATTGGATTGGTGGAATCTGGACAATAAATTTGAAATATTGTCTCTGAGGGGACATCTATGTTGTTTTTTCATTTTAACCATGTTTCAAACTTTCTCATAGTAATGTAGGGGGAGGGAGATTTGAACTGGAAAGAATTACCCTTAGCTACTTCTTAAATTTAATCAAGGCTATTTAAATAGATGTTACTTACCATACATATGAAAATTAGAGCTTCATTTGGAATGCTTCTAATTCATACCAGGCTGCATTTTTCTATCATAATTTTTGTTTCATGTATTTGTTATTCAGAAAAAAAGACTGTTTTTTAATTTGTGTTTCAGATGTTTACCAGGAAAGATTTGAAACTACTCCATCACCCTTGTATCTTAACATAAAAAAAAAAATCACAAAATTAATCACAATCTTATATCAACTTCATTTTCCTAAAACAGTATCAGATAAAATTAGAATGGTGTGGTGATGTTTTGTAATTACTGGTGTTGCAACATGATGTTGTTTTTTGTTTGCAGCTGACCATACATTCAAGCAAGGAAAGTGTTTTTCTATCTAATAATTTTCTCAAATTGAAGCTTTGTTTCCTTCTGGTATATAAACTTTAAATACCTACTATATATACACAAATAAATACACAAATTTCTTGACTTCTGAACACGGAGCACTCAGCAAAAATACATCAGGTTATCCAGAAGACTGAGATATGTATGTAGCGGATTTTTTCCTTTTTTTTTTTTTTTTAAGATTTTTTGGTAGTTTTTCACCCATTCTGTAATATGACAGAAGAATTAGAAAATTTTATATAGGTATAAATTTCCACAATGCATATGCAGGCAAACAAACAAAATGATCAGGAGAAAATGTGAAATAATAATAGCTTATTTGAAATATAGATTAAATTTAATTTAACCATGTGTGCAAATTGTAACACTCTCCAAAGTTCAGACACACTTCCTAAGTAAATCTAGAAAGAAAGTGAATAGTCTCCAGCAATCTTTAAACAAAACCCACTTTCACCAGAACAGGTGACTAAGTTTATATTCTTCTATCAGTTTAGAAAAAGTAGCAGTTTACAAATAAAAATTAAAAGAGAACCATATGAAAAAATTACACACCATTCAATACACTTTCTTTCTAAGCAGCTACACTGACACTTTTCTTTAAAAGAACGCACATTAATTTTAATTGAGTATAAAAAATGTTCATGAAGCTATTTAATGAAAATATGTTTCTGGAATGTAAATATATACGGGGAGATTTATCTCTTTGAAAACAGGCAAGTCTTACTAGGATATGGTCACCTCTCTGTACCTGAAAAGGACAGCCACAAAGGCCAGACTGCAACAGCAGTTCCTACCCTGGGCATGCGTGAAACTGCACAGCCTCATCTGTAGAGCACAGCTGTAATTTTACACTGTCTTTCTAAGGCACTCTTCTCTTGACATCCTGGTGTGCTTAACATTTTTCTCCTAGTACTAAATGTTCGTGAGCTGAATTGTTGATGTCTGAAGGAGGAAAACCACATTTCTAACGTGACTGGGTAAGGGAACAAGGAAGTCTTGCACCACTTCCCATGCAGGCAGGTGTTCAGCCACTCCAAGAAAGCAGGGCTCCATCATGCATAACTGTTACTTGGGAAGAGCAATACCATCACTACAACTGTCTTCCCCTTCTTCCTTCTTCTCCCCACTTTATATACCGAGCATGATGTTACATGGTACGGAATATGCCCTTGCTCAGTTGGGTTCAGCTGTCCCATCTGTGTCTCCTACCAACTTTTCATGCACTCCCAGTACCCTTGCCAGTGTGGCAGTATGAAAAGCAGGAAAGGCCTTAGCACTGTGCAAGCCCTGCTCAGCAATAACAAAAGCATCTCTGTTTTATCAACACTGTGTTCAGCACAAATCCAAATCACAACCCCTTACTAGACATTAGTAACTAACCAACTAGCTAACTAGCTAACTGCACCTCAGCCTAAACTGGCACAGAATGTTAGTGGTTTGATTGTGAGCCTTATAAATATTCTACAATAAGATGAATCAGTATTTAAGTGAACAAAGCTTGTGTTTTCTGGGGTGAAAGGATGACAAGCTCAAAGCACTGGGAGTACTAGAGACCCCAGTTTACCGTGTCATTTTGTGTAACTTTAATCTACTCGAGACTGTGCTTTACTCTCTCACTGTTCAGTCAGGAACCTGACGTAGAAATGTAATGTTCATATACTAAATGTTTTTTACTTCTCTTTGGGCAATTGCATAAACTAATACATATTAATATATAATACAGAATGAAATTTAAGACACAGGCATTTTGAAGTCCCAGTTAAGCTTTAGTCTTGGGTTAGATTGAGTGACAAATGGGCTTTGTGGCACCTTACTTCATAGGGATGCATTTTAGCCATAAATTTGTTATTTTGTGGGTAACGACTAGGAAAATCACCTTTGGCAATTCTAAGATGAACACACTTCTGACATTATTTTTGGAAGCACTTTATACACTTACCAATCCTCTCATGGCTTCTTAGTGTTAAGTCAAACTGCTTTTGTGAAAACTTTTTCCACTGTGTTTGAATCAGGGACAATGACAGGGAATAAAAATGAAGGAGAAAATACTCATAAAATAAAAAAGATGGTCATACAGCTACTTTTCACTGGTAGGTTTGCCTCTGTTTGGATGGCTCTTGTCCCATCACTTTCACATTTTAGCAAGCATCAGGTGAAGTTAGTAGGAGACATGTTCAAAACATTGAAAAGGGATTCGCTTTTCAAGCCAGAAGTGGTAGGGCTGTAGATGTCTTGCTATGGGATCTCCTGAGCTTTTATAGGTCTAGAGGGAGACAGGATAAATTCATTTAAGAGAACTCTACTGAGATCTACTATATGCATAAAAATTACATCTAGTCCTGAGAATTCCTGAACTGTAAGTTTTTTTTGAAGGTTGGTAAGCACAGGGGAAAGTTTCACCATGTCTGAAGGTCACTGAATACCACTGTGAAGAAATGATTCCTGAGACTGGATAAAGTCTGACTGTACCCCTAGCAGTCAATTATAAGTTCCTTTGGTCTTCTACTAACTGTATTTTCTATCAGCGTGATCCACTTCAAGGATGTTCAACAGTCATTAGCAAAGGAATGCACTCCTCAGGGATGTGCGTGCTTTAGAAATTTCCTGGTTCTGATTTTGCAAGTGATTTGTTGTGTGGTTTCAGGCAATTTATATGTGTATTTGTTTTCATGTGTTGCTCTGAGTATACATACTTTGGTTTCTTTCCATAGTTCAGAAATTAAATAGGAATGTGATCTGGGAAAATGGAGAGTTCACTGGGGTTGCTAATGAGCCTCTATTTCTCAGGTTGTATTGATCTTATGAGTGCTGTTGAAAAAGACTGTAAAGAGGTAAGAAGCTTCAAAGTGACACTGGAATAATTTCAGCTCATCTATTTTCTCATATCTCTGTATTACTTCCTTCTCCCTTCAAAAATTCATGTTAGTTTCCTTACTTTTGAGGCCTTAAATTTTGGCACAATATTTTGGCTGTATGAGGTTCCACACATGTGCAATCTGGCCAGTAGTTCATTAGGTGAATTATACCAGGCATATATCTGTCTTAAAACCTATTTTACTGGTAACTGTGACTCCATTAAGTGTATGGACCTTCTCCTCAAGTCCCTTCACCATCTTCATTGCCCTCCTTTGGACACTCTCCCATAACTTAATATCTTTCTTATATTGTGGCACCCAAAACTGCACACAATACTCAAGGTGAGGCTGCCCCAGGTCAGAGCAGAGCGGGACAATCCTCTCCCTCAACCAGCTGGTGATGCTTTGCCTGATGCCCCCCAGGACAGGTTGGCCCTCCTGGCTGCCAGGGCACTGCTGGCTCACATTCAACCCGCCATCAACCAGGACCCCCAGATCCCTTTCCCAGCACTGCTTTCCAGTTTCTCATTCCCCACTCTGTACACACATCCTGGGTTGCCCCATCCCAGGTGCAGAATCTGGCACTTCCCCCTGTTGAACTTGATATGGCTGGTATTGCCCAGCCCTCTCATTTGCTGAGGTGTCTCTGCAGGGTGTACCTGCCTTCGAGGGAGTCAACAGCTTCTCCCAGTTTTGTATTGCCAACAAACTTGCTTAATATCTCTTCCAGTCTTGCGTCCAAGTAATTTCTGAAGATGTTGAAGAGCACAGTGCCCATCATGGAGCTCTGTGGAACCCACTAGTGACAGGTCACCAGTCTGATGTCAGCCCCTTCACTGTTACCCTCTGTACTCACCCAGTGTGTGATGTGTTTATCCAGCTATGTGCTGGACATTTTGTCCAGGAGGATGCTATGCCAAACATTCATAGGTCTGTGAAGTGAAAACTGTTTTCTAGCACCAAAACTCTGTAACAGCTGAGGCAGCATGGCTCATTAACAACAATAGAAATCAAATGACAACAATCACAACAACAACAGCAATAAAGTTTTTTTAAAAAATTTAATTCCTACAACAGAGAACAAAAGAACCCTGTATTTAAATCAGTAGCTACAGAAATGGAGATGGATCTTACTGGGACTGTTAGATTGCTATTGGCAATGATTTCAGAGATGTCAAAGGATCTGAAGCAGCTTTAGCATTCGATTTCCCAGTTAAAGTGCAACATAATTTCCCTATATACAAACAGCACTAAGGAATTAAACTAAATGCATGTGAGGAATTGAACTTTGTCACTATGTGTGTGTTATGATGTTCTAGGTACTAAAATGTCCCAGTTTGCTGTTATTTCAGAATTTTGTTAGACGTCGTGAAAAATAATGTAATAGTCATTGCACAGAAGAAATTAGTGAATGTTTCTTGAGGCTGGTTATTTTTCACCTTATTTGAAGACTGGCTCCTTTTCAAATATAGTAGCTTTATACAAACAAGGTCGTTCTTCGTGGCTAGCACAGTGTACCTGAAGCAATAAATTGCACAATAATGCTTCTTCGGCTTTAAGGGTCAAAACAATTGCAAGGTCCTTTGTTTTTAGCTTTAGGCATTTCATCACTTTGCAATAGCCATTGTTCGGATCTCTCTCAGTAGTAGGACCAGAAATCTGCTCAGGGCATAAAAAAAGAGTGAGTTTTATCGTATAGTACCCCTTTTCATTGTTTCTGAACATCCTGAGCTGTCTTTTTGTTACTGTTTAAAGAACAGGAACTTAACAACGCAGTTGGGTTATTCAGCAAAGTTTTGCTTATTAATTCACTACATATAGGGTATCATCATTTTGTTTAGGTGTCAAAACACAAAATTCACTAGCCAGCTGTTAAAATGTAGAGAAGGCTGAGACCAGACTTTCTGAGTAAAAATTTCTTTTCACTTATAAGAATGGACTATTCTGTAAAAACCTATTTTCTTCCTGAAGCTGGTGAAAGAGGTAAAGGATGAACTTCAGCATCGTTATCTTCTTCCTAGTGATGCCAGAAGCTCTACTTTTATTTCTACTCTGAACACTAGATAATACAGCTCGGGGTTGGTGTGATTATCAGATCAACATGCCTACGCATCTTGGAAGTATTTCTACACCTTTAAGTTATCTAGGGATTGCTCTAAATACTGCTGAGCCTCAAAATCCAGGAAAGCAGCTGTATTAGGTAAAAGGATCTGATACAGCAGATTTTATGGGTACCTTCCAGACCTAAACTTTTGAAACATGTATTTGTCTCTATTTTGTCATACCCAGTAGCTATCTTAACAGACTGATGGGGTCCACCTAACCTGTTTGTTGGCCCAGAATGGAGGTGTAGTAGTATCAGGTTTGTGCATTCAGAGGGAGTTTTGCTCAACTGTTCAGCTGATAGCCACCAGAAGAAATTTTCCATGCACCAAGGAACAAAAAATACTCGCAAGTCAGAAGATTAGTTTGAAGCTTCATTTAGCAGAAAAGCAGTATACATCCTTTCATGAGATTTCTGTTTTTATGCAGCTGAAAGGGAGCATTTCTTCAGATTGCAATAGTAGATCCATGTACAAATATGTATGCACATGAATTCATATTCATGATTCAATAAAGGGTTGTGCATCGCCTTCCTGGAAGGAGGAATAGCACTGTGGAGACAATCACTTGGCCACCTGCAACAATCATCTAGCACTAAATGAAGACTCAGAGCAGTTATACAACTAACATAATTCCTTTAAAATATTGTTATTTTTTGTTGAGAATGAACTGGAATGAGTTGAAAAAGCATTATCAATGCAGATCCTTCTTGTTCACCTGCTATTCAAAAAACACACTACCTCCTATGTAATTTACTTCTGCAGCCGAGTAATTCTCCTACCCTGGGAGTCTTTCAGTGCTGTGTGAGCGTTGATAAAATATTCATCTCATCATAAGAGTAAAGAGAAATAACACCTGACACCTCAGAATTTATCACCCTAAAAGAAAAGTACAGAAGCCGTCCTAATAGCATCATATATTGCGAGAGTCCTTTAATTAGATATAATGTAGTGACACTGGAACACAGAAATTACATGACACATGACAGAAGTTTAGAGAGAGACAGCTTTCCACTTAATAACACAGAAATATGTAAGAGGGAATCAAAATTTGGCCGGATGGGTTTCTGGAAATGCTGCTGAAGGTTTAAAAGCAAAGTAGCATGCCTCTCCCCTTTTGTCCTGGGGCTTCATTTTGTACACACTTCAGTGAGATTCAGATCTGTGATTTATGCTTTAAGCACAAGAGAATAACCTGTCTCAATAACACAGTATCACCTAACTCGATTTTGTCATCTGTACAGTTTAAAGAGTTTAACTTCCTTTTTTGGTTTTACTTTTTCTTTTTCTTTTTTTGAGCATGAGCACTCATGTTTGAAATGTTAAAATATGTTTTCTGCACAGCACTTGAAAATTGGCAGGTCATTTTGCTGGCAATTTCAACTGCTTAGGCACGAACATTTTCTTGCAATTTTACCTCAATATAAAAGTTGTTCATGGAACTGCTCATTACTGTAGTATTCTTCCAGTATTTTCATTAGCTGGAAACAAATATGCTTGCAAACCATTAAGTGGCAACTTTTATTACGGATTAGGAGCTGTATTTGTGATGCTTTTAAAATCTTTAGTGGTGTCCATTGCAGCAGAAGACATCCATTAATTCATAACAATTCGTGTTTCTCTGTGAATCCCTAACTGTGTTCAAGGGCAAGTTTGCATTCACTGCAGCAACCACCACACACAGCACCTGGGCACGGTCAAGCTCTCCCGTCTTAGTTCCTTCCTAGTTAGGCACTAGTACTTTTTCAGCTTGGTTTACTCCTGTGACACTCCCAATATCTTTTGCGTTGTATGATCAGACCCAAATGTAAGGGTGAGGAGAACAGGGAAAATGACTTCAAATGTGTTAGCTATGAAAAATATTTGGGGACTTGCCAGAAACCTTCAATTTAGACTTTTGCAAAAAACCCATGACATGTGGATCTTTTCCCATTTTATTTGGTACAGTAAAGACACATTTTCACACTGCTTGCTCCAGAGGATATATTTTTTCCTTGTCTCTTTTCAGTTTCTGGGGCTGTGAACAAGGAACCAAGTAGTTCGACTGCTGCCTGCCGCAGTCAGTGAAGCGTGCCAATCCTCACAGCATTTATAAGTACAGTGAAGGAGTTTTGCTAGCTCTCTAGCATCTATCCCTGGAGGAGATGTTTCACTAATCTAACATTAAATTAGATCTTGAATTCCAGCTACTACATAACCAAAGTTAATTTTGGAAAATAATTTAATTACAGTGCTGGGTTACATACAAGCAATAGGTAATGCATTATGAATATTATATAAATTTTATCTACAGGAAAAAACCCCAACTGTTTAATTGTAGAACTTGTTTACCAAATTTTTGAAGTAGATGTACTTAAAAAGAAAAAAGAGACAAGAAATGATTTAATTAAACAGAAAGAACAGAGACAATGAAGCAGTAACTATTTGTGAGGCAAAGAAAATGGGAAAATTAGCCACAGCACCACTAACCTGTGGCAGTTTTATGTAACTGAAATGGGAAAGGACTTAAATATACAGAAAATAAAAGTGGAATTTAAGGATATCTTGCTTAAGTTCAGTGCATCAGGGTGAACAGGGAGAGTTGGACATAATGGAGGCCTGTGGAGCAGTGGCTGTTGGTGAAGAACGAAAGACTTGTACCCATGGAACTACCAAACCATGCTACCCTCTAATACAGCTCAGTGCACTGACAGATAGGGGATGTAAAAGCCTTACAATGAAGTGCTTTAACACAATGAAGTGTTTCAATGTTCCTGAGTAATTGTTTTGGTTTTTTTTCCCTTCAACTGTATTCATTTCACCCCCTTTTATTTTTCAATAGTCACCTTTATTGCTGTTTTCTTTGGTTTTGTATTGTCATCTTGATGCATGCTGCTTGCCATCATTAAAGATCTGCTAAGGCATGAGGTCTGCACAGCAAACTCTAAGCAGTTTCCAGCTGCCTTTTATGGAGATGAGTATCTCCAGATGTGGCTTTACAGCACTTGAGTTTAGCTAACACAAACAGACAGGCTGTCTGGGTGAGATATCATGATAACAAAACAGAAGGAAACAAAATTTTCTGGTTACAAGCCTTGGATTTGAAACAGCATCAGCAACCAGACCAACTGAGAGACCCAAAGTTGGCAGTTACGTTCTGCTTTGTACTTTTTTAGTATTTTTGGGTGGGGAGAATTAGCATGGGTATGAAGCTCTCTCAATGACTTTTGAGTGGTCTTTGGAATTTGGATTGATCCCAGCTGATTGGAAGCTGGCCAATGTTGTCCTGAATTTCAAGGGCAAGAAGGAGGACCCTGGAAACTCCAGGCCTGTCAGTCCCACTTCAGTGCCTCGTAAAGTTATGGAGAAGATTGTTCTGAGAGGTATTGATAAACACCTGAAAGACCACACAGTCATTGGTCACATCTAGCACAGCTTCATGAGAGGAAAGTCCTGCTTATCCAGCCTGATTTCCTTTTATGACAAGGTAATGCAGCCAGCTGATCAAGGGAATCCAGTTAATGTAATCTTTTTGGATTTCAGTAAAGCTTTCGACAGTGTCTCTCCCAGAATACTTCTGGACAAACTGCCCAGCTTGGATAAACACAGCTGGATAAACACATCAAGTGGTGGGTGAGCAGTTGTCTCACAGGTTGAGCACAAAGGGTAACAGTGAATGAGGTGACATCAGACTGGTGACCTGTCTCTGGTGGGTTCCACAGAGCTCCATGTTGGGCCCTGTGCTCTTCAACATCTTCAGAAATTACTTGGACGCAAGACTGGAAGAGATATTAAGCAAGTTTGTTGGCAA
>JAWMRA010000090.1:24001091-24014772 GCA_035584735.1 Pseudotriccus pelzelni | reverse complement strand
TTTTCTTCCTTTCCTTCACCAGTCCATCTTTGACAGGACTTTTTCCATCCTAAATAGGGTATGTCCACTGCCACATTAAACGTCCTTAGTTTTTCTGTCATGTAATACTTACCTTTTTTCTAATTAAACACCAAGAAACCAATTTTAGTCCATGATGTACAAATAGATTTCCCTGTATATCAATAGAATTTTACTGTGGCTTGCCACTTTGTTGGGAAAAATGTGTAATGTGATTAAATAATAAGAATAATACTAAAAATAGTAATTGTATTCTCCAGAATAGATGAATGAGTGTGCATTAGCCTAGAACTTACTGTATTTTAGGTTTAGAAAAGAAAGTAGAGACTTATGATTATTGGTTAAATTATTTATGTGGTTATAAATAAATAAATCAATAAAATATCTACTCATTGGAGCAGTGCTGAATAAAAGAGAATTACAGAAGTAAAATGGATCTGTCACTTGGCATATTAGTATCCATTTTGATGCTAATAACCAGCTCTAGCTTACCGATATCTGAGACCTGGGAGCTCATCAAGTAATTGAAAAATACATTGAACTTCTGTATTTTTAATTGCTGGCTAACTGCTGTTTACACAACTATTTCCATCACAGATGCATATGGGGACAAGGACCCCATACATGTCATAAGACAGGTGGGTAAGCCCCAGCTATTCCTGCAAAGCCAAATATATCTAAATGAAATTTTCTCTTCTGCAAAAACGTAAATGTCCTGTGAATATCCACGTGGCAAACATGCTACTGTGAAATGATTACTCCTAAAAGCCCTATTAAAACTTAATTCACAAATCTAGATAGAGGGAGTTGAGAATGATATGGGAAACTGACCTACAAGCACAAACTTTTTACTAAGAGCTATGATACAGACTGAAACCAAAACAATCCTTGAGAAGATGATGCTTGTCCTGTAGGCTTCTCTGTGGACTATTAGTAGTCACCAACTCTAAATGACATATTTTTTTAATTACATGAAGCCTTCCTATAAGTTGGTAGAGAATAAATCTGTGCCAATGTTGCTTTCCATCCTTGGTTTAGGCAGCAGTACACCAAAAAAATTCTGAGAAGAAAGGAAAAGCTGAGAAAATAGTAGCTGTTTAGAACTTCACGAACCTGTCGGAATGCCAAAACTGAACTTAAGGGGTCAGATTCCTCTCATGACAAAGCAAGACAATATCAAACTTGTTCTCTTTCTAGTGTCTAATGTCACTCATTTGCTGCTGTCTCTCCTTTCTGTTTCCTTTCTCTTCATTTTCCCTTATTTGTGTCTACATTTTTAAGCTCAATCCTTTCAGAAATGCACTTTCCTGAGAGCACACTGACATTTTACTTATTTTGTAGAAAGCACTTTCTAGAAAAGAAAAGAAAGAGAAAGAAAAGAAAAATGAAAGGAAAATGAAAGGAAAAAGGGAAAGGAAAGGGAAAAAGGGAAAGGAAAGGAGAAAGAGGAAAGAGGAAAGGGGCAAGGAGGAAGGAGAAAGTGGAAAGCAGAAAGTGAAAGCTAAAGGTTAGGGGAAGGGAAGGGGAAGAAAAAGGAAGAAAATGCAAGTGTGTTAATTTAAAACCATAAAATTTTGTAAGTTTTCTGCTGAATTTCCTTTCTACTCTCTACCTTCTTATGTTTTCATTCCTTTCCTTTATTTTTTCATTACTTTTTTTCCTTATATTGCTTGTATTTACCTTGCATAGATTTCTGGTAGTACACAGTGAAATTTTTATTGCTGAGGACAAATTAAGTTGAATCATTCATAAAGGAAGTCGCAGTAACACTTAACTGGTGGAGTTTTTCTTTCTAATACTACCAGTCCTAATACTCCAGAGGCTGTGGTGCTGTTTTCCTTCTCTGGTGCGTGCTTTATGCCATATTCCCCTCAGAATTTGCCTGTAGTCAGACAAGATGAAGAATAATGCCTTCTGCATAGCGAGGTGTAAATTTCATAAATAGTAGACATTAAATGCCTCCTTTTAAAATAATATCACATAATGTATGTATGAATAATAATTAGAAAACAAACCAACCAGGAATTGTGAGATTCTATATTAAATCATAATGCAGTCCTTCCCAGGGTTGTTCTTGCTACCAGCAGATTTAGCTGCAAATTTACGCAGCAGTACTGCTATATTTTCTCCTTTGTAAATCTTGCTAACTTGTAATGGGGATTGTCAACTACTGAGAAGATACTAGAGCTGAATTTAAAGTCCAGCAAATTTATCTAAACAGATATAGATCAGTGAAAGTATTTCCTGAGTGGGTATTCTTCTATTCTCATCCAGACAAAAGTCACTAGTCAGATAAATGATTTTTCCTTCAAAACCCAGTATTTGGGCCAGGAGCAAGAAAAAAAGTAACTATTTTAAGGGAGTATTTTAATCACAAACCTCCTTGCAATTACAACAGCAAGTCAGCTGAGTGCGTCTGTATTAATGAAGTCTAAATAGGTGGAATTTCTCACTTCTATGTACATTGAAAAAAAATAAAAATCCTGGAACCTGGCCTCTGCATCTAGAGAGCATTAATAAGTGAAACACTCTGAAAAAACAATCAGTGAACAGGTGCAAATTAAGTAAGAGCCTCAAGCAAGATACAGCTGTGTTTCCCCCTGCTGCTTGATTATTCTGTGTTAATCTGTTTCTCTCACTCTTGCACTCTAGAAAAACAACAAGCAAGTTTTAGACACCACAGTGCGTCACACCAGCTAATGGTATTTATCACCATATTTTTAAATGTTTCCGTAAAAATTTGAAACACACATAAAACCAACAAGACTTTCAGAGAAACAAAGATTAAGTTGTTAAGTTTTCATTGCTCGTCTAAATGGTTCACACAGAAGTTAAGAGCACCTGATTGTTGCTCAACAACTTTGAAAATACAGCAGTTAGTTAGATACTTCTGCACATGCTTAATTTAGACAGCCATTTATTAAAGGCATTTTTTTGCGCTCTTTACGGTTGAGCTTTCTGCATTTGTGAATGATAAACTGCCAACGTATGATGGTCTTTATTGTGGGCGTCTTTCAACCTTTTGTTCAGACAGGAAACCCTACTTCAAAACAATGGTTTTAGCTGCCTACTGAAGCCTGACAGAATCCCTCAAGATAAATACTAAGCTGTTTCTTTTGTGAAGGCATATTTCTTTTCCTTTTTAATGGTGACAATATTTAAATATCTCTGCTTAGAATTTCAGCAGAACCTTGGAAATGCAATGGTAGATGAAATGAAACAAACTATTAGAAGGGGAAAAAGTGGTTACCAGTGATTTTGTGATTCTTATATCCTGGGATAATTCCATGTATCCTTATAGCTATAACAGAGTTGTTCTAGTTTGATAGTCTGTCTGTCTCTGTTAATGACTGGATCTAAATATTTAACTGGAAGATTATGAAATTATGATGTGCAGGCACTCTAGAATTCACCACCCACTTTAAAAATCCCTTCCTAGTCACTTCATTTAATGGTAGACCTCTTTAGTGATATGTGACTCTTCTGAACTTTATCTGAAGTAATGAAAGCAGTGGTCAGGTACCTTCTGACAGTATCTCCCAATCCTTTTTTTAAAAAAAAAAAATTTGAAGTTATCTCAGCCTATGTTTATATACACAGGTGGGGGAAGTCTATCTAGGGGAAGAAATGTAGTTTTCAGTTGAATGCTCAAGATTTCCACACAAATTCATAGTGGCTGCAGATTGCCAGGCAATTTGGAAAAGAGTTCCTTAACAAGGGCAAGAGACATTTTCATGCAGTGCCAGTGCTTCAGAATTGCTGTGGTAGTCTATTAGAGTTATGTAAAGCTATTCCAGAAGGAAAAGGAAATTTTTACCAGTCAAGACCTTAATTAAGGTATGAAGCTAAAGTCCAAATAAACTGCAGTATCTTTTTTGCGGTGACCCTGGATGTTGCGGTTTATCCCCGACAGAATTCTCTAAAGCATATATTATGTGTTAAGCTTCAGAGAATTCTCTTTCTTCATCTCTTTTTGCATTGACATCTAAACTTCTGATATCTGCTACTGCTTTTTCTGCCTCAAACACCCCCCACCTCCTCCACTCCCCACCTCTTAACAAAGGGACCCAGCTTGTGGTTTAGAGACTATACAACCCTTGGAGACGTGAATTTAAAACATTTTTCTGAGTGCTCCTACTCATCTGAACCAGACTGCATTTAAGACATTTTTGTTTTAAACTGTAACTGCTCACACACCAAAAAAACTACGCTTAATTTCAAGTTATCTGGCCTTGCTGACAGTGCTTGTACCTACACTCGTACCATACTTGTACCTATTCTTAGAGCATCGACAAGTTTTTGCAATTGCTTCAGATTTATGCTTGTTGCAATAGGCTGTTGGTATCTGGAAAACTTCACATTCATTATCCAGCAGCTATTTACTAATAATTATGTAGGTTTTGACTGGGATACCCTCATGAGGAACTTAGTCTTTGGGAAATGACATTTGTGGAAGCGCATTGTGACACTGCAAATTTTGGTTCTTCTGTTACACCTTTTCTGTTCACGTTTTCAACATTTACAGTGTAATACAGGAACAAAGTTTAAATGTTGATTGGTGAGGAATTGTTAAAATCTCATCATCAAGAGAAATTACTTCTACAAAGAATCAGGAAATCAGAGTTATTTCCACCTGGAGTGGATGAAACTTTGCCACTGGCTTACAGGGTGCAGAATCAGGTCATAGGATGTGGCAATAGCAAAAGATGTTTTAAAAATTAAATCGTGATACAGCCAATGCCTATTCTGGTGGTACAGAGCCAAATAGTTCTACAAATGTTCATCCTGTAGTTCCCTCTGATGGTTTGTGAAGTAGCCTGGGGGACATTCTTTAACATCCCAAAGGCACAATCCCTTTTTCACCAGGGGATATTTTTGCTCTGAAGTCATGGCTTGATCTTTCAGCAAATGCAGCTTTCATATGCCAAAACCACATGAACTTCACAATACAAGAGGCCAATACAGCACAAGCTGATATAGCACAGACTGATACAGATTTATTTCCCCTTTCTCTTTGCCTCAACTACTTTACCCCATCTGAAGCAAAGAACAAAGCCCTGGAACCCAGAGAAAAACAACAAGAGCAACAAAAAACTAGTTTGCTGTATTCCCTCAGGCTTTTTGCCAGATAGCTCTCATCCATCCTCCTGCATTCAGTAGAAACCCATAGTGCATCCTCTGGCTAATTTGTCAAAAATGCAGTCTTGTGTTTGTACCTGACCTGGATTAAATTTGGATTGTTGATTGCGATATTAATGGCTGTGAAACTGCAACATTGAGTAGCTTCTGCTATACGTGCCCCCTCTCTTGTCTACATTTCAATTCCAACCATGAAATTTCCCTACAGCTGCGGAAATCTTTCCATGGTGAGATTGCTAATAGAAAGCCGACTTTAGGATGTCTACATGGGGTTATTCTTAAGTAGTGCAAATTTGAAATAGCCATGTTCACATACATATAAACATGTGTAGAATAAACTGGTCATACTCTGGGAAATCTGAACAGTTCATGGTTCTGTACTAAGAAATGATAGATGTAAATCCCAGTAGTTGTATCTTAATATTGGAAAATGAATTCTTAAAATTCCCTTACTTGGAAAGAACCTATTTTGTCAAGACATAGTTTGATCCCAAAAGCAGGAAAGGTTAGGATGGCATTATGAATTTTTATCTTTGAAGTCACCCTAAGAAAATAAACAGTTGTATTTCACAGACAGTTTTCTACCAAAGAAGGTGACTATATGTACATGTACAAAGGTGGGTTTAAGGATAAGGGAAGCCTTACATCCCTGAGTGTAGTCTGTCAATTTTTCATCATCGGGGTCAAAATAGGCACGTGCTGTCTACTCAAAATTTTCAGCCACTGATCTTCATCTTACTCCTTTCCGTTTATTACCAGCAACGTATCTGTACACAGCACAGCTGGGTGCAAAAATATTGACACCATGATACTGCACTGGTGGTTTTGCTGGGCCAGGAAAGAATAGCCAGGAGGTGAGAACTGTTTACCAGGGCACACAGAGCACTGCCAAGCTCTGTTGCTGTCAGCCTCCATCTCGCTCCAAGCAGTTCATGTTTACTGACAGTCTTGATGTTGAACAACAGTGATCACTAAAGGCCTTGTAACAGACTCAGCAGGACAGTGAAAACAAGCAAAACCGAGGTGTCTGTATCAAAACAAATCATGAGTGCTGACAGCAAATGTGCAAGTGGTGGCTGAAGGTATGCAACCACAAGTAGTCATGGCCAACACTCACCTAGCCTGTCTTTTTCTTTTTTTAAATATGTATGCAAGAAAGATGGCTGGAGTGGACTTAATAGCTCACCTGTTGGATCCTGCCAGTCCCTCTGTGAGCTTACTCACTAATATGCATGAATGGCCAAAAAAATGTAGTGAATAATCATTTCCCATCACATCAGTGATCTGAAATACGTCAGTGAGAGATCCGATGAACACTAAAACTGGTGGAAAGAAGCAGTTAGAGTGCTCAGTTGAGAGTGGATAGAAAGTGAAATCTTCCTCAAGGCAGATTGTTGAAGCTCTGCAGAAAAGGGCACAAAGCACAAGAGCTGCATGGATTAAGAAAATCTGGAAGCATCTCAAGACCGTTTTAGGAAAATGTAATTCACTCACTGAACTTAGAAAGTAATGACAGCAGGAGATGGTAAAAAATATCTGAAAACAAATGAAATGTTTGAACCAGAACTCACCTTAGGGAAAACAATGGGCAGGAGTCCGTTTTGATGCTCTACTGAAGCTTTGAGAGAGCAGTCTCTGCAGAGAAGAATATTTAATAAATTATTTTACTCATATCCTGCCTCTTCTTCCTCATCCATCCTCACTCTAAAAATGTTTTTCTTTACATCTAGTGGAATTTACCATGTCTCAATTTGTTTCTGTTGCATTATGGTTTGCCTTCATGCATCTCCACCTTCTTGTCACTGTCATCAGGTGTTTGGAAACAGCAATTAAAGCTCCACTTCCCATTTCTTCCCCAGGCTGAACCAGCACATTTCCCTCAGGTTGTACTTGTACAGCCCAGGCTCCACCCCTCAGCCATCCTGGTGGCTCTGTTCTCTCCACATTCCCAGAATCCAGAAAGAGGGGTTCCTGGGTATCACCAGATCAGACTACATTTGTTTCCCTATTATTAGTCATAGTAGGCAAAGAATTATCTGAAAACCGTGCATAATTCTTAATTTTTTTTTTTTGTTTGTTCATGGAGGATGGAGGTCAAGTCCAACAGGTTACAGTAGCAAAAAGGAAAACTTTGTTTCTTCTAATTACCATGCCATACCAAGGAAAGGGAAACCCCTGTCCTACCAGACTGTCTTCAGTCATGAAAGACAAAACAGTTACACAGAATGTGTGTATTATTTAAAGAAATTGTTGCTGTCTGTGTGCTTGTACTGTTGCAGGCAGAGTACAGGTATGTTTTCTTCCAGAGCTCTCCGCTCCACTCTAGAGACTGTGTCACTGGTGAAGGGAATTTCCCTGGGAATTGACCCAGTCCAGGCCCCATGGCACAACATTTTTGCTGCAAAATGTCACCAGATACTTGTTTCAAAACACCTCCTTAATATACTAGGAAAAGCTCATTAGTTGTTACTCCCTGATTTTTTTTCCTTTTTTTTCTGTTCATTCTTTAGTTACCATTCTGTTTTCCCATGGACTAATCCTCTGTCTCTGAGTTTTGGGGTTAAAAACATCCTTAAATTTCCACATTTCAGCATGCCTAAATTTTCCATGTTTGTGTTTAGGGTTTCAGGTTTGTTTCTGAAGGTGATGTGCAAGCTAAGTTGATCTCAAATGCTGTTCTTAAACACTAAAGAATTTTTTATCTTTCCTTTTAGTCTGTCGAAAAGCCTCTCAGTGTCTTGTCGAAAAGAAACGTTCCTTTGAGTACAAGATTTTCTGTATCTCATCAGAGTGAATCCTGACTGAATTCTGACATCAGCACCCAACCCTGGAGTTATGGTGTTCTTTAGTTCATAGAAGGTAGATTCAGACTTGAAAATCTCTTTTATAAGCCTGAATGTAGATGTCATGTGAAACATATACTGCCTTTGGATTTTGAATGTTGTTCCAGTATCTATTACCTTTGCATTTTATTGTTCCTTTGAGTATATTCTGCTTAATTGAAAGAGGTTGTTGCATAGACACAAATAAATGTGAATATGCTCAGTGCATGTACATTTTTGTCCTGAACAGATGGAGCAATTCTATACTCACATTATGTCATTGACATAAAAGGATTTAGCTGATGCACAAAGACTCTTATGCTTATAGTATGTAAGGAATCTATTATTACACAGTAACTGTAATAAGGTGGCACAACTGGGGAGTATCTTTTCTCCTTATGGGACAGTAGCTGCCGCATTATGTAGATTTTAGAATGAGCTTAATTAGACATCTGTAGAGGAGTGTTTGATTTTTACCTCAATTGAATATAATTTGTAGCAGCACAGGGAAAAAAACACACAACAAAACCCCCGCCCTCACATCCCATAATTACCCATCTTTGAAATTGTGTGAGTGATTCAGAGAACAGCCATGGAGTATATGTCTAAAAACTAAAGGGAAGGTGCCAGGGGAATAAAAATGCAGACATATGCTGGTTTTGAAGGAACTGGAGAGTTAAAGGGCGGCAGTAAATGTGTCTTAATCCTCCTGTTTTTATGATATATCATGGCATTAGACATGGAAGGCAAGCAGGGGAGAAAATCCAGCCACCTTTCCTCAAATGGTCAGTCTCTGTAAAGTGAAATTACTCAGGAATATAGAAGCTGTAGAGAAGAGTCCCAGAGCCAGATTAATGATTTCAGCAAAAGATTATATGCTGCAAAGGTTCAATTCATAATAAAGATCTCTATTTTTCCTCTCCCCTGTAGGAAAGGATTGTCACCATTAACTCCAAGGGAGACAAAAGCTGAATTCAGCTAAAGAATCAGGACAAGAGGGTTCATAATTCAGAAAAGTAGCCTGTGTTTTGCTTTAGACTTCCTCAAACTAACATGCACCTTTCACAAAAAAAAAAAAAAAAAATCCAACAATCTTTATTTATTTTTTTTTTTAACTTCCTGAAATAAAAGCATTATGTCAAAATAATACATCACACAAAATAAAATATGCGTGTTTCTATAACTCAGAAGACAAGGTAAATATTTGAAAACTAGAAGCAGACCATCTTATTCTTTGGGTTCTTATGTTGGTAAGTATATATATACACATATATAAAAATAATTCAGACTGAAATTATTTTTGGGGGGATTATGGAATAAAACAAAACAACCCCCAGCAAATATTTTATTCCTGAGATTGCACAAGTTTTTAGCATCTTGCAAAGCTGTTCAGATAAAAAATATACAGCCATTTCCAAGTGTTTATTTCTTAGCAAATAACTTTGTAGAAGAATTTAATCAGGTTCTCCTAAGGGTCATTTAAAAAAAAAAACAAATAAAACAAACCTCTATTTCTTTAAATGGCAGTAACCCTATTAATTTCTCTGTTATCATGTGGACTTTTAGGCGTTCTTGTTCCAGCTGCAAAAAAAAAAAAAAAGACGTCAGATCTCAGTATGTCATATCCCCAGTTGTATGCTTCCATCTAATATAGCAATACGTGTGCAGAACGACACTCTGGCTGTTTTCTGAGTTAGGTGAACATTGTCCAACAGCACTGTTGTGATTGTGTGTGCTTTTCTAACGGCAGAGTCATATCAGAAATACTGAAGCAATTTGTCAGAAGGTTAATCTGGACAGGACCAAACTGCAGGTATAGCCAGCTGCATATCCGAAGTGAGACATCACAAAAATGCCGGTTGGACTTCTGAACTAATGTTGTATGTTCCTACCCACCTCCTTTCAATATAGCTGTTGAAAGGACAAGATACCTGTAAAATGAGTTCAGCTTGGGTGAAAACTTTTGAGCTGTCTTTTCTAAACAGTATAAATGTCCTAGGAGTTTTTGCTCCAGGCATTTTTATGTGAGAGTTTCCTGGTAGGTCCAGTGTTTATCCAGATTTGCAAAAGGCAGAGAGCGAAATTATAAACATAGGTGCTGGAAAAGCAGTTGTAACTGTGAGTGCATGCTTCTTGTGGCAAGATGTGACAAAATTCTGTGTGCAAAACAACTCGATGGCAGGAATAAAGCTACCTTTTGTTA
This sequence comes from Pseudotriccus pelzelni, assembly GCA_035584735.1. Lineage (NCBI taxonomy): Eukaryota > Metazoa > Chordata > Aves > Passeriformes > Tyrannidae > Pseudotriccus > Pseudotriccus pelzelni. The sequence continues at coordinate 24,004,590 of JAWMRA010000090.1, read as the reverse complement.
TATTTTTATTATAAAATAATTATTATATTTATTATACAATCAAATCAATGTCATTTTTTTTCAGTGAAAAAAAAAGAACTGGGAGTTCTGGTCTGACCTGCTGCAGCCTCTAAAGCCAGAGCTCTGCTCAGAAATGGTAAATCTTTTCCTGTGTGCCTCTCTGAAGGCACATGCAGACATGTACACCAGCCCTGTATGTGGGCTCTCTGGGACCATGCCTCTGCTCACAGGAGAAGGTCATAGAATAGTAAAATACCAGGTTGGAAGGTACCCCAAAGATCATCTGTTTCAAACTTGCTCAGCAAAAGCATGGTCTAGACAAGATCGCTGAGCACCCTGCCCAGCCAAATGGTGAAAGTGTCTAATATTGGGAATTCCATTGCTTCCCTGGAGAGAATATTTCAATGGCTGATTGTTCTTATTGTGGGCTGGCTGCTGGTGCTGAACCAAGACTGGACAACAACCACTTCTGAAGGGGTTGTCACCCTCTTGAACAAAGCTGTGCTTTTCTTTCCCATAGGATATAGAGGATAACTGAGTTAATATTATAGACTGTTTTCAGATGTCTTGCAGGCTTAGAGACAATGCTTTGGTTATTTTTCTGGTGTTTGTCTGCAAATAGAAATTGTATCAGTATACTGAAATTCATGGGACTGGGTAGATTGTGGGTAGGATGGTTAGACTGTGATTTAGTCACACAGACTTCAGTACTTCAGTTACAGAATGAAAAATACTGTTCTGCAGGCTATTCAAAGTGTAAATACTATAATATACTGTCTTTGGATGTTTGTTAAATATCAGGTTTGTCCTGGAGATATTCGTGATGGATCAAGTGTTGCCTATATTTCTGCAACTGACGTAAATTGTGAAGCCTAGCTACTGTCCTCTCTCAGGTCAATAGAAATGTAGTTATATGGCCACCTCCATTTTCTTCATTTTGGAAATGCAAAGTGTTTGTCTGGAGCTCAGGCCAGAAATAACAACAGGCTTTGATAAAAGAGTGCTCAAAACCTCACAGGGTTGAGTATCCTTGTCTGTCTAGACCTGAGTTGGAATAATTTGTTTGGTATTCTTATGACATAGAAACGGTGCTGTGTTTATCTTCCTTTGTCTAAAGGCAAGTACATTCTGAAAACTGAACTTGCATTCTTCTATCTAGCATTTCCAGTTGTCAGTTGCATAGATTTTTGTTAACCTTTCTTTCCAGTTTACAAGCATAATGTTTAAAATGTTGTTTCACTGCTGCCCAGCATTCCTGATCTGGAATTTTCATCATCTGTTTTGGGAGATCAGTTTCAAAATGCTTAACTGGTCAAATTCTTTCAGATTTTAGGACTGATTTTGAAGTGTGGTCTGGAGGTTACTGTCTCTCTGCTGATAATGCAGGGGGTCTAGGTCCATCTATCCCCAAGTTTATTGAAGTTTCTTTTCAAGAAATGCAAATTAGTTATGCTATTGCAACACTCATCCTAAAGGAACTAAGCTGACAGCAAAGAAAACATGTTTAGCTATAAGGAAAACTTGGTGCTTCAAGCTGTATGAGGATTTAAAAGTTAATACACCTCCAACTGAATATTACTTTAGACACGTCACTTCTGAAAGCAAAACAGTTGTTTCCATGTGTTGCTGCTGCACTAGAAAACCTAAGTTCATGTGCATGGTTCAAGTGTGCAGGTGAGGTGTGCTGGGGCTTGGGAGCGGGAGTCACTGCTGGAGAATCTCCTGTGTCAGACTGAAAACGAGAATCAATAGAGAGCAGAAAACACAATAAAGAATTAAGTGGAAAACCCATTGTAAAACATCCCATTGTCCCTGCTGTATTTAAGTGCAGTGGGGGAGGGACTGGGCTATAACTGAGCTGTCTTTGAAGAAGATTAAGTGGTAGCCTGAACACTGCCTGCAATGGATGATTAAAATAGTTGAACAAATGCAACCCTTCAAGAAGTTTTAGGCTGATCAAGGTAAGAAATAGAGAAAGGGAACAAAATAAAAATTTGTGGCCAGATAACTGTAGAAAATTATGGCTGGTGATTTATGAAAAGTGGGCGAATAATTCTTAATGAGAAATATATCAGAGGAAATACTCTCTGTTTTGCAATGAAAAAATCACTGACAGGTTTATCAGTCTTGTTTCTTCTGAGAAATTGTTCAGAGAATATTGCTCACAGAATACCTTTAAGAATGAGCAAGAGCTGTGCTTGCAAGACATTTTTCTACCCCAGGTACTTGAATTCTGGGGCCTGAAACCATGACTACATCGTTATTTGTGATCAAATTTCTACTGGCTTCAATGGTGCAAAACACTAGCACTTTATACAGTCCCCCAGGGACACCCTACGGGAGATGATTGCACGGATTTTTGGACCATCCCTGCAGCACTAGACTGCTCATCAGAGAGCCCCACCAAAGTCCCCTTGGCTGAGCCAACCTTTGGGCTTTGTGAGCTGGGGTTCAGGCACACACCACCATGGGTGCCTGCCACGTGCAGTGGGAAATAATGCCAGTTGCACAACACTTGGCTGCAGCCCTACTGTTTAGCCCAGTTGTAAGTGCATCTCTGCTCTCTGTTTTTGCAAGAGAGATCAGGATGAAAATGTTCATGGTAGACTACTCAAAATGGTTAGCAGACTGGAAATGCTCTGGAAAACCATTGGTAGTGTGTAACCTACAGATTATTTGTCTTAAATTTCATTCTTTGAGCACCCACCACTGAGAGAAACCTTTTTTTTTTCAAAAACGTTCAACTTGCACATTGATGATTCAGTAGCATCAGATGTGGAAAAATTTTGCAGTCAATCATTTCTGAGTCTTGAGTCAAAGTTATCAGTGAGTTTTACATTGTCATCTTTAATATTTTTCTCAAGATGACCTGTGAATTTTACCTCCTGAAAAAGGCTGATTTTGCCCTGACATTTCACAGTAAACTTATGAGGAAATAAATAAAGGGCAGTTCCATCTTCTTTTTCAGAGAAAAAAAATCTTTATCAAATAATGTTTTCCTCAGTCAAAATTGAGAAAGATAGAAAGTGCTTTACCTTCATATTTCTGAAATTCTTCTTCATTGAGACTTGAAGGATTTTCTCTGTATCTCTCATCGGATAAGGAGATTACCAGAATCCCATATAGAGAGTCTGATCTATCTGCACCACCAGCAGAGGTTCTGTCACATCTCTTTATCTGGAGGTGATCACCTTTAAACTAAATAACATGAAAAATACCTGTTAACCATAACATCAGAAGGATTTTGGAGCCCTTCTTGGCTGGTATGCTACTCCCAGTGTGCTGAGACTAGAGTATTTGACTAAGGATTTGGACTTCAGTTTTAATATCCCTCTTCTTTACGTGCATAGTTCATGTTATCTGTGCCTCAGGTTAATTTTTTATTTTTCTTCTTCCTCTTTTTTTTCCTTTCCATTTTTAATTTTTAATTTTTTTTTTTAAATTTTTTTTTCTGCTGTGCGAGTGTAACTTCATGATAACATACACACATGTGTAGGTT
>JAWMRA010000090.1:23966227-23993742 GCA_035584735.1 Pseudotriccus pelzelni | reverse complement strand
GCTGCAGAGGGGTCTGGATCAATAGACTAAAGCCAATGGTAGGATGTTCAACAAGGAAAAGTGATAGGTCCTGCCCTTGGGTCACTACAACTCTATGCAGTGCTACAGACTGGGGCAAGAGTGGCTGGAAAGCTGCCTGATGGAAAAGGACCTGGGGGTGCTGGTCAACAGTGCCTGAACACGAGCCAGCAGCCCAGGTAGCTGAGAAGGCCAGTGGCAACCTGGCCTGTATAAGAAATTGTTTGGCCAGCAGGACCAGGGCAGGGCTCGTTCCCCTGTACTTGGCACTGATGAGGCTGCACCTTGAGTTCTGTGTCCAGTTCTGGGCCTCTCAATTCAGGAAGGACGCTGAGGTGCTGGAATGAGTCCAGAGAAAGGCTACGAGGAGTAGCTCAGGGAGCTGAGGTTGTTTCAGCTGGAGAAAGGAAGGCTCAGGGGAGACCTCATCATCGTCTACAACTCCCTGAAAGGACATTGTAGCCAAGTGGGGATTGGTCTCTTCCCACGGGCAACAAGTGAAAGGACAAGAGGAAATGGCCTCAAGTATCCCAAGCAAAATTTAGATTGGATACTAAGAAAAATTTCTTCACTAAAACAGTGGCCAGACATTGAAACAGGATGCATTGGGAATTGTTGGAATTGCCATCCCTGGAAGCATTCAAAAAACTTTTAGATGTGGCACTTAAGGACATGGTTTGTTGGTGAACCTAGCAGTGTTGGACTCAATGATCTTAGAGGTCTCTTCCATTCTTCAGAGTTCCACAAGTCTATGATTCTAAGATGGTAGTTAGCTGGCATGCAGGGAAGGTACTGGGATTTTGACAAAGCTGAGTGAGTAGGCTTCCAGTACTGTTCAAGCTTAGTCAGTGGTAGCTGGAACAGGCTCAAGAGAAAGGAAAATTAGAAGAAACTGTTAGAAGACGAAAGCTGAGAAACAGCATCTATATAAGCAAGTAAACAATACGCAGGAAAATGTCTTTCAAGTCTGTCTGATGTAAATTCCTCTCAGATTATTCCTCATCTAATTTATCAAGCATCTGCATCCTTTTTGGTGGAATGACAATGCCTTATTCCTTGAAGATGGGGATTTGAAATCAACTCAGATAAAGGTACATTTCCTTTTTCTCAATGGGAGCTATAGTATTAGTTTCAAGCTCCTAATCCCAGTGTCTTCCACACACCATGAACCTGCCACAGAATACAAATAGTAGTTCATTTAAACTCATCCCACTACACTTCTGTTTATAAGGAAAATACCTAACCTTGTTTTCTAAACTGTTAAGTCATCACTCCATTAATACACTGAAATCCATGGTATTGCACTTGTTTTTAGTGGGGTAAATTATTCTTCCTAGGTCTTTAATCTCTTCATAATCCATGCAATTGTTATTTCCCTCATTTACCAAAAGTCACTCAGTCACCTTGGTCCTGCCAGTTCTTTAGGCAGTATAGGAGTGACACATATGCTGGGTACACATGCTTACCATGAACAACCTTTGTTTTTGTGCAGATGGCCTGCCCCAAAACCCCTTGAGCAAACAGTGTAAGCAGAAATAGCATATGTCGTTCAGTACAACCAGCTGGCATCTTTACCTCCTCCATCCTTCTCTAGGAACTGGGTTTGTGTGATTCATAGCAACCAGCCTGAGAAGCAAGCCAGGAGTCATCTCTGTGTGTTTCTTCCCATCATGGTCATGAAGCTGCAGTGCAGCTACAAATTTTTATCTAGTGGGAGGATTCGAATTGTAGTCTCCCCAGATCATTATAAGAAAAATAAAAACAGTTGCCTTCCTCAAGTTTTTCTCATGGCTGTGGAGACCAGTTCAGATCTATCAATCTTGGAAGTACTTTCCAGGATCTTATTCATTTTGCAGCCCTTTCTTTTTTATTGGGAAATGGGTGAGTGCACCATATTCTGGTAGCTGTTTTACCATTCCTGTGTTCAGAAATAATGACAACACCCTATTGTTTTTGTTCCCCCTCTCAGCTAAGCTTCATATTAAGCTTTGTTGGAGAAGTGACAGTGAAGGTATCTTAAGCCTTCTGCCAGGATGTGTAGAACTAATCAGGTCAACTGTGCAAAAAAGAATTTTATTCTTGCCTAAAAAAAAGTCTTCTTATTGTTTCCACTGGCTAATTATTCTGCTTGGTCCTAACAATTTGTAAAGGCTCCAGTCTTTCATTAATGAAGAGAAGGGAAATTATCCACCACCCATATCAATAGGCAAAGAACCAAAGGCTTTCAAGTCTGAATCTTCTGCATGGGAGAGTGTGAAGTCAGAAAGGCAAGATGGGGGAAAAAAAAAAGAAGCTGTATGAACAGGATGCCTTCTGCCACTAGAAATGCTTGTTTTATTTGTCCATTCCTCTGTAGAAATAACCTTTCATTAATATAATGTATTTTGACATCCTTGCAGAGATACAAGGATGCAGCAGCATTTAAACATTTTTTTAGTGACTTCTTTTCTTGCCCAAGATTGCAGTAAGATCAGGATTAGACACTACTGTGAAGTTCTTCCTATTAGATTACTTTTTAATTTTTTTTCAATAAGACTCAGAAATGGTAATATTTCTATTAACCCACTACAATTAACAGATATAAAAATATTAATATTGTAATATTCTTTGAATGCCAGAAGAAAATTTTAAAAGTCATTTTATTTCAGCATGAAATTAAAACAGCTTTTAAAAATTTTAGAAAACCTGAATCTTTTTGGTAGTAATAAGAGAAAAATATCAAAAATGGTTGGAGGGAGGGAGTTCCTCTCTGAATTAAAGGAATGTATTATTTGTACTCTGTAGGAAGCTGAAAACTAGAATAGGAACAAATATAAGCTTTTGAGTCCACTGAACTGTATTGGGAACTTACAGAACTCATGTATGAATACATACAGAACATATTTCTATACTATTAATGAAATTCCATAGTTTTCTAACTACATATTCAGTACATTCTGTGAGGGTATTCTTTGCTCTTGCAACATGTCCAAGAGCTGATTAGGAAAGGATTCAGTCAAATGGGACAAAAATAAGACTGGTTCTTAAACGTATATAGCAGGCGGCTGGTAACAAATGTGTATCAGGCTTTTCTACTTTCATAATCATACTGCTACCTGATAATTACCTGGGAAAAATGAGCCCATCCTGATTCTTGAGGGAAGGACTATGCAGATAATTCTAGACATTAGAACTTGGGTCTAATACCAAGAAAAACTAGAAACTGTTAGAGCTATGAAATAAATGTATGCAAGAAGAGGAGAAGAAAACTTCCTGTGACAAAGGAAAAAAAAGTCCTGGTCCTTGTGAGATAAGTAGTTAAGCACTTTGAAAACAAATGGTTTTCCATGGATAATTCAGAAGTAGCTGCTGAGCTAAAGGATAGATTGTGATGCTTGAGTGATTATGGAGAGCAGAAGATCAGAGATACTATCTGTATGTTTCAGTGATGGTAGTCAGGAAAGAAAGCACTGGACAGTGGATACAGTGTGCTGGAGTTTGGTACTGTCCTGTTTCTTTCAGATATTCGACCTTTAAAGGATTTAATACATCTTACAAAATTTACTTATTTGACTTCATTTGAAACTACATGACAAGTTAGTAATATTATGTAGCATATACAGTTGACTCTCTATAGTGTGTTCACAGGAGGGCATTTACACTCTTTTAACAAACTCATAGACAAACAGTTGATACACTAGGCTGGTAATAACCAGTTGATGCATTCACCTTATACAAATGCTCGTTCAGCACAAATCCATTGAAAAAGAGCTAGTACTTTCATCTCAGAGTACTGAATGAGCAAGTGGGTGCTGTGGTGGGACCCTCTGTACCTGGCACTGGGAAGGCCACACCTCAGGTACTGTGTCCAGGTCTGGGCCCGCACTTCAAGAGAGATGTTGAGGTGCTGAAGCCTGTCCGTGGAAAGGCAGCGAAGCTGGTGAAAGGTCTGGAGGCTAAGTCCTGCGATGAGTAGCTGAGGGAGCTGGAGAAGAGGAAGCTCTGGGGAGACTTAAATACTCTCTACAACTTCCCTCCCCTCCCTTTCCCTCATTGAAGCAATGAGATTCTCCTAGCAAGTTGAAAAATTTCCATGCTGTTCTTCTGGCTCCTGAAAGACCGGATACCGTTTGGCAAAGGTACCATTTTAGCCTGGTTCCTTTTCTGGCTGTCTCACAGGCAGCCAGCATCTCTGAATAAAATACTGATTGCCTGTGAAGCCAATAGTGAGGTTACCACTGCCTTCTACAACACCAGGATTTCAACCATCTTTCTGTTTTCTGTTTATAAAATGGGTAGTGATGCCACCATTATCACAGCTGCAGGAGGATCTGATCTTGACAACAGCCACTTATAAGCACTTTGGCGAAAATATCTAAATATGTATCTGTATTTTTAGGCCTATGATACTCTGTGAAACTCAAACAGTGGTTAAATCACATCAAGGTTATGCAGACGGTATTTTCTTAATATCTAATTTCACAGCATTCCTATAATGAATGTGTACCTTTAAAAAGGGAGTGTAGCATTTATGAAACAGGATAAGGTTGAATAAAGCAAGGTCATCTAACCATTAAATCACAAAGAAAATCACACTGTAATTGAAGCAGAGGTGCTGAAACAAGGTATGTGCATATATGGTGTGTACTGAGTAATTTTCTCAAGAAAAAGAAAAAATGTAATTTTCTAAAATCCTTTAAAATAGAATTAGTGGGCAGAGTGGAAAATCAGAGTCCAGATGCAGCTAAAAATGATACATGCATTGTTTACTTTTATTTGTGCAGGTTTAAAAAATGTATTTTTTGCAAATAGTATCAAGTGAGATCTTCAAATGATGTTTCACATTTCTGTTGTAGTTGGAAGGAGAGCAGCTTTTAGATTCATAGAAATAGTTAAAGAAGGAAACAAGTGAAACCTCAGTCATAATAAAAAATGAGGCCTTTAGAAATAGTCTTACAGCAATACAAGTTTTTTCTAAAAATATTCACATAAAATAAATACCGCCATATCTAGGAAATATTTCAAAGGACAAGTAGATATTTCGCTACTTGATTAGAATCCAAAAGTTATTTGCTTATTGCTGTTAATTCTGGTTTAAAATAAACAGTTGCCAATGAAGGTCAACTTTATTTTGATGGTCTACATCTGTGTACGGTTTATTTTTTGTCCTAATACTTGAGCATATTTTTCTGTCAGAAAATATTTTTCCGTCCTACTTCTTTCAACCAGGAAGAAATGAGGAATCATTATCAACAAGCCATATGTGCAATTAAAGGCAGATAATGAAAGTTCAGCAGTTTGTTGCCTCTTAGATTCCTTGTGATTGACTTTGTTTTTCTGATACAAATGTGTCCTGTGTATAAAAGCATAAACAAGAGAACTGAATGGAAATGCTCCAGTACTAAGTGGGATTGAAGAACTGTTTTGAGATATAGCTATGGAACTTTTGGTCCAGGAAAAAAAAATCTAACAGAAAGTCATATATAGAAAGGAGAACATTTAGGTTATTCTGTAGTTGAAGTAAAAGAGGAAGAGGATATCAGCTCCTCAGTTCCTACACGGCTGCCTAATTATTGTCTTAGCTGAGATTTACATGTAATTTAGTGGTGGGAGTTTAAGGATATTTAATGTATATTCCTCATTTAAGCTTTTAATGTACTTGTCTTTGGTGATCTTGCAGTATCTGAGTTTTCTGGTTCTGACATATCTGGAAAAATCAGACACCTCTCTTCTATTAGAGCAATCTTGTAGTCAAATTATCTAATACTGGCTCTCTGGCTCACTGCAGTTTGATAGCATGCAGTTAAAGCAGTAAAACTTTCTGCATTTTTTTTTCCTAATTTTTTCCTCTTTCCCATCAGATTGGATACAAATGCTTCAAATTAAATTTTGCTACAGAACTCCATTCTGTAAAATATAAATCCAGTGAATGATGCCACTTAATTATTTCTAAACTTTCTCTTCAACTTTCAAATTCTTTAAGCTAATATCAACACCCTAATCTTAAAAAGGTGCATGACAGAAGTCTTAATCATGCAAAAGTCTTAGTCACACCGATTAAGAGTCCTCAGAATTTCTGTATCTGAATCCAACGCTCTAGTGCATACCACACAGAGTTGCTTCCTACTAAATAATTAGCCTCAGTGTCTCTCTGCTGTTTTTGTAATGAAGCTGTTGCATACAGAAAACCCAGAAGACATCTATTTGACTCTAAAGTACTCTTGAGGAACAAGCCTGAATAAAGAAAAAGTGAATCAGGTAATAGATCAAGAAAAGCAGCAAAGTTAGGATGTTCTTTAAAAACTAAAAACCAAAACCTTCAGTGGAATAGGTATGTTTGTGATTCACAGTACCTTACTATCTGTCTCTCTAGAGACTTTTTTGTGTTTGTAACCCCTCCTGGACTTGCTTTCCTGAACAATGAGACTGAGCAGCAGAAGATGCCCTTGGGTGACCTCTCCAGGGAGACATGAAGCTCAAGAAAGTATGGAGGCACTAGTTACGTGCTTGGTGGAGGCTGAAGAAGTCTGCTGAGAAGATGACTCTAGTGACGTGTACCAGCTGATGTTTAACAGCTAGTAAAGCAGGAGGGGCGAGGAACACTCAAGTGCTAACACTGTGCTTTGGGTTGCAGAACTCACAGGAGAGCATCCTTCAGAACTCAGGCAATGAGGACAGAGAGAAAAGGCCCAAGGGCTAAATAAGGCACTAGACCTTACGGACTGTAGATGTCTTGACTCTTGCCTATTTGAGGTGTTCATTAACCACGGCACAGGCTGCCCTGCCTTGTGAAATGGGACTAAGGCAGCATGAAGAGATTCCAGAAGGTCAGAATAAAGAATTGATAAGGGACGGAGGATATACTAGGCAGAAAACAAAGGACATTTGGCGTTGGGAGCAGCTCAGCTTGGAGATCCTAGGCACCTGGTCCCACCTCTGGGAGAGCTGTTCATGGGTGCCTGGGTTTGGTGTGACCTAAAGGGCAAACACACAGGGGTCTAAAGAGGAGCATCCCTGGATGCACTGCTGAAAAGCAAAAATGCAGTGAGCCTGGCAGCAGGTCTAGCATGTAGCTGAACAGATAGGGAGAAGATGTGATATGAACTAAAAAGTTTGCGATAGCAATTTTCACTCTTAACCTACAGTAACTTTATTCCTCAATTCACTTGCTTTTTTCATCTGTGGTGCAAATCAAGACAGACATTCTGCCTTTCCAGTTCAAGAAAACAGCAAATAGCTGTGATCTCACTTTCAGCCCCAACCAAGAGAAATGAGGCAGTAGAAGGGGGAAATAATTTGATGCTAGTCAATGTACTACAGTTTGCTCCTCTGTGTCTATGCAATGAAGTGTGCACCTCTATCCTCAGGTTTAAATGGCATCTGGGTCTCAGGTGTGCTAATTCCTTGATGTAAATGTGATGCTGACACCTCACTGGGACTCACCTACTGCACTTTCTCTGAGCCTACCTGCTCAAAAGATGCTTTCACTAAATTCACTAAATTTACTTAAACTCATATAAACCCTATAAGCTATGTCACTAACTCTGACAATGCCTGCCTTTCATACAACACTCTAGGAGACTGTGTATTGTGGCTAAGTATATTCATATATATATACATAATCATATTATTAATGTGCGTACAACTGTTCTGCTTCTGAGTGGCAGAATTTAGTGCAGATTATGCTTAATATAAATTTCCCGCTGTGTGATGGTGAATGAAGAAAAGTAATGAAGCTCATAATTCCATGCAAATATAGGTATCCTTGGATACTGCTGACACAAATGACTGTTGGGATAATAAGAAGAGGAAGATACCAAGCTCAACACTGAGTTAAATTGTGACTGAAATACCAGCAGTGTATCTAATGAATTGGTCTGCCATTTCTTTATTGCTAAGAATGGAACTATCCTCATAGTCATATGGCCAAGTCCAATTAAATCCTCATGATTAATTTACTGCTTGTAGAAGGTGAGAAACTGTCAGCCTAAAAAATGGGTGTGTTATACTTTGCCACATGGCACAATCCCAGAGGCATGCCCCTGACAACACTGACTCTCGGAGGGTAGAGGAGCTCTTACTGAAACACTTAATAGGAGCTGGAAACAAATTTAACATCTCCCCTCCCTATAACTTTGCATGTGCAAGCATTCTTTCAAAATAGTAATAGCTTATTACGCGGTTTCTAAAACTATTCAATTGCAGAAAAATGCAGAAACTTTCTTTCAAGCTCTTTTGATGTTGGCCAGCCTATTCCCACTTCAGATTGGTCTAAAACCTGCACCATTTTAAAATTAATTCGTTGACTGCTCTGCAGCAGAAACAGCTTCTATTCCAGTTCCAAGAAGAATGTTACTGAATTAGACAAACAGAAGAGAGTAGAGTTACTGGTTGTAATTAGACTAAAAGAGGTTCCTTCTTTGGTTAGTTGAGAAAGAAGCTGTTTAATTTAACACTTATATAAGGCCACTCACATAACAAATTAACTTTCTTTGGCATATCCAGGGTACAACAAACCAGCAGATCCCTATTTTAATGGAGCTAGGAGAGTGTGAGAGACAAAATAAATTACAAGAGATATCCTAAGGGTTCCTCTCTCATGTTGGAGTGCAGGTAATAACTTTTCTGAAGTAGTACTTGCCTTTAGAGGGACACAAATTGTATTATTCTACCCAAGAATGAACTCTAGGCTTTAGTTAAGGTAGTTCTCCGACTCATTGATCTCAGATATCTCTGTACTTCTTACCAGCTTTCTTCAATGGCTTACCATCTGTGGAGGTAACAGGTGTCAAAGGGTTTGTGCAACTGCATCTGAGTTTCTCCTGCAACCTTCTTGGGTCTGAGGTCTTCATGCTGAAACCATGACAAGGTAAAAACTTGCCAACTTTAAGACAGGATCAAAGACTCCTTACAATTAATCTCCACACAACCCACCACAGAAATCTCTTGAGAAGAGCCTAAGTCTCATCATAGTATTGAATCCTCTCTCAAAACAGATGTTAAATATTTTCTTCAATCACTTTTTTTAGTGTAAATGACACAAGCTTCTCCCATGAGCCATTCTTCTTGGGAGTACTTGCAGATGACAGAAAACAACTTTTCCTGAGCGGGGCTGATAGGTTGGCCCTTATGTGTCGGTGGCATTCTGTTGATTCATACCAGCTGAGGAACTGACACAGGATAAAGCTAAGCTTTTCACATTCCTCCTCTTTGTTGCTATATATAGAGTATGCAACATATCCTACTCTCAGAAAACTGGCAGGATGCCTACTTGCAACAACTACAACTAGTTAGTCTCAGTGTTCCTCTTGACTTTTTTAACTCTTGGCTGCAAAAGAAGGTAACTTGCACTTCCTAGTCATCTTGAATGCCTGTTGTGGTGATGTTAAGATGTTCTTTAGGGCTGTTAGCACTGAATTTGGATGAGATGAAGGATTGTCTTGGTCTAGAAAATTATTTGAGATAATGTAAGTATGGAAGAATACTTTTGTCTACCTTGTGCTAGAGCATTGAGCTACCTAATGCTATATAGAATCAATCAGTGAGAAGTTTTCTAGGCTTCTTGTGTGTTACAGCCCCATACATGGGTCTATATATTCATCTAATAAGGAGCATGTATAGAACAGAAGATCATGAACCCTGCACTGTGACCAGGGAGAGGATTCATATAGACCTTCTTTGACAGAAATAGCCAGGAAGGTCAAATTTTCTTCCAGAAAAAAAAAAAAAGTGGAAATATAAAAGCTCTGAAAGACCTTTAGAAGGCTTTTTGATTCTGCATTTTTCTGAGTGATAAAAGACTAGTACTCTGATGCTGATTAGATTCTGCTACACCCCATGCAAATTCACAGTGCTGTCAGACGAGGAGATCATCAAAGTGCAGGCATCAGTGATGTATGTTTTTATTTTCACTTCCTTGATGTGATGATAAGATTTGTATCTGTACTGATAGGCATTGGTAGATCTTTAGGGTTATATATGCTGTTAGGGTTGCAATCAAATGAATAAGTGCTAACTCGAGGGTAACATAATTGAAGAGAGCATGAGATGCCACAGGACATAGCTCAAAAAATTGATGGCTGTGATGATAACAGTTAGAAGCTAACAAAATTTATCATGAGCACTGTGAGATTTTGCAGTTGGTTAAGGGGAATTTTGTGACTGATTGCCAAACTTCAGAGAGGTAACTGGGGGGACCTTCCAGGGAGTGGAAGTGTACAAGACAGCAGTGCCAAATCTGAGTGAAGAATCCTTTTCTAATATCCAGCCTAAATCTCCCCTAATGCAACTTCAGTCCATTCCCTGAGGTCCTGTCCCTGGTCACCACAGAGAAAAGATCAGTGTCCTAACCTAACCCTCAGCTTCCTTTTCTCCAGGCTGAATAGATCAAGTGTCCTCAGCTGTTCCTCACACGGCTTCTCCTCAGGGCCCTTCACCATCTCCGCTGCCCTCCTTTGGACACCCTCTAACAACTTAATATCTTTCTTACATTGTGGTGCCCAAACTGCCACAATATTCAAGATGAGGCCCCCCCAGGTCAGAGCAGAGCAGGACAATCCCCTCCCTTGACCGACTGGCGATGCTTTGCCTGATGCCCCCCAGGACACTGTTTGCCCTCCTGGCACTGCTGACTCACATTCAACTGGCCATCAATCAGGACCCCCAGGTCTCTTTCTTGTCACTACCTTCCAGCATCTCATGCCCCACTCTGTACGAACATCCAAGATTGCCCCATTGCAGGTTCAGAATCTAGCATTTCCCCCTGTTGAACTTGATGTAGTTGGGATTGCCCAGCACTCTAATTTGTCATGGTCTCTCTGCAGGGCCTCCCTGCCTTCGAGGGAGTCAGCAGTTTTGGGTTGCCTGCAAACTTTTTACTATCCCCTCTAGTCCTGCGTCCAAGTCATTTATGTTGAAGAGTACAGGGTCTAAGATGGAGCCCTGTGGAACCCACTAGTGACTGGTCACCAATCTGATGTCACTCCATTTGTTTATCCATCTGTGGGCTGGACAGTTTCCAGAAGTATTCTGGGAGAGACAGTGTCAAAATCCAAGAAGATTACATCAACTGGCTTCCCTTGATCACCTGTGTGGGTTACCTTGTCATAAAAGGAAGTCAGGTTGGATAAGCAGGACATTGCTGTCATGAAGCTGTGCTGGCTCTAAACAATGACTGCACTGTCTTTCATGTGTTTTTCAATACCTCCCAGAATAATCTTCTCCATAGCTTTGCCGGGCACTGACTAACAGGCCTACAGCTGTTTGTGTCCCCTTTCTTGCCCTTCTTGAAAATCAGGACAATGTTTGCCAGCTTCCAGTCAGCTGGGACCTCTCTGGATTCCCCAAACTGCTCAAAAATCATCAAGAGAGGTTTTGCAATGACATCAGCCAGCTCTTTGAGGATTCTTGGATGAATACCATCAAGCCCTATAGATTTGTAAGGATGCAGTTGGAGCAGCAGATCTTTGATAAGTTCAGGGTCAGCTGGGAGTTGATCATTCTCTCAGTTATGGTCCTCCAGCTCAGGACACTGAGACTCCCTTGGTCCATCACCTGTATTGAAGACAGAGGCAAAGAAAGCATTGAACACCTCTGCCTTGTCTCTGTCCCTGTTTGTGAGGTGACCATCCTCATTCTGTAATGGAACAATGATATTTCTGTAATACCTACTGCCATTAATGTATTTGAAAAAACTCTTTTTATTGTCCCCCACATTTCTATTCATTTTCAACAACAGTTGAGCTGTGGCAGCATGAATTTTCTCCCTAGAATGGCAAGCAGCACCTCTGTATTCTTCCCATGTCACTTGACCTGGTCTAGCTGATAAAACAAAGGCCCTTTGAACTGGAAATTGCACACTGTGTTATGAATACAGCCAAATGGATGAAGTGAGTGAATTCTCTGGCAGTTTTTCTGAAAGCCCTCCCTTCTGTTGATTAGAGTACTGTGTTTACATTTTACTCTGTCCTCACATAAGAACTTAATTAATTGTTGATTGCATAAAAAGAGAGGCCCAAGAGAAGAATAACTTTGTACAGTAGCAGCTTTCAGCTTTTGAAGGGGCAAGAGTGAGTTTGGAAGAAAATCTTTAGCAAGCAATAAGAAGAACCAATAATAGAAAATATAATAATATGGTTCAAGACAGCCAGGAAAAGAAAGCCGTTAAAAAAAATATTTTTTTCTATCACTTACTAATAAGATACCTATTCACCGGGGAAAAAACCAAAAAACCCAACCCATAAAAAAAAGCATGTCTACAGTAAGCAGAGATTTTTCAGGGCCACATTTCCTCTGGCACTGTCTTTTATAGGTTCTAGCTAGGTAACACAGCTGAACATGTGACACAGATATCAACTTTCTGTCCAAAATACCTGAACCTTTTCCTTCATTTGTCAAAAACTTGCAGCATTGCAGTTTCTCTCAGGTCTGCCCCTCTCTATCAAATGTGACTGAAACTTATTAGTGAGTTTGAAACTTCCAGAGAAAGGTGGGAAAAAGAGTGGGAACTGGAACCAACTACTCAACCAAATGTCTCATTTACTTTGGAAATTAGGAATTATTATACTCTTTCTAATTGCTAAAATAATTTGTAGTAAGATGCTTAAAGATGTCTGTAAATTTGCTGCTATATAGCATTTCAGATCACTACCGCAAAATATTCTAGTGCTGCATAGAATGCCAGTTATCTTGTTTTTGGTTCTCTAGTTCATCTATCTAAACGTCAGGGACTGACTGTTCTGCTTTCATTTCTATGACTGTCTGAGGGGTTATGGGGAAAATCAGTGAAACTGGAGCTTTGTCACTTATTGGCTCTGAAACTAACTTATTTGTGCAGAAGAGAAATTACATAAGCACGTCCTCATCTTGTTTCATCATGACATGAGAAGCCTTCTTTCATTTCAAAGTCTACTTCTCAGGCTGTGCATACTGTAAATTACACTATTCTGAAAATCGGTGCGAATAAAATACATCTCTACATGTCCATACCTGACATCTGAGATTACAGCATAAAGAAAGAGAGGGTAAAATTGCAAAGGATTTCTGGTCTCACAAATTCCACTCAGGCCTCAGAAACTGAAGCTGTTTGAGCACCACTTAATACAAAGCCATTTATTTCACTGTCAAACTACAATTCCATAGGGAAAAAGTTTTGTTTTAGGAAAAGCCTCTCCTTTACATAACATTAAGCAGTAAATCGTCACAACAAGTGACTTTTTCTCTTACAGAGAAATGTTAGCAAAAAAACCCGTGCAAGATCCTGCTTCAGAAAGTCAGTATATATTCATTACAAGCATTCCTTTCCTCCTTGGAGCCAGTGAGTTCCTACCAGCATGAGCTCTGAGCCTACATGATAAAGATTCCTCCTCTCTTCATTTGCGAGCTTCTTGTTCAGCACAACTCTCAGTGGACTTTCAATGAAATCAATCTTATATTTTATGCCTATGGTTCCCACCAGAAATATCTAACTTTATTTTTTTTTAAGTAAGCATACAGAGGTGGAAATAAAAGCAACCTCTTCATAATTTTTCTGGTTTTATTCACTTCTCCCAAAGCCTTCCTTTTTTCCCTGAGCATACTGCTGAGCTCTCAAAATGCCTTTCTCCACCAGGTGGTGAATAGCCTGTGCACAAGGGGCTTTACTGTCCATCACCGTTTGACCCATGTAGTCAAAACAGCTTAGCAAAATGACTGGCAGGCGCTAATACCAGATGTGAACATGCAGAGATGAAGGCCAAAACCAGAGCAAAATATTACTAAACAAACAATGCTTTGCATGGTAACATTTGGGGAGGCACAGAAAAAAGCATGTAAATTTGGGCTGCTCCACTTGTCCTGTCAGAGGCTGGAATGATTTTTGCAGGTTATTGATGGGTACATGGCACAAGGGGATTTGAAGTTCACAAGTACATTCATTTGCTCATGGGATAGGTCAGGTGGCCCAATGTATCTAGAGTAGATTTATTTTACTTATTTGTTTTTTAATTATATTTGAAGAAAACTATAGTTAGCCTGACAACTGTATCTGTATTATTGTTGATACTGTGCTTGTCAGACATAACCCAGCAATGAGGATATGGAAGGAAATATCTTTAATGATTTTCAGTGAAGCCTTTGTTGTTTAAACAGTGAGCTATGGGTGATTTTTTTCATAAAGAAAACAGTATCATGACCCATTATTGGTGAAAAGAGAAGGCATGGGATATTCCTGCTGTAATGGATTTGTAATCTGAGACACTGACTCAAAGCTCCTTGAAACTTAAAGCAAAATCCACAGTTCTCCAAAAGAAGCAGGACTGGCTCAGACACAGAGAAGCAAACAATTTTTTCTTGAGCAGTCTCTTTAATTAAAAAAACTTAGCTTGAGGATGGCTGAATTGTACAAAATTGATGAATCCTTTTAGTCAAGATAAGAAAAAGGAAATAATATTTTAAAAACCCCAGAAATTAATAAAACCCCTTGCTTTCCCTGTCTTCCCTCTTTTCTTTGTTCCCTTGAAGATAGCAGTCCTTGTTTTAGGAGAAGAAACCCATTCCTTTATTTTAAATTTTTCAGTTCATGATCTTATTTTGAATTCGGCTATCTAGTTATATCAAGATTTTTTATTTTAATGAGAGAGGTGAACATTCCATATTAGCTTGATGCAAATTCAATTTTAGCAATTTCCCCCCCTTGGTTCAAAGTAAAAATTACTCATTTTCCTGTATCTAGGAAGGACCGAGGGAAAAAACCCCACAAAAAGGCTTAGAAGAGATAACATTTGGAGTTGCTTTCCTGTCAGGGACAACTCATTTCTAGGCTACAATAAACAAAATCTAGAAGAAGGAAGAAAGAAAATATACTTGCAAAGAACTGCAGTTATATCTGGAAGAAACAAATCACAAAGATTTTCTTCATTCTTTATGTTTATAGTCATATATTGAAAATAATGGGACAGATGAGTAAATAGCAAAGATTATGAAAGAAAATGAGCATGGAAAGCCCATTCTACCATCTTTTAGTTCACACAATTTTTTGAGATTCGTTTTACCCACTGGACACATGTGCATACAATCCAAATCAGTCTCACTGTGAGACTTATTTTAAAAAACACTTTGTGAAATTGAACTTGAACACTGAAATAATGTAGTTCATTAAAGAACTCATCTGTGTACCAGTCTTGTTATTAAATGAACCATTCAGTTTAATTTTTTCTAATTTACAAAGCCTTTTTGGGATAATCAAAAAATTGAGCATACCACACTGCCATATGTACACTTTAAGACAATTAGATGTTCAGTATCGAGATTCCCACGAAGAGGAATAGCTATGAGCCCTATTCTTTTTTAAAACTCGAAAAAGCATTTGCATTTTCATGACTTTCTTTAACTGCTCTCTTCTCTTCTCCTCTCCCAGACTTTCTTCATCCCAGCTCCATTTTGGATGGGTGTTGCAATTTATGTTTGTTGATGTTTGAATTAAGGGTCTATGAAAAAGACGCAAAGATACTGGTAATATCTGCCAGACTTGCTTGTGCTGTTTCAGAGAGCAGAACTGAGTGCTGACAGCTCTCTGTATTCTGCTTAATGATTTTATCTTAGTTTGTTTATCTAAGGATTTTAAATGTTAAAAAATGTCATTTAAATCAAACAAGCAAAAAAGTGTCATGATAAAGAAATAAAATAAAAAAAAAATCACAAGGTTCATCTACCATAAACATATGATTTAAGGGTTGTAATTCACAGTAAATTATACCTACAAAATACTGCAGTTCCACTGGCCAGTGTAGCCACTGACTGGCATTAGATGGAGAGCTGAACTGGATATCTAACTGTTCATTGCCTAATACTCTAGGAAATGGTTATACTTTTCCTTTCATTGAGTGTTTTTAGATTTCATCCTCCTCAAAATATCCTGTGACATGAATTCAGGCAGTTACAGTTTGACTCCTTCAGATCTGCCACTCATTCACTGGTTTTAAGACTACTACCCAAGCTGCACGGGCCAGTAACTAAAGAGATCTTGAGGTTTTCTTGAATGTGCAAATCTTCCCTCTGCATGTTCCCCTTGCCACATCTGCCTCTGCAGGTCTCTGCTATGGTGGGACAGCTGTGTGAATTCCTGCTTCTTCAGTCAGACCCTTTTTGCCTGAAACAGGCAGGCTGAGCCACAGCACAAAAGGACACACAAAGCATAAAATGGGTAAGAATAAATACATACAAAGAAATTTGTGCTCTACCAAGCTGTTTACATGGGAAAGACCCTCTCCAGAAGTCAAAATCCACCTCTGCTGTCTCATTACCAGCGAGTCAATCTGGGAGGCAGATGTTGCCTGGGCTGATAATGTTTAGCAGTGCCTGGTATCCAAATTAAAATGCGGCGTGTTTACCTGTTCTCTTGCTCTGCTCCCAGTTCAGAAGGTGTGCAGGAGACTGCTAGAGGGTTTGAAGTGGTTGGTAGCTTTCATGACACCTCCATCCAACTGAGCTGCCCGGAGATTTGAACTGTGAGGGTAATCCCAGAAGATTTTGTAAATTTAGTGCTGTCTTGACTTGCAAGTAAGAGTCTCTCACATGTCTTCTCTCTTACCCCAAGAATAATGTGTTGCTTAATTTTCTGTCCTAGCCTGTAATTTCTTTACCTCATAACTAAATTTCCTATTGTGTGTTCAAAAAATTTTATTTTATCAGGAATACAGTATTTTTACAATAGGAAAACATTGAGGAACTATTTACTTACTTAATTGTGAGTTGCTTGAAAAAGCAAATCCTTCTTACCCCAAACTCTGAAGCATTTCAGCACTAAGCTGTGTTTTGCTGTGGTGCTATACTGTCTTCATGAAAGCTGTTGTCAGGTAATCTGAGGCGCCCATGCTTTGCAGGACCCAAATCTCCTCTATGAACTGTGTCTCCTCTGGGGTCTGCAAAATCTCCCCTGGACAAGCCACATAATGCAAAATAGTAAGCAGGAGAGTCTGGCTCACAGTGAATAACATAATCAAACAAAAATTCAGGTCTCATCAGACACTGTGACCCAATATCCACAGGGATCTTAGTATTGAGCTGACCTGACACGAAAGATTTAGTGCCAGTTTAAAAATCAAAGTGTTCTGCCCTTTTTGTAGTCTGTTTTTCTTGCTTGTTTCTTTAAAAGGGTTTGAAATGCACACTCATTTTTTTCAGGATCATGACAAATGATGACATACTGGTAAAAATATAAGAGAGCTGAACAACCTTAATTCTTTTCTTTCAGTAGTGTCTGCATTTTTAATTGTTTGTAAAGAGCCATAGGCCATCTGAAAGCAGCTGTTCCATTGTTTTGTCTAAGCAGCAAAATGTGGGAAAAGTGTAAAAGAAATAACAAAGTACATGCAAATTGTCAACAAACACACAGACACACAGGTCCTGGAGGTTACGAGGTTTGGCAGCTCCTGAAGCATCCACAGCAGTTTGGATTTAAACTCCCTCTGGAGAGGTCCCATCTGGTTCTGTAATACAGACAATATTAACAGCAGCCAAAAGTGAAACTCTCCTTAAGATTCTAGGATTAAAAGAGGAGCGAATGGTTATTAGACGAAAAGAGTATTACCTTGATAACAAACACAAAACAACATTTACAGCTTGGAAGGAAAGCAAAGAATTGCATTTAGTATTGTGCTTTGGTCCTGACAAGAATTCCTCTGCTGCTTAAGCTAGATAATATAGACTTTCCATAAAGTCATTTGACTTATACAATGTCTCATTTAAAGAGAAAAAAAATCAATAAGTCCAACTTCCTATGTGATTTTAATTTACTGTCCCTATTTAAATGTGTATTTTGACTACTCTCCTGCCAAAGAGTACCAATACAATATTCCCTGTGTAGGGAATTGTGGAAAAAAATTGGAACCTGTGGGAGATGGGGGAAGAGAGGAGGGGACTCCTCAACCATTTTTGAAGCAAATTATATTCTCTAGCTGCCAAAATAAATTAACTTTGCAGAAATAAAAATGTGCTCTGTATCAGATTCTGACCTTGAAAGTGTCATGAAAACAGCTTAGAATTGAATATGCACTGAAAAAAATAGGCCCTGGTATTAAGTAGTACACATCACAGTATTTGTTGTAAGTTTGCATCTGTGAAGGACTCTAAAGGCAGTAAAAAAACTTACACAAAGTACAAGTTAATTATTTCTTAAGTTTAGAAAGCTAATTCAGATAGTGTATGTCATCATGTCATGTGCCTCCTCAATAATGTTAGTTATTTGTAATTTTCTAGGCACTTGGGGAGTCCAGGATTTGAAAAAACCATTAATAACACCTGAACACCCAAACCTTACAAGGCCAGGCATAAGACAATAGATGACAGTTTGCAAAAAATACCTGACAGGAATAAAAATAAACCTGTTGTGGCAACATCAAATGATATGGTCAAGAGTACTTTCTGCTCATTAATAGGTCCACCATCTTCAAGATTCTGGTAAATAAAACGAAACCGAAAATGCCTTTAGGAAAACAACTAGGCATTTTTGCATATTTTCATGGGGAATTTTATCTTGGTACACATGCACTGTCCAAATTTATATGGGATGAAAGGATCCACATATGCACTGCATGCAATCAAACATTTTTAATGTATGACTTTTCTGCAATGATCCTGTTCTCCAAGACATATTATTTATACCCTTTATTCCTTCATCCCTGTTCCATACCTGACTGTCTGCTAGAGGCCCTGTGGGAGATTCCACCTACCAGAGAGATAAGAAAATTAGTGTAAGACAAGTAGTGTTTGCTTGCTGACTGCAAAATATGACCTCTGTGACTAAAAACTCCAGACAAACATAAATAATGACTGGAAGGCAGTTATTTACAGCTGAAGTGTGGCTGAGGTATTCAGAAGACTTCAAAGCTGGTGCTTCTCTGGGCTCTGTGCTATAAAAACCCTCAGTACTCAGAAGGAGACTCAGAAACATACAAGGACAAATCTCAGGCAGAGAAGCCCAAAGAGCTTTATCAGTTTCCACAAATTATAAGTGTGCTCATCATCATATGCTAATGTAATTAAGTGTGCCAATGATGAAACTCTTCAGATCTTCAGAAGAGGTATTGGAGCTGAAACAGCAAGGACATTATCCATCACTGTGACCCACAAAGTAATACAGAAGTTTACAGAGAACCCTGAGCTGAAATGCAAAAGTCTGAAGTTACTTTTTGTGCCATGAGTTGGTCATGGGTGAGCTAGCTGCTCTGAGGAGGGAGTGGAGGCAAGACAGTAAGTGTGCTGGACCTTTCAGCGACCTGCATGTGATATGAAACTCTGATTTAATCACCTGCCTCCTCACTGTGGCAGAATGTTGTTTAACATACATGATATGCTCTGTTAGTCCAGTATGAAGAGACATTTCAAGCACCTTAACTTAGGGCCTTACCTGTGTGTTCTTAAAGCATACTGCAAAGCTGCATCAGAGGTTTGGGTTCTGCTGGAGGGTGGGCCCTCCCTTGGTTGTGCCGCTCAAATGGTACCCTTTGACATTGCAGTTAATGTCCTGAGAGTATCTGCAGATTATTCCCCAGCCTTCCCTCACCCTCTGTGCAGCTGTGCTCTTGTGGGACATGACGGTACTGGCACTGCCTGAATGAGACACAGCCTAGCCCATGATGTGGACATTTTCAAGGGTGCTCCCTTGGCAGCTGAACTCCTTGAGGGTGTATATCTGTCTGCTCACTCCTCATAATCCTCAGTCATTCCAGATAGTTGTCTAATGGTTAGGCTGTGTTTTTTTTTTTTTAATTTTTTTTTCTTTCTTTTTCCTGGATGATCCTTTTTCATGAGGTTTTTGTCTTCTATTTCAGCTTTTTTTTGCTGTCTTTTTTTCATTTATGAGAATCTTACCTGCGTTCCTGTCACATATTTCATTTCATTTTCTGAAGAAATGGCATCTCAAAGTATTCATCCAGTCTTCAAGTGCCAGTTTTTCAGATCACCAGTAGCTTCACAGACCGTGAACAAAAGGGACTAAAGTGCCTCAGCACAGTTCACATGATTCAATTTCACCTGAATAAAATCAGTCTCTGTCCAGTCGTAATGCAGGAGATAACCACTTGATATATTCATTTATTGGTACATAAGAAAGGTCTGTCTTGAAGGAAAGCTACAGAAATAAGGACAATTGGAAGAGCAGAGAGAATAAAATAAATGCTGATGCTTTGTTCTGACGCTTTGTTCTCAGCATATTAGAGTGATTCAGCAGCCCTTCTCTGCACGAAGTCTGCACACAAGGAAGACAATGCTAAGACTGACAGATATAAACTGACTACTTACTGGCAGGTTTCACTCAGGCAAAAATCCTCTCCAAATTTGCTTTGGAAAATGCCCAGTTCCTCATGGCTTTCTGGAAGCCTTATTAAAATTCCAACTAATAATAATAATAAAAAAGTTAATTAAATCTGAAGCAGATTAGGTCTTCTAGTGGCCTATTCCAAATGACAAATAAGAGATTCTCTGAAATTAACAGATGAAGCTGAGCCTGTTCTGTGGAACTTCAAGCTGAATATTCATCCCAATATTCCACCTTATCTACAGAGCACTGCGTCATCAGGAGCACTGACTGTGTTTTCCCTAAGAAGGAAGCAGGAATGAAGGGTAGAAGTTAAAAGAAAACAAAGGCAAAATTATTTTCTGCCTTTTAAAGTACCTCTCTAATACACTTTATTCTCTAACAGTTCAGTGCATACTACAGAAAACTCACCATCAGACAAGGAATGGTCACTGTGATATCAGTGAGACATGATCTCAGTGGTACTGGAATTTCACATTGGTGAGAGATCACTTTTTTTTTTTTTTTTTTTCACTCTTAAAAACACTACTCGATGAAAGCAAAATTAGAAATTATTTGGACAATGGAGCTGAAGATTTATTTCTAAAATGCTTGAGAATGCAGTCATCTATGGCACAGAAAGTTCCACTGTCAGAAACATTTCATGAAATTTCTTCTATTAATTTCATGTTGCTACAGTCAATTACCATCTTAAATCAACGAGTAAATGTTATACAGAATTGTCTTGAAGAAAAGCAGTCAATATCTTTCATCCCTAGGGATGCTGGAGCTTTAAGGGAGATTCTGAATTGCGTGCACCTAAATAATGTGTCTTTGTTTAAAATGTAACCAGCTACCAGTAATTTTACAAACTACTTAGTACAGCTTTACTAAGTTCCTTTTCACTACTGGGTTTTCTTTAGGTCACAACCAAATGAATTATTCAAAAGACTTATATGTTAAACGAAATTATTTTAAAAATTCTATCCTTAATCCTATGGCAAAAATTCTTCATTATAAGGATCATGATACATGCCCTCTAAAATTGTCATATAAACTTTGACCACTTCATTTTTAAATATACAAATATGTAGTAAAATCTTGTCTGTCCAAAATAGATGATTAATCCAGATACTGACAGTCAGATGCTTTAAAAAAAAATAGTTGAATGGGATTTGAATGTGGTGGAAACCTTGAACTCTGCTCTCTACAAACTGCTACAAAAAGCTTTTGCAGAAGTTTCAAATAATAACAATATATACTGTAAATTCTGACTCTCAGCTTCACAGGTTAACCCTTTAACATACAGCTGTGCCTCCAGGTCTGTGTGTCCAAATGTGTGGTGTATGCATGCACTGTGATGAACCTCCTAGTATTACAAAGAGGATTTCCAAAATGATTTGGCAACATAACTTAAGGTGTCCAGAGTCTATCAGAGCACAGGCTTTCATATAAATCACAACCCTCTGTAAGACTCCAGCCCTGGGAGATGCCGGCTCATGGGCTGGGCTAGGAGTTTTACTTTATATATAGATACAGAGTTCTTTAATACCTCGAGATAGCATCAAGAGAATAAGCCATGAACTTGTTCTCAAGAGATTTCTTTATTAATTTAGAGAAGCAAAGCACACATGCTAGACAAAAATGTTCCAGCATGATACTGACTAAGGATATACTATTAATCCGCTACCCTTAAGTCAAAATTCGACCAATCCACAACCCTTAAGTCAAAATCCAATAAATCCACAACACTTAAGATCCAATCCCTCCAGCTCCAAGCCACCCTAAGCATCAAGAAAGCAGCAAAGAAAGAGAAGCAGAAGGAGTAAGAAGAGAGGAGGAGAAAGAGGGAGAGGCAGATAATATAGCTACCACTGAAACCTTGTAGGAGACCAGCTCTCAAGTTCAATGGCAGGGCTGCAACACGAGGCAAACACATGACTGTGGTTTTATTTGCTCTGCTCCCTATGGCCAGCTCTTCTACGTGGGGTCTCTGACCCACAGGCCACTCTGGGGTTCCAAGTCAGGGTGAGGGGCAGTGTTGTCACAGTCTCTGCCAATCTGAGCTGGTTTAGGGGCTGCAGGAGGTGTGGTGTGTTATAGTTTTCCTGGGCTGTTTGTGACAGACAGCTACTCTGGGACACCCAGGGGCTGCCATGGGGGATACAGTGTCACCCCACCTCCATGAGGTTCAATTCATGACTTCCCACTTCTCTCCCCCCGCCGCCCCATCCTCACAGGGTGATTCTGACCCAGTAGTCACTGATCTGGTGTCTAACACCCCCTAAATGAGAAACTAAAGTCTGAGCCAGCAAATTTGAAACATAAAAGCATAAAATTCTACTGTTGAAGCAAAGGAGCTGCACTTTTATTTTGTACGTAGTCTGAAAACAGAAATGGAGATGCCACTAGGCAAAGATGAGACTTTGCACATACCCCAGGTGGAATTTCTTTCAGATTCAATTGCAAATGTAGAAATTTGTACTTTGGTCCAAAAAAGTACCTGGAGAATTCAGATTACGCCCTTTAATTATCTGAGGAGTAGTCCAGAAGAAGCTAAGTTTTTGATGACGCTAGAGATAAATGCTTGATATTCACATAATGAGAAATATTTTCTAGTGGTTTAGCTTCAATTCCATGATTATGCTATTTTGTACCTCTTCAGTCAAAAGGCTGAAGAATTGTTCTGCCAATTACCCATGATTATTGGAGTTTTTTGCCTGTCTCTTTCCCTCACTAATTTAGGTCAAGTTTTCTAAGTAAGAGATAATGCCTCAGGCTTGCTCCAGAGATGGAAGAGATAAGATATTTAAAGTTTATCTTGACCCTCCAGATATTACAGTAATCCACTCTAATACATCCTTGAGGGCTGTGATTGCTTCATTCCTTTTGTAACTTAAGTGATATAATATTACTTAATGGAAGTGTTTTTATCTAACTTTGTCTCTGTTACCAAAGGTCAAAGAATGCTAGACAAAGTCAAAGATGGGAAGAAGAAGAAAAAAAATACATTTTCCATGGCACTTGTTTTCATTATCTTTAGAGACCAGATAATCTTTCTGTGGTGCTCCTCTACAACCTTATAATGGTTGAATAATGCACCCAAATAGTCTTCTGCTCTTGGTGCCTGAGCAATAGAGAAAAATCAAAAGGAGAAAAGTAGAGCAAATATATAGCATGGGTAATGAACTAACACAGCTCTTTTAAGTCTCTGTGGAGATTTTTGCATTTGGAAAGAAGCTTTCATAGCAGTCATGCTATAGGTGTAAAAAAAACCCCCCAAAACCACAAAAAAAACAAACAACGAAAAAGCACCCAAACCATTGATATTCAAATGATGAAGAAATATGGGGTGACAGGAACAGGAATTAAAAAACAGTTATTTTCTCTTCCTCACTGAGCCCCTGACTGCACCTTGTAGGTTGATGAAAGAATTACCATTAAAGAAGACAGTTGAAACAAAAAGGAAATATTTTCAGTACAAATATTTAGGCAAATTGATAAATGCTCATTTAAAAGCATTTGCAGGAAAGAGCATTTAAGGTGAACCAGACTGATGGTAACGAGGGCTGGGGTGTCCGTGGAGCAAGAGAATGGCATCCTGCTATGACTTGAAGAGGCATATAGGAGAACTGGTGACTCAGAGAAGTTGCATTTGACAGTGTATTGATTTTGGCTGGGGTTAATTTTCTTCACAGTGGCTAGAAGGCTGCTATGTTTTGGGTTTGTGCTGAAAACGGTGTTTATAATATAGAGATATTTTGGTTACTGCTGAGCAGGGCTTATGCAGAGCCAAGGTTTTTTCTGGTTTTCATACTGCCACAGTGGTGAGGAGACTGGGGGTGCATGGGAAGTTGGAGGAGACACAGCCAGGACAGGTGGCCCCAACTGACCAAAGGAATATTCCGTATCATATGACATCATGCTGGGCATATAACGTGGTGGGAAGAGGGAGGAAGTGGAGGACCTTCAGAGTGATGGCATTCATCTTCCCAAGTCACCATTATAAATGATGAAGCCCAGATTTCCTGGGGATTGCTGAACACCTACCTGCCCATGGGAAGCAGTGAATTAATCTCCTGTTTTGCTTTGCCTGTATGTCCAGCTTTTGCTTTCCCTGTTAAAACTGTTCTTATCTCAACCCACAAGTTTTCTAGCTTTTACCCTTTTGATGTTCTTCCTGATCCCACTGTTGGGGAGCGAGTGAGTGGCTGTGTGGAGCTTGGTTGCTGGCTGGCGTCAAACCATGACAGACAGCTACAGCAAGAAGAAAGGGTCCCTTTCTGTAATTTTGGTGAATCAAGAGGAACATGTGGTAATTTTGTGAAAAATATGAGTAAAAGTGTGTTGTTCTGTCATGGCCATAGTGTGTAAGGCTGACTTAGTAAAGGATGAGACTTCAGCATGAATTTTGGTAGTGAGGGTGAATGATCTTTCCTCACTTAAGCATTTAGACTAAACTGTTCATAGTATAAACTGTCATGCGTTTTTGTGCATGTGTGCACACACTCTTATGTCAAATATTACCTAGGTTTCAGTTAATTTTTGTTATGTGAATCAAGTATGAAATAACATTTGCACACTGTTCACTGGGGACAGTTTTGTATGCTTTGCAGACACTGACATCCTTAGTGCTACACAGGAGACTTTTCACAACAGTGTGATTGTACAGAACAGGGTTACCATATATACTCGATGAAAAAATGAACTCAAGGAAGGATTTATAAGTCCATTGACTTAACGCTACCTGGAATTCATTGTGTTTGGATTAGAGGTTGTGTTAGTGTTAGAGTACTGCTAATAAATCCAATGCCATCATGTGTTTTTCAGACAAAAAGATGAGAAAAAACAAGGTATAATAATTCCCAGAGAAGGGACACTAATGGTGTGCAGAGCTGGAGCCATGAACACCTGAATGCATCTATGTGACCTGTGGCAGCCAGTTTGTTCTTTCTGTACCAATGCTACTGCATATGTGAATGTAGCATATAAGCTGGCATGTTTCTGACAGCCTCTCCACTGAAACAATGTGTGGCAGAAAGCACTGTGTCTGCGTGACAAGGGAATAACAGTCTATGGTTCATGGTGTTGTTACTGTCAAGGAAAAAAGTACACACACTGTTTCAGCAAAACATTGAAATTATTTTGCCAGTAAGACTAGTAAAAGAAGCAATTAAAAAGTGTTTCTATTAATCCTCTCTCTTTATACTGGGTTAGAAGGCAGCAGGTTCTTTCCACGAAGTACAGGAAGAGCTTAGATATATATAATTTTGAAGCCTTGTGGAATTGCAAGCTCCCTCAGAAGACCGTTACTTGAATCAAGTGGTTTTGAAAAAATAAGGAAGCTGAGGTACCCCATATACCAATTCATGAATTCAGATTATTCCAGAGTCTAAGAGATTCAGGTAAACAGTAAGAAACGTTCTTGCTTAGTCTGGCAGACTGATGTCTCATTACCAGGCTTCTGCAGAAGTTCCTAAAGGGAAGGTTCCTCTCTCACAATTGAAGGTAAGACATTGGCCCTAGCAGATGGGGATTATCCAAACTGAAAAGAATTTATGGCCTTTGTTATGAGGTGAAGACTATACAAAAGTAACACGTGAGTAAGTGAGACCTTGGCTGTATCTGCCCATATCTTGTGGACCATCAGCACACAGAAACATGTAGAATTGTGAGTCCACGGAGAATTCACTCTGTAGAACCCCAAGATTGTCAGAGGTCAGCAGGAAGGTCAGAGCAAGCACCCAGTCACCTGAGGCCATGGTTCTAGTGGGAGCTGGAGGGGAAGGTGAGGCATTGGGCTGGACTGGGGTGACTGTGAAGCTCGCGAATGTCGTAGAACAGAGGTGTAAAGCTCTAGACTGAAATTGCTATCTACCCACCACAATGCTGCTGCTTAACAAATGAATTGTAAATTTTAAGTCCATAGGTGGTGTGTGCCTCTCCTTTCAGTGATCACACTTCTAATTTCCTCTGTGAAATCCAGGCTGAAAAGTCATGCTGTGACATTCATTATGCTGAAAAGGTATACTTTTATTCTGGAGACTGCAAAACACTGGGGAAAACTTACAGAGCAACTGGAAACTCATCTTGTTTGAAGAGAGAAAAGCTCTGACAAAAAAGCAGAATCTATCACTGAAGTAGGGAGTTACAATAAATGAGTGGTCATTTTGCCAGTCTAAAGCCACTCGACCTCAGACTTGGGAGTTTCTCCATAAACTTCAAAAAACTCAGTGTAGTGGGTGACAAAAGGAACAATTAGTCAGTTACTGGGAGCCATAGAGGGTAAGCAAGTATCTAATGTGTCATTTATTTTTTTATGGTTGAGTAGAAGTTTACACACAGATCACCTTGATTTTTTAAGCAAATAAATTATCAACCCTTGAGCTGCACTCTTTTATACTTACATTTAGTTGCAGAGTCTTCCCAAATCTTCTCATTTCCTCTTAAAGATACTTACAGTTTTAACAAATGCTTGTAGATTCTCTTTAAAGCACATCATTTATCAAAGCAACTAAGGCAGATGTTTTGCTAAAAGATATGTAAAGGGATTACATTAGTTGAAGATAATCTCTGAGAGCAAGAGAGAACACTATATAGTGCTGAAAGGAGATTCACCCTTTATTTTATGAATACTGAGCTGAAGATAAAATCAAATGAGATCTAAAATTACTAAAATGTGAGTTACATAGAAGTATTGCAAAATCTTCTGTGAAATTTAACAGAAAACATTTTATGTTTTCTACTTAAACATGTTTTGCAAAGGTTTAATGTGCAGATATAAAAAACTGACATCTATTTTGCTACAGTTCAAAGTTACAGTGTCTATTTCAGATCTATTTCTAAATATAGAAAATCCCTCACGTAATATATCTAAGGAAAATTAATACAAGAATTCTTCATTTTCATTGAGAGACCGAGAAATTTGAAGTTAAAATTTCCAACTTTAGTTATTAAGAGAGAAATTTATCCAGCAGTAAATTTCACCCTCAAAATATTTCTGTGTGGAAATTGTTGCCCCTAGAGACATTACATAGCTCAAAAAAACATAGAAGGAAACACAAACTGACCTTTATAATCACATATCAAAGCTTGTTTACAAATCCCTAATTAAATAATGCAGATAAAAGTGGTCACGCCTCACCTCTCTAAACACTGATTCCAAGATTCTAGAATTCCCACTTAGTGTTGAAAAGCATGATTAAATACCACAAAATCTTAGCTTATTGATGGACAGTAGGTTCAT
>JAWMRA010000090.1:23948357-23965564 GCA_035584735.1 Pseudotriccus pelzelni | reverse complement strand
AGGTTCATTTCCTTGACATATTGATCTTGGCTCAGATCATAGACTTGTTTCCTTCTCATGGACAGAGTAACTGATACTGTCATTCCAAATTGTTATAATTAGTTTCAAATATGCTGAAATTCATAGAGAAAAAAAAAATTCTCATATATATTTTTTAAGTCCTCAAAAGAAAAAATGTCCTTTGCCGTCCTTTCCTTCTGTAGCAGCTTTACCAATAAATTTAGAAATGTCACTTTTGTGCCTTGCTCTTCAGCAGATGCTGCTCTTAGTTAATAAAAGGGAACTAATGGGGTAAAGATGAAAGACAATGGATGCCCTAGTGATCAGCCAATACAGAAAAGCTGATTATAAAGAAGTTCATTATCAATGTGAAAAGGTCTGAGAATTTAATTGAAAACCATCTGTTTCCTCCATATTTGTATAGGGTTTATGACAGTTGAATTTCAGACTATAGAATAATCCTAAATGATAAAAATTGTCATTCACCATTGTTATGTTTTTTATTTTCAAGGCTTTACATGTTGGAAACCTACAGCTAAACATGAAACATCAGTGAAAATGTACAGGGCAAACACTACATTTCACAACAGTGAGGCTTTGTGATTGAGTACTAAACACCAGACAACAAGAGTTTTATATTGGACACACTGACATACCCTTCATTGTTGCGTCATGGGATGTTGCTAATATGACCAAACTCAACAGCAAATAGTGTGTAGCACTTTAAATTAACTAAATCCATTTTTATTTTTATTTGAAAGAAAGCCAAATATTGTTGCGTTTACAGAAAATCTCAGATCATGCAACTCATTCCCTTCAAATAAATAAACCTTTACAATGAGGTTGGCATCCCTGCCAACAGCAGGAATGCACAGCTCACAAGCGATAGCGTGATAAATGTCAGCTTTGGTTCAAGTTCAGCCCCTTAAAGTCCATATTCTGAAGGTAAAGATGCTGGCATACTGACTAGGCAATCTTGGGGCAAATTAAGAAAACAAAATAGCGTATTTCCCCATAGTAATTCCGGAGTGTGTGTGGTCCATGTTCTACTTTCAGATATTTTGCTTGCAACTGAACTCCTGGGAATGACAAGTTCCAGGCTGTGGTCACAATCGCTCATTAGAAAAAGTATCTCTTACATCATGCCCCGTTTAGGCAAGCAAATTGAATGTACCAATGTCAATAAAATCTAACGTATACAATCAAACTCTGTATTTGACCAAGGGTCTTTCTTTCTGGGCCATAATTTTCATGTTATTGTATTTGTCTTGCATTGTGGAGGAGTTTTCATCATGTGTTTAATGCTTTGTGGTGGGTGGCTGTGAGGGCAATGGAACAGGAAAACAAAGGTCTGAGCTGATAGGATTACAAATGCCTGAGCTGCAGGCTAGCTGTATTTTTGCATGCCACGGGTCCTTCAGCAGAGCCCTGTGGGTAACAGGCATTTTTCAATCATTATCCCAGTTAGATTCTTGGGAAACTTTTATTTTTAATAGCGTACTGTAACTAGGCCTCCTTCAGTGACTTATTATGTTTTAAACGTGTTAATTATACTGTGAAGCCTTGTGCAAAATTAAGTCACGTCCTTAGCACTGTTCTGATTTCTCTGGTGTCAAAATAACAGTAGGTACTGTTGGAAATGTTTGCTAAGTTCTGCAGGAAGCCTGGCTGAATTTAATACAGAGCTATCATTCTGCTGTTTAGCTGCCATTTATTCAGTTGCATGCTTAGTCTGACTTCTTGGAAGCAGAAGACTGTTCTTGCAGGGACAACTCCCAGTAGCACAGTACAGCAAATATGCCTGGGACCCGTCACTTACTTGTTTATTATAGCTGTTCCTAATGTGCCTACTGAATTGCCCCTCAGAGCACCCAAACTATGCTGAGACATGTAGAAAAAACCCTGATGAAAGGGAGAGTGGTGGCAAACAGGACATCCTACCTACATATATGCTGCTGAGGATATAGAAGATCTTTCAATTCCAGCAAAAATATATTCTGATTAAAACTGGAACACTTGTTACTTTCCTATTAAAAAGCACACAATACTTTCATCTGCACCCAGGCATGCCAGTGTGTGTCAAAATCCACTCTTGGCATTCTGTCCTAGCATATTGTAAACAGAAAATAATGGTATGGAGTGATTCCTACCCTTAACTATCACTTAAGTGGTAAAACATGAACAGAATGTCACAGTTCCTACAGATAAAATTATATCTTTTGTTTCATACTGTTGCAAGTACTTTTGGGTCACCATCCAGAAATAAGTAAGCCATAAATGAAACAACTGATTTTTGTTTGGAGAGTAATGACTTCCCAAGGACAGTTTATAGGGAAATCCATTTGCATTTGGTCAATGGGCTTCAGAAATTTCACAGCTCTAAATAAAATAATTGAAATGAAAACCTGCTTATATGTTCAAGATATAGAAAAAGGCATTGATGATAGTTTAATAGGACCATATTTCTTGAACTCCTGGGAAGTTCGTTTTTTTTTTTTTCCCTTTTCTTTCTAAATAGGTATAACTGTGACATGGCAGACTTCAAGAGAGATGACTTGTAGTTTTATCACAGAAGTGTATCCATAAGGCCTGTCCATCAGTTCCTGGGGCTGGTGCGCTCAGAGCAAGTTTAATCCCTGTTTCAGTTTCCCATCTGTGAAATCGGGGTGATTTATTCCTTCTTATACTCTTTATCCATCTGGTTTTTTGAGCTCTGAAGACTAGGAAATATCTTTTGCTTTTTGGATAAGCAACATGTTGTACAATCCAGCCTTGAAATTGAATTAAATTCTTGCAGCTCAGGAAGCCCTTGTGAAGTGAGGAAATTCACTGACAACTGCAGTTTACAGTCTTATAAACTGAAATAAAAAACATAACTGTAATACATGGTATCAATACAGTGTTACTGCATTATACAGCAATGCAGTTCAATACACCACAGGAATTTTATTACTGCAGTTCAACTTGGTTTCCACAGCCTCTCCAGATCCTCTCCACGTGCAGCTTATTCAGCGTAAAATAATTTTTTTACAGCATTGCTTCATGAGTAAATTCTTTTCTTCATATTATGGATCCCACTGATAGGTAAAGTCAGATTCAGCACAAATGGATATAACAACTTAAAAACCAAATAAACCTGTTGCTTCAAATCCGTGGATCAGAAGAGAAAAATAATCTGAACTTTCTTAATTCTTTTGACCATCCTTTCTTTCTTTATTGCATATGCGTTATTATTCAAGAGAAAATTCTTGCCTTTTTAACTTAAGCTCCCTAGGAAAACTAAGTGTTTTTGAACACTGCTATGTGAGTTACAAGATTAATGTTTGCCAATGGCTAACTGGTGTATAAGTTTCAGGAAATGGAATATATGTTCCTAATTTTGTCTTATTTTTCTTTACCAGAGTTCAAGACTTTTCAAAATTATTTTACCATACTCAAATTACAGATTGGATTGTTTAACTAACAAAACATTACAGGGTATGAAGTGAAAGTGATTAAAGAAACAGGACCTATTTTACAAGAATGTATCTTATCTCATGAAAAAATTTTACAACATGAATCTCTAATACCACCAACATAAAATCTAACATAGTAATAGAGAGTAAACTTGTAGTTCAAGTTGGTTGTATGGCAGAAGAATAAGACTATTTAAAAAGCCAGATATTTAAGTATCCTATAGTCTAAAAGCAGAGTAATGTAAGGAACATTATGGCATTGGATTGCATATTACCTTAGTAGAGACATATTAAAAAAAAAAGATAATTGGTCTTATTAATAATAAGCCTATATTTTGTGATTCACTTTTCATAATACAAAACCTCTGAGAACACATGGCTGTTTCCCAACAAATAGGACATGGTGATTAATAATCAAGCAGCAAAATCTATCAGCACTGGGATATTTTAGATTTTGTAGCTGGCATGCTCGGCTATGTCTGTCCTATTAAAAAATAAATATTGTGTTAATAAACAAGACAAAAGTCTGTAATTTTTAAGTGCAGAGCAACACCAGTTATCCAGATGAACAGACATGTAGAACCTTTATGCTGTGATTTTATTTTTTCTTAGCACAGATCTGCGTAGGGAACTCCTCTATGTTCTAAGGTTTTATCAGTCTGGGTAAAAAGGGAAGGTGAATGATATGAGCATCCTGTATGCTGGACTCGTTTGATGCTGCAGTTCTTATTTAGGGATGAAATATTTCGTTCACTCTCAGCACTGCTCTCTGAAAGCATTAAAATTAATGCAGAAATTTCACTCAATGAAACTTTCCAGTCAGGAGACTAGTTGTTGTCAGCACTGCATTTATTGTTTCTTCATATAAATGTTCAAATTGAATAACTGGGGGACTCACTTTTTTCAGCATCCCAAATGAGCATATTGTGTATAACAATTTTTCGTATGCTGTTGAATCAGC
The DNA here is from genome assembly GCA_035584735.1 of Pseudotriccus pelzelni. Lineage (NCBI taxonomy): Eukaryota > Metazoa > Chordata > Aves > Passeriformes > Tyrannidae > Pseudotriccus > Pseudotriccus pelzelni. The sequence goes on along the minus strand of JAWMRA010000090.1, from coordinate 23,961,148 downwards.
AGACTGCCTGTTAATTGCCTGAAACATTCCCAAATTGGCCATTAGGAAAAAGAACTTCTACAGTACTTTCCTTTTCCCTCTCCCCTCTTCTCCATGTTATCAACTCTCAGCTGAGAAATGAAGTGCCAGAATATTCTCATTTTGTGGCACCTTTCAGTTCTCCACCTGGCAGGCCAGGCATCAGCACATGAAGTGCCTTGAAAATACTCTCTAAAACATTTCTTCCCATACTTATCTGGAAAAAAAATGTGGTGCTTTGCTAGACACTAGTATTATCTGCCATGTAACTGCACTGCTGAAGTTTTCCAAAACACATTACCCGTATGTTAAAGTATTCCCTTAGCTTCCTGATTAATAATAAAATTTCTAATTATATCTCTGCTAACTGAGGATGCTGTGCATCACTATAAATGTACTACCTGGTGGAGGTACCTTTCAGGGGCAAACTTCAGGTGACTCACGGTCTGAACATTCTTTCTGCCTTCATTAACATTAACTGGGCCATGCTATAACCTTTATGTCCCAGCTACAAGCTTTAAGTCACTTTAGGGACAATAACTATTAGCAGCCCTTTATCATTTTACTCAGCTGCAAAGGAATTGTTCCAGAAGGACGCACCTTGGGTGAGGTACCCTGACTTAAGCACATGCCTCCAATACTCACAGGGTTACTACCGTTAGGATCTCTTTACAAAACAAACTCCAACAACCAAACTAACCGCCTTGCTACAGACAATACCATGTGGCTTCAGTATGGACTAAGTGTGATCATCAGGAGAGGTCAGCAACTGCTTCCTCTCACCCTACAAACTACCTAAAATCAGAAAAGGTTTTGCAGTTGTCAGGGTCTTTCCCAAAAGAGCCATATTTCTACCATCCCTGAGACTCCCCCAGTCAAAATAAAAGGACCTGTGTTTGGTGTTTGGTTTTTTCCACCCAGATGATTTAAATTAACCCTTTTTTCTGTCATGCTGAAAAATGGCTTCATAATTTTAGTGGAAATAAAATGGCATTTAATGGATTCAGGCAATTTTATGGTCAGCAGTCTGATGCTGCAGTACAGAGAGTGGCAACGCTGAGCCTCGGGATTTGGAGACAGATATTTGAATCCTGTTTTGTAATTACATTGATAGTCACATGAGTCACACAGTCTGGCCTGCATGTCCACACTCTCTAGCTAGTGTGGATTTGCAGGGTGAGACAGATATGCTCTCTAGTAACAGTGTTCTTTTATTCCCTTTTGGACAATGGATGTCTCTATCATTGAAAAGGAGACAGATGCAGGTGTTTGCCCTCCTCATATCTGAGTGATGGTTCTTGGGGCTCAACCTTTTCCATGTATTTGCAGTAACATCTGTATTAAATAGCCATACCCAGATGTTGCAAGAAACCTGTGGCCACCCAGGGAACACATGGTTGTCACTCAGATGCTTTTGTTACTTTTCAACAGCAGTTGGACGCAACTGAACTTTCCCTATATACTATAGGGAACATTTTTTCCCAGTGAACATTTCTGGTAGAACAGATAGAACTTTCAGTTAAAGGTTGCTTAATATTTGCCTTTGCTGCTTTGGTCAGAGTATTCATATGTTGAGTCACTGCTCCATCGTTCAACTCTTACAGCTTCTGTGGTAGATTAGGGTAGCTTGTTTTGCTCATATATAAAGAAGTGTTAAACTTATTTAAGTACTATTTTAGTGGGCTTCCTTGCTTTTAGAAAAGACTTTGAAGTCTCTCTGGGATTTGAATATCTTCACAGTGGAAGGCTCCAGAAACTTTCTAGGGAACTTTTTACAGTGTTTTATTCCTCTCACAGCAACCCCTTCTTTTTTTATTCTGTTTATATAGGATTTTCTGTGTTTCAGTGGTGCCTCCTGTCCTGTAACTGGGCTCTAAGAAGAGTCTGGTTCCATCAGCTTTACTCCCCCATCAGGTATTTTATGTGTATAAAAATAATTTTAAAAAAATAAATGTATGCATTTACCATTCAATATATATTTCTATATTAAATATGTATATTTAATTTATATTTCTCTTCTCCATGCTGAACAATACCAGCTCTCTCAGCCTCTCATATGAGACATGCTCCAGTCCCTACATCATCTTTGTGTTTCTGCTCTATACTTGCTCAGTATGTCCATATCTTTCTTGTTCTGGGGAGACCAGAAAAGGAGCTGTCAATCCAGGTGTGTCTGACCATGGTTGAACAGGGAAGGAGGATCATTTCCCCTGAACTGCTGGCATCATGTCTCATAATGCAAACCAGGACCTCTCCCAGTTATCATCTCTCAAAGATGATTGAGAGAGATCATGCAATGACATCAGACATCTCCCTCATCACTCCTGGATGCAATCCATCAAGGGGCTTGTGTATACTGGCTTTGTTTAAATGCTCCCTAACCTGATGATCCCTCCTCTACTGACAGTAAATCTTCTTTCTTCCAGACTTTCCCTCTGGTGTCAGGGTGCTGGGATTTCCAAAGACTCTCAGGCTTCTGAAGTTCTCTGTTTCACGGTCACCCCAAAGTTCCGAGCCAGTCCTTCCTTGATGTCAGTAGGAGGTCCAACAGTGTTCCTCTCCACATTAGCTCCACAGTAAGTCACCAACAATGCCCTAATGAAAAATGGTTTTTTTGTACTCTCCTATGCTGTCCTTCCTGCAGATATTGGGATAGTTATATTTCCACATGAGGATCACAGCCTGCAACCATATGACTTCACCCAGTTGTTTGAAGAAGACATGTTCTACCTCATCTTCCTGGTCAGGAGGTCTATAGCAATATCCATAACAATGCTACCCATGTTACTCTCCTCCCTGATCCTGACTCTCATCTGTGTAAGCGGTTGAATTATAAATCTCTGAAAAGTTCGGTTCCTTTCTGAGGAGGTAAATATTACAAGAGGCACTGAAAGTCTGTTCACAAATATGTTTCTGTTACTTTGGTTTGACTTTCTGGCTTTGCAATTTTAGTATCTAATTACTGGGCTTGAGAGTAGAGAGATGGCAGATGTGTCATTTCTGCTAAACTGGAGGAAGAACCTGAGCAAAGAGATGCTTATGAATCCAGACATCTGTTCAAACAGAAATTGAGTGGTTTCTCTTTTGCAAAAATTTTCATAAATATTTAGTTACATGACAGGCCCTTTTTTTTTTTCCTAAATTGTGCTAGTAAATATAGAATCAAACAGCATTGATCAATAGTTCAGAGTGGTGTGCATAAAAAACATGACCTTGCATTTATTACTGAAATTTGTTCTGCTATCCTGGGTAGCTTTTACAAAGTCTTACTAAATATTGACTAACTTGCTTCATGTTGCTGTTTTTGGCATCCCAGTCATAGCCTTTTTTTCAGGGTTTAATTTATATTTGTATAAGTATCCTGTACAAAACCAAGCATAGCGGAGATGCATGAATTACTGCATTCTGATATTTTTGCCAGGTTGAAAAACCACCATTCATTTCCACTGGGTTTTTCTAGCTAAATGCATAACCTTACTGAATTCAATGACAGAACTCCTCTCACCTCAGTAGCATTCAAATTTCACCACCTGTCATGCAGTCCATGACAACACTTTAAGAATTACACTGTACAAGGGAGCTCATCAAGGTCTGATAGAAATCCAAATAAATAATGACAACTGTTATTCTTTTAGATATATTGAGAAGCCTTTGTGTTTCTTTTAGTTTTTTTTTTTTTCTTTCAAGCAAAATGTTTAAATGCTTACTGTCAAGGACACAGTTTAATCTTCCTGTTTCTGAGATGGTTAAGAAAGAAAAAAAAATGCTGATGTTGAAAATGAGTTCTGTGGTCTCTCAGACGTTTGTCTGCCCCGAGTTCCTTGGAACTTCTGTTAACCTTCTGCGCCTCTGTTTCATGCCCCCTGCATCATACAAACAGATTTTTGATGTGTACAGAACAGACGTTGCTTTCAAGCTGACTTGTGGCCATCTCTCAAAATGGTTATGAGGGAAACTGTTCTTCTGCAAACATTTTGATGGCACCTCTGCTGCACAGATTGCAAACTTCAGTGCAGAGACCTGTTTCTTTGTGCATGTGGAACAGCATGCGGCACTGAACACTGAATTTATGTTCTATGAGAATGACTTCTACATTAGAGATAATAAATGTGTGTAAGCCTTTCTCATGTTCCAGGCACACACCATGGTGGATACTGAATATGCAGCCAACAGTCCGAGTGGCTTGTAAATCAATATGATGGGACTGAGAAAAGGGAAGAGGAGAAATACTAGTGAAATCAAATCACCTGGGCTCAAGCAGCAGCTCCCCGACAGACTGAGATCCCAGGAGCTGTTTTTGATCCTCTTTGCTGGACTGTGCTCCATTCTTAGATGAGGCAGATATCCAAATTTATTTGGACCTTCTCTTTAGAACAAGATTGTTTAGTACATATATGCTGCTAGACACTGTTCTTCTTGTCTAAGGCTGTCATGATGTTTTTTGTCTACTGTTTCTTGATGTTTCTTGTTCCTCTTTCCTCTTTACTTGCTGTATTTCTTGTTGATGGTAGTTGGGTATTTCACTGATAGTATGCCAATTACGCAAGAAAGAGATATACTGGCCCTTCATTTGCCCGTTGAGCTTTGTAAAAGGACAAAGAATTCTACTGTATACTTACTTCTGCTAGAACTTCACCAGCTCTGTTTTTATCTTTGAGCTGTGTCACCTTGAATTTACCATGCATTTATAGTGAAGTTTTATGTATCTGTGATGCAACTTGGTTATTTTTGTTGTTTATGCCTTGTTCCAGCATGCCTGTCTAAAAGCATTATTATAACATTTTTTGCTATTACATGGAAATGCTATAAATTTTCCACTTTAGATTCCTGCCAGTAGATAGGCTGACCTCAATGTGCCCTTAAGGTTTTTCTACTTGTGTATGCCAGAGAACTATACATACTCTCTACAGCACTTACTGTGTTTTTTTATTGCCAGTTTGTGGTATGGAAGAGCCTTTCCTTTTACAAGTGAAGGATGTCCATTTCCATAAAATAATATCCTTTCAACTGTCTCCAGGTGCCAGTCCAAACCAAGGTGCCTAATGTGTTAGAAATGTAGCCTATTATGCTCTGAAATCCACAGTCCAAAGTACAGAACTCAATCTTGTTATACAGACCTACATGGACTGTATTATTTTCATAGTTACAACTTGCTTTACTGGCTTATGGACACAGCATAACACTCATATGAGAAATGAAATCTCCCAAGCAAGGAATCTCTGCTTTAAGGCCCCCTGTAGGGCTAGATAGGAAATACTTTCTTGCCTCAGTTCTTCAGCTAACTGTGGGTTTGTATAAGCACCCCAGTACAAGCATTTTTCTTCCTTCTTTATATCTCTCATTAGGGTTAATCTGAACCACATGCAAAATTAATTTTAACTGCCTCTGTACAAAAAACTCTCCCATGTGGTCATTTCTCTATCAGCGGATAGTTTCAGGATGCTTTTGACAAATATTTTATTGCTGTTCAAACTGACCAGATTTACAGTAGGGACTACTGTCTCTGGGAGTCATTTTCCAGGCTGAGTGTTACAGAGCCTGGAGAGGTCTACAGAATCATTCAGATTTCCATCAGGAGGGCTTCTGCATCAGCTGGTCAGACTGCAAACTGTGCAGGTGTGTAGCGGTTTGGGTCTCAGGCTTGCCAGCAAGGCATTCTGGGAAATGTAGTCCCAGGGCTCTGAGGCACATGTGCAGTGCTGTTCCTCTATAGGATTGGTTGAAGGTCACATGGTATGACGCAGCATCATTTGAAAGCCCTATATAAACGTCTGTTCTTGCTCAATAAACCAGATTCGTTGCACACCACATTGGTGTTCGCGTGGTCCTCTCGGATCCTTATTTATTCATCAATTATATTAATATTATTGCCGTACAGGTGTCCAGCAGTTCAGGAAGTCACCCAGTTCCAGGTGTGTGCATTGTCTCCAGCCAGATCATTGTCTCACCTCTGCTGATCACCTGCTGGGTAGCTCCTGGGCCTCCCCCGGATTATTGGCTGGGGTGTACTGGGTGTACCGCAGACACTGCCCTGATACTCCGCTGTGCCACAGACACTACAAAGTGGCAGGCTTGATTTTCGTACCCGTTTCTCATTTAGAGTTTAAATTCCACAGGTCTGGCCATGATATGTTTGTTAGCATCACAATCTCTTCTCTTTCTGTGTCTGTGCCACATCCTGACTTCATATGAGGAACCTTTTAGAAGTAGTGTTTAGTTGCTATTTTGAAATAACTTTCTGGGTGTTTATGCTTCCTCCATTCTGTGTAAACAAGGTTGTACTCCAGACTTGCTAGGGTCATCATGGTATTCCAATTATGTCTGGCTCTGATTAAATCTTAGCTCCTTTTTCTAATTTTGTTTTCAGATTTTCATTTGGCGTAAGTGATCTCTGATACATTTTTGTCAGTACTGGACTCTTCTATCAATATCCACAGAAAGTTTTACGTCTTCCAGGATTATGCAAGCCCTTAGCAGTAGTGTTGTTTCATAGTGTATTACTATGGGTGCACCGTTTTTCAGTGTTAAATGTCACACATTCCATCAGTTGCTGCATTCCCATAATACGCACTGAATAATTTCCTGTCATTTGTGTCCTCTCAACTAAATTTTTTGAAGCATTACTTGGGTTTCAACGGTTTTGCATTCAAAAGGGTTTTTTTGAATACTTTTTCTTGCAATTCCATAGTTTGGAGAGGACTTTCTTTTCAGTATGTCATTTCTAGCTGAAGAGGTAAGCCAAACAGGCTGAGGTTTTGGTTGTTTTTTCCCATCAAAATGAGGGTGTTACCCAATATGACTGGATTTGAGTAGAAAAACAGCTGACTGTCTTCTTCCAATCTGTAAGGCAATGGAGCCCAGTCCCATTATGCTTCATGCATGAGATTTTGGTAACATGCTATGATCTAGGTACCTGGTATGTCTTTATTTTGCCCCTCTGTTTTTTTTTTTTATTTGTTGCTTGTTTGTTTGTTTGTGTTTCCATTTTTATATACCCTACTCCTCCATATTTTTTTTCCTACAAATCCTTCTACAAATGCAGCAAAAGAATTTACTGGGAAAATATTTTTCTGTTTAAGTCTTTTCAATTCTGTGAAACTGCAGCAAGTTTAGTCAGCTGGATCTGCCTGTTTCTCTGCCCTTTTTAAGCTTTGAAAATGGTGCTGGTTCTAAATGTCAGGATACATTCTTGCACAAAGAACTCACCCATCTGCCCACCATACTTCCTTTGTGTTATTGCTTCTGGGAAAACAATTAGTTCCTATTGATTTATCCTTAGTACAAGCCAAAATGCTGGAGTAAATAACATACACTCAAGTAAAAAGCTATGTTTTTGAGTTCTTGACTGCAAAACAGAAAAAAGAAAACAATAGGCAACTAAAAAGGAAAGTAGAGAAATGACTTATAGTCTCAGGCTAGCTGACATTTCAGTCTTTCCTTGTATGCCACCATGGGTCTTTCAGACCCAGCTTAGTCATGGACTGATGACTAAACTGGTGTTGTGCATCTGGCTACTTTTCCTCTGAGCTTGGGATGTGGGACTCGGTTTTATTGTTTTCATGGCACCTCACTGTTTTCAGGTGTTTCAAGGAAAGTACACTTTGTGACAAGAATACACCCACTCAATTCATATCTAATTTATAGACCTTGCTGTATCCAAGTTTTCTTCTTTTGTTTGAAGTTAGATGTTGCAAACGAGGTGTTTGAGAATGATTTTGCTTTGATTTTCATGAATACTGTTCATTCTTTTTTTTCCAGGGGATCAGTTAAATTTCAACTGTAGGCTTATGCAAGAAGCTTTTCTGAATTTATACCAGATTACACACTAACTTATCCTTGTACAGAAAAATGTGTAGAAACCAAACATGCACCATAATAAAACAAATGCTGGACTGAGTTATGGACTGAGTATTCAAATGAAGAAATTTCTATTCCCTCCATTCTTACCTGCAGCAGGGGCTGCAAAACATGATGACAAATCAAATAATAAGAGTAATAAGAACAATAGTTCTAGACACTTAAATATAATACTGTCTTCTCTGTTTCCTCCAGATACTGCTAGCAATAGAGAAGACATGTCCTCAACGTATCTTACAGCCCTGCACAGGTCACAAGAGGTGGAGGTAGCTTGTTATTTCCTCTGCTTATGTGCTGAAAGGTTCAGAGAATTCTCTTTTTTTAACTCTTCACCCAAGATGTGGCCTAATCTGAGACTATATTTCTCCCCTCTTACATATTCCTGAAACTGCTATATCCTTTCGTTCTTGCAGTCACAGCAAGTACCCTCTCTCATTCCTGAGATGATTAGTTTTCTGATCTGCAGTTTTCCACACAAAGGAAGGAAATTCAGTCTTGTTCACATCACTGACCAGGGCCTAAAGTGTCTGCAAGTGCTGTGTTGGACACTGAAGTGAAGGACAGGTTGTCTGTTACTCTTCTCAGAACAATGAATTTCACTCACAGTGCTTCCCAGGTCCCAGAGAAGTTACTTATGCTGACTGGTAAGAGCAAAAGTTCTCTAGACTATCCCCCAACCATAAAAAATATAGTTTAAGTTAATTTTCCTTTGTGTCAAACTGCTACAGTGTACAGCAAAAATTATTTCTAGCAAAATAATCAGGCAAAAGGAGAGTAATGCAGAGTCACCCTATTACAACCTCCTTGACTGTAACACTGAGAGGTGTCTAATGCCATTCTCTCTGCACGCTTATAAATTCTTTTATGCTGCTATAGCTTTGCAAAGAAAATGAGTTATATCTGTCAGAAATTAATAAAAAATCAGTATGCAAGTCTTTTTTGGTGTTACTACTGTGTTGAACTATAATTAAATAAGGGAAGGCACATAATAATCCTACTCTTAACCAATGTAGTTAAGGTAACAAAATATTTTAAGTAGTGAACATGCCTGAGACATCCCTGAGATGAAAAGAGAAGAAGTGCTGTAAAAAAATTCAGGTGTGTAGAAACATAAATCTTTATTATGATGTTCTTAACAGCCAAATGGCTGTCAAGGGACTGTTTGCCATAAGATAAAAGCAAAATAGTTTTGAAAACTCATAAACTTTATTAACATTATAAATGTCTACCTGGTATGAAGACTAAAATATCTAAAATTAAAGGCACACTACTCCTAAAGTACTTTATTTTCCAGGACCTTATGTAGACAGAGTCTGATTCAGTAGCATGTAAATGACTGATTTATAGTAGCCTTTCTCAAGGTTTAACAGACATTTTCAATTTTTGTTCTTTCTCCCCATGGCAGGCCTGTGATAATTTAAGTCCCTCATTTGCACAAAAGCAGTATTTGGTAGCTTTGCTTCTAGTGGTAGTTGGTTCAGGCAAATGGTAAAAAAACCCAACTCAAACCAATCTTCGGCCTTCACTTAAAGCAGCACGTAAGGATACACAGACAGAAATGTTTGTGATTCTGTTTTTTAATTCTGTGTGTTTATCGTGTAATTATTATGTATGCTTGTTCCTTTTGACTAGTATGATGATTTCCTGAGCCTAAATGTACACTCCTATAGGAAAAGTCTCACTTGAAGTAGTGCCAACCAGCCACAGATCCACTCACAAACCAATTCTGAGAAGAAATTATGGCAAAGGCTAAAATTTTTCTACAAAACTATACTAAATGTGGTTGGCAAAATTTGTTTTCCTGAAACAGAATTCATCCTTTAAAGCCCACATTCATTTCCTGACCTATATGGCACAAAATTCAAGCTTTTAACGTTTCACAAACGTGCTTCCCAATCTTCTCTGCTCCGAATTTCCCACTGCCCCTCTCATTTAGATTCATAAGCTTAAATTTACAAATCCTTCATTTCCTCTCTAAGTTAATGAAATCTAAATGTGTTCATAAAAAAAAATAATTCTAGTTGAAAGATATGCTGACATATATGCCAACAACTAAGCTGGGAGAGCTGAAAGTTTGTTTTCAGTAGAACCTTCCGTGCTAGCTTCTCTTTCTCCACTATTCCTCTATATGTTTTCATTTCCCTCACTAACTGACTTCCTTTCTTCTTTTTGTGCTGTGAAATAGTCCACAAAAAATTTTATTTTAGCTTTTTTCAATGATTTAGTAGAATTCAAAAGAGATTCATAACTCAGTTACATAAACACAGAGGAAGATTTCATAATATTTGTAAAAAAAAGTCCATTAGTTATTCAGGTGTGGTTTTATGCATTTATTCTTGTGGTTTTTTGTTTGGTTTTTTTTTTAATATATAATTTCACTTAATCTCTGTTAAACTCAGTGGAAACTTTTCATTTAGTTGTATCATTATCCACACATAGATAAACAGAAGTTCTAAATAGTAGACTTTACATTTCAGTCATATTTTACAATACACACTGAATTTTGTTAAAACAGCTTTCCCTTTGTCACTAAATCTCTGTAAGATCTGATTTATACTTGTCCTTTCATTCCATCTAAGCCAAGTGCCTCTTTTTTCTTCTTTTTTTTTTTTTTTTTTTTTTTTGTTTTTTGATGACTTAGATCTGCTTACTGTACAATGGATTGTCTTGAACAGCAGATACAGGAGCAAGAATGAACTCTGAAAGTTGAGCTGTCTTCTGTTAAAACTTTATATAGTTAATGGACACTATGCTTATTTTTCCACTAGCATCTTCTTTCCTGTCCTCTTGCCTGCACTGGTCATCACCACTTTTACAGCCTTTCTAGAACTAATTTTGCTGTTTCTCCTGGTTTACAGCAGCACCTGCATGAGTGAAGGCTTTGCATGAATGCAAGGAAGGATTTTGCTGGACTGGAAAGCAGTGCTAGAACAGACTGGTGATGAAATCTTTCTCTTGAGCATCTTAACGTAACCTTAGAGAAAAGAAAGCCTCATAAAGAAGAACAAAGTTACTGTGTCTCACTGAACAAACGCCCTTTCAGTCTCGCTTCTTCATATGCTTATGTGTATTAAAATTTAATCAATAACATAGTTTTGATGCCCATAACTGCATTTTATTTCTGCTGCTTAATCAGAGTATTGACATGGTTTCAGTGGCTGCTCTGAGACGTGTTTGTTCGAACAGAAAAAAAAATGTCTTATGAAATCCATTTTTGAAGTTAAATTCCATTCTTCTTATTTCTTTCCCTTTGAAATCACTCAAAAGACAACAAACCAGGAGTACTAGTTCAGAAAGTATGCATTTTTGCAAGGGAATGAAGTTATGTGTAAGAAATGAAGGAAGATATTGATGAGCATATACAGGAACTAATTCTTGGAATTTCTGTCAAATAAACTCTTCCCAGACGGTTTGTTTCACTGATTTACTAAGAATCCACGAAAACCTTTTCACATTTACTCCTCACACTCTGACATTTTGCTTTTTTGCTTTGCTTATAACTTTTACAGTTGTATCTGTGGGACTCTGTATGGAATTTCAAAATGCTATTCAGGTACTTCATTAGGCATAAATTTGTCACATATGCTTGCTTAAGGAAAAAACCCATATACTCATTAGAAGAATTTAGCAAGTCCAGCTAAAATAAGAAATTCTTTGTGGAACAATGTTATCTGGCTTTTAACATATATGTCTGTCATAGCTATCCGTCAGCTTCCCAGAAACAGATTGGCTATTGCAAATGACAAAACAATTGAACTAAAAATAATTCTCCTACTCTTTGCATGCCATTTTTGGTGAGCAGACTCAATGTAACTATGAGGCCTCATTCTCCAAATAGAGTCTGGCTGTGCCTAACAGTGCTTTAGGAAGTATTAATGTAGATTCTGTACTCAGACCATGTGCCATTTGACCTGCCAGGTTTTTAGTTCACTTTTCTTCTAGCAATAGGAATATGAAGGTTCTGTACAAAATAAAATTAAATACAAAATATTATATTGAGGTATCCTATACTCATCTACTTGGCTACCTCTTAATTTTCTTAGGTCTTTTCCCAAGTTGCTACCACTGAACAACATGTTTCCTTGGACTGGAGGCAAGGCTTAAAGGCCACTTGAGTTGTTAAAGTTAGGCTAAATACAAGCAAATAAGCATACAAGCAAACATGGAGAGTTAGACTATGGAGCACAGTTATAGTGAAGAAAGTTTAATTTACTTTCTTGATTGTTTGCTTGTTCATTTGTTTAATTAGTTTGCACATACAGTTGTAGACAACTGGGAAATGACAGAATAAGTAGGGTGGCAAAACCATGCTATCGCAGAGCAGATATTCAAGTCTGGCTTGTGTTAACAGGCTTTTTCTGTAGGGCTGTGCACAGACACTTCTGTGGATTTGTCATGAGGGCTGAAGACTTCTTCTAGACCTCAAGTGCAGGCTGTTCTCTGTATGCCTCACTTCTAAGCATCTTTCAGAGAGCGGTGAGGAATGGCTGATCTTATGGATTCTCTTAGTCTAGTGGTGTAAGTTCTAAGAAAATTAAAAGGCTTCAGGATGCAATTTTATTTATAATGCTTCTTTATTTATTCTTCCTTGGTTTTTACTCATAAGGTGTCTTAGGAAGAGAGCAACATGTAAAGGCAATTGTTTACTACTACAGTGGGAAGATAAAGGATGTTAATTTGTTTATTCCTTTATTATTGCACAAACTTCAAATAACAAATGTAAGCAGGAAAGCAATCAAGGTTGTTGAAACCAGTAAAATATTCAAGTTTGAAAAGAAATAAGTGGTGGGGTTTCTTATTGTTGTTGTTGCATTACTTTGCTCTTGAGAATGTGTATGACTTTAAGGCTACATTAACACAAATTCTTAATATACGATTTCTGGCAGAGAAAGTTGTGAAAATAAGGTGCACATTTG
>JAWMRA010000090.1:23934179-23948257 GCA_035584735.1 Pseudotriccus pelzelni | reverse complement strand
ATTTGTGCAGCAGTGGTTCAGGGATGCCACAGTCCCCGTGTGCAAGAAGTTCATAGCAGATATTGGAAACAGAGGCACTTCATCAGATACACCTTACTTCTTTTCTCCATACATTACTTCGTAAATCCTGGCTGCACTTTGCACCCATCATCTGGGTTTGATAGTTTTCAACAACTCCATTACCCTGACATAAGTGACAGTGCACTTTGTTCTGCCGATGTGCTGCTTTTTGTTTTGTGTAAGTACACAGATGAAGCTTTCACATCATCTGTATTCTCTAATTGTAAAAAAGGCCTTATGATGAAATGTGAGAGATAGCAAGCTTCCTCATGTCACCACAGAATAGCTAATGTCATTCAAATGACAGCAAAGACTACTTACAATATATGAAATCTACAATCCTTCTGGAAGGACACATATTTACATGAAAATGTTTTTCAGTGCATGTTTTCCTAACAAATAAGGACACTTTTTAAAGCTCATTTTCGTGGTGATAAGAAGTACATGTTTGGTTTTCAGCTGGAGAGCTAAATAGAATTTGTTTTTAAAATTTTGAATTCTTTTGGATTTATTAATAACTTGACTATCCCTATTCCTCTTCCACTCAAAAATGTGGAAAAAACCCAAGGCCCAAAGCCTATATTAACTCTAGTATTTTCTTGGGGGAGAGGACAGGAGAGAGGGACATATCAGAACATTACCATTTCTCTGTTGCTAAATTTTTCAGGGTGTATTTTGCTTTGGTTAGATGGGACTAGTTTCCAGATACCTGAATTTTTTGCATCATCTAGAAAGCCTGCTTCACTTCCAACTTTTCTGGGAAAATAAAGCTAGTAAGCATAAAAGTTGCATTGTGCTTTCTGAACTTGTGGGTACAGCACAGTGGTCTTTCTTAAGAAGTCAAATCTAATTTTCTGGTGGTCATGCCCATGTAATAATTCATCCTCTGTGAAATACCGTATACTTTCCATCAGCAGAGATAAACTGTCAGATGATTGCTTTTAAAAGTCTTATTAATTTTCTTTCTCATTAAACTGAAGTGATGATGTTTTTAACAGCAAGAATAGTTTCACTTTGCAGTAGGAATAGAAAACATAGGTCCCTGGTGTGGATGTATACATATACACATGTGTATATGTATACATGTATACAAATACATGGATATAGGCACAAAAATAAGTAGGAAAGAGAAATGTAATTTGAAGAAGGAATTTAGTAAACAAGCATGTCAAGAGTATTTCAGATTTTACAAAGGTGCTGCCAGTTAGCCAGCATGCTGTTATTTTTCCATATGCGATTGAGTGAGAATTAGAAAAATAATCCTGTAATAAGGACTAGATACTAAATAGCTGAAATGAAGAGAGAGGAAGAAATAATCGTGAGTGGTCATTTTCATGTAGGTCCCCATATGTAACATTGCATCCTCAAGGGGAAGGGAGCACCCAAGATTTGTAGGTGTTTATGGTTGAAAGGAATGACAAAATTCAGAGGATCCCCAAAAGCTTATTAAGTTTTATTGCACATTTGGCATGGAAATTGGTATGTCAGCCCCTCATCCTAGTATAATCACACAGAAGTGGGTTTGGGATAAAGGGGTAGGATGAAAGGGAAAAGAGACAAATAGAAATTAAAGAGAAGGAGGAAGAAAGAAAAGAAGGAGAGAGGAAAAGGGATCACTAGTCCTGGCTCCAATGTTGATCCAGCTGCAGGCTGTCCAGCCTGCACACCTGGGTTTGTGGGGGTATCCTTTTACAGATAAGTTTTCCTTACCCTGCAGATAAGTTTCTCATTTTCTATACAAAATAGTTATCATGCACAGTCCAATTTTCTAGACCCTTCTGGAAATAGACTGGAGGGCTTTGGGGTCTTTGGTGGTCTCGATGGTCTCCTACGGTCCAGATCAAGCCCCCTTCTCAATCTTATTCCTATGCTTGTGCTGTACTGTGTTGTGTTTATTTCCAGTAGGTAGAACAAGGATGTTTGCCCCAGAAAAATGCTGCTCTATTTCCATATGCCTCCCTTCTCCTACACCCTGTTCTTTCTCACACCTGGATTGGTTCTACAGCCATCCAGCTGTCAATGTTTGAGATATATATATTAGGCCCTTGTCTTTTGGGCTTCGACACCACCCTCATGTCTGATCTTCTTCTGGTCTCTGGACAAGCTGCATCACACTGCCAGTTTGCCATTTCATATGGTTGTTTATGAAGTGGCTGGAGATTTCTCAGATGGAAATCCTTCACATGTCAGTAAGTTGGCTGATCTAGTTTAACTCCTTTGCCTTAGATTCACCCTTGCACTGCAGTATGTCCCCTGCAGGCTTTGGGGGATATCCTAAAGACAGGGAGATAATGGTGCAATTTCATGCCCTCCTCACTCTTGACCTCAGTGTGCTCAAGATTTTAGCTTCCATATCTTGCAGTAACCATTTCCTATTATTCATGCATTTAGTATAGTCTTGTAATGTGCAATCTTAATTTCTCCCATTTGCTCAGAGAAATTCACTTTATTTCAGGTACCTTATTTTCTAGCATATTCTTTCATTTACTTTGCTTGAAAAGTAAATTTTCCTAAATCAAAGCAATGTCTTTACAAATAATCATTTTTGAGGACATCTGGAACTTTCTGTCTTCTTGCTGAAAGCTTTATTTTTCTAAAGAATAAGGGGCATTTTTCTAAAGAATAAGAAATGAACTGATAGTATTACCAGCATCCTTATGATGAATAGCTTGAGAAGATATTCCAGTCACATAATACTGAAGAACTTAACTCAGATGAGGCTTTTATCTTTACTGAGAGAAACAAGGGCATAACCAAGGAGTTCTGGCCCTCTTAAAGAGGTTACAGTTCCGTCACGGACTTGGTAAATGAAGCAACAGGATATTGTCAATTATTCATTTAAAAGTCTGTCTTCTACACACCATCGGCTAATACCATCATTGCAAGGAGATGTGTAAGCAAGGTGAACATACACCTGCTGACTCTGAAAAAAAGTGCAACTGTATGTACACCAGGTAATAAAATCAGATTTTATAAAGACAGCAGAGACTTTTGTGTGTTTGCTGCAGGAGTTCATTTTCAGATTCAAGCCTCAGATACATTGCTTTCTGACAATTGTTCAGATCTATAACTGCATGTTCCAGAACTTAAATTTATAGTTGAACTGATGAAAAAAAAAAAGCTTCAACACTGGCATATTTCATGAGAAGAAAACTGTTTAGTAGCGCAATTGAAACCCATGCTGAAATTCAAGCAGTGCAGCACATTTCTGGCTAGGCTTTTCTGCATGGGGACCTTAACCCTGAAGATTCTGACTGTGCATTTCTCTGTTTTGAAGGCTCTTTGTGTGCTTGAACGTCCCCTAGGATACTGGCAGCAGCTACTCTTTGTGCCTGAATCTTTTCAGTGTTTAGGCATTAAGCAGTTGCAACCTTAGCACTGGGCAGTCTGAACTGTCAGTTCCACAGCTACAGGGACCAGGACATCAGTGGATGCCAGAGGTACTTGACAGCTGTCTTGAATGACACCAGCTGAGACTGGAAATACTAAAATCAGTGGTGAATATGTATGTTGCGAAAAAAAAAAATTGAGGGATAAGGAGGCGCTAGTCATACGTTTGGTATTCCTGAGCTCAGCTTAGGAAGGCATCATGCTGGATTTTCCTGCCCTCTGTACCAGGAAAAAAAAAATCCACTTCATTAACACCAAAGAGAGTAACTTGCCACACTGTTTAGTATGAACAAAAATGCAGTCTGCTTGAGGAGAAAACACCACAACTTTTGCAACTTGACCTGTGTTTTCATGGTTAACCCTGGGCATTTCAGAAGCATAACAGTGGTATTGACAGTGTCACTTGGGATAGTGTTTTGTGCTGTTCTGAGATAAAAGGCATTAGTGGGTCACTGTGTAGATTTAAAACACAAAGACTGTCATAGATTTTATTGAAGCTATAGCTTCTGCCAAGCCTATACCCTGAGGCATAAGAAAAAATGTGATCAAACCTCTCTAGCCATAAACAAGTTATTGAAGATAATAGTTGCAGTTGCCTAAAGCCTGGTAGGTCAGAGCTAACACAGTACATTAAGCAAAGACTTTCCTCAATAAGGACAGAAAAAGTATTAGCTGGAATTTATGTTTGTTGGATAAAAAAATCAGAATTGAGAATTGCATTTGAGAGTTTGAAAGGAACATATTTATTATTTTTAAAACTGGAATAATTCCTGCAGAGAAACCATTTTATGGACAAATCCAGAAATATTTTTCGTGTTCACTGTATGCAGGTCAACCTCATGGATATGAACTGGGATTCTTTCATTATTTGTTTTTTTCTTTTTCTTTCTTTCTTTTTTTTTTCTCATATATTTTTATTCCACTTTATTTTTCTGGAAGTGAGCAGAATTTTTGGTATATAAAGTGGGCTTGTTGTTGGAGTGATGATTTTACTTTATTTTTTATGGTTTATTTTGATACTTTGAGGACATTTTTCCATCTTTCAGGACAGCAGGCATCTATGAGTAATTTATTTATTGTATAGGTACTATTAAGATGTAAGCATATTACCTAGGTTCGTATGTATATGTTTCATTTGAGGAACCTTTTAGTGACAAGAGTGGAACATCACTGATATCATTACCAATAACTAAAGAAAGGTACTCTAATACCTATGATAAAAGTCTACACCCATAACAGAGAGGTTAAAAAAATTTTGAGACAAAGATACTAGAAAATATGGTAAGCCATAGGACTCTGTTGGTCATTTTGCTATTGATTTCTTAGGGAAGAATCTCAGACACTTTGCTAATGCTGGCAGTTTAAAATCTTAAAAAAGATACCTATTTGGAAGGGTACTCTGAAGGTATTGACTTTACTACCTAAGCCTGTCATTTGGGCCTTTAATGAAGTGGATCTATTGAAAACAGACCAGGCTGGGGTCACTGCAAAGCCTGCTTTTAAATTGTTCATGTTTGATCTTAAAATCCATTTCCACCCACAGTAGATGCAGCTGGGCTGGCAAAATTCCTTAATAGCTGTAAAAAGCTGCTGTTACTAGGAGCATTCTGTTCAGGATATTTACCATCAACATTTTTTTCTGAGAATTTGTTTAATTAAAACATGCTTTACAGATTGTGAAAATTCTGCTAGATGACAAAACTTTTCAAGTCAGTCTCTGAGGTCTGCTTTCCACCTCTGAGCAATACTGTGGTTTCTCCAGCTAAAACACTGAAAAGTGTGCATCAGTGTCACTGGGCCCAGGAGGCAAATGTAGCTCTCCTTGACTTCATTCTGCCTTGCTGTGGAGTGAAAATGGTGTCTTATTTGTATATATATGTATATTCCACATATATATATTTATTCCACATTTCCCTCTGACCCAAGAAACCACAGGAGCCAGTGCGCTGTTCAGGGGGAGAAAAATATTTTTCTTTTCTTGCCTCGCCTTTCCTCTCCTCGCCTCTTGCCTCTCTTCCCTTCTCTCCTCTTCTTTTCTTTTTTCTTCTATCCTTTTTTTTCTTAAAGCTGTGTCTGCTGTCTCTCTTGTAAGTGGCAAGTGTCAGGAGAAAGAGATGTTATTTACTCTAAATTTTTTTGTAGATATAGCTGCAAATAGTTGCCTGCTTTCATCTTGTAACTGCTTTTTTTCAAGGCCAGCCTCAGAAACCATAATTGTACCTTTGTTCCTTTGTGTCAGTTTGAAGAGAGAAACTGCTCTCAAATACCCTAAAGAAATGTTGATACCTATCTCAGATTTTTAAAAGTTTTTTTAATCTCAATTTACTTTTTGATCCATTTTTTAATCCAGAAATTAATATTAAAGAGATTTTTTTTTTAAGGTATCTAATAAATCATCTGTAAAAGGTTTCATAACTTGTCAGATGTGTCTGGATAGATCTCACAGATGACCCACTTGAAACAGACAATAGTTGTAAACTTCTTTTTACCTAGGAAATATTTAGGGATAGCAATAAATTATCCCTTGCCTGGCTCCAGGGACTGTGGGCTTTTAAAACCCACAGAATTGGATATCTTTGGGGTTGTCCAGCCTGCTTGTAAATAGCCAGATAATGTGTATTTGCTTTGTTGGAAGTCTCCAAGGGACCATGTTTGTGGTATTAGGCACTGAACACGTGCCAGTGGAGAGACAGCCTGGTCTGGAGGAGTTTATTGACTTCGGCTTTACAGAAAGACAAAAGAAAGGAGAAGACAAATGTTGTTATTTGTTATGGTTACAGTAGGGGATTGAAACAGAGAGAGCAAACATCTCCCTGGAATACAGACTCAGTTAACACTCTTCTCCAAGGGTCCCATCTCTTGTTTGGCTTCTTACAAATGGCAAGGGCCAGGTGGAATAGAAACCATGGGCTCCTTCCACACAGCTGCTAACCATTACTGGAGGGAGATGAGCAGCTTTGTGGCTCCAGGGAGATTCACTGAGTGAATTCACTTGTTATGACTTCCTAACATTAGACACTGGGATGTTTGTCAAAGTGCTTTTAAAAGATGGAGCTCAGTGAATAAATGAGAAGGAAAAAAAAAAAAAAAAGACATTATCCTTTCATTATTTTCAAAGATAATTCTGGAAGCATAGAGTATTTGAAGCAAAGCTTGCTTTATTCTAGAGTCCTTAATGTCCCAAAAACTTCGGCTTCTCCTCTGGGAAGCAGTCCCATTACAATGAGAGATGCTGAGAAAGTAAATACATTAGCAATGTTGATACAGAACTCTGATTAAGACTATAAGAATAACTAAAGAAATTACTCTCATTACTAAACCTCCCATTCTGAAGTTTATATCTCCTGCTGTTTGTGCTGGATGCTCACTTCTATTTTTCCTAAAGTTGCTTTATAAAATAACATCACCAGCTCTTTCTGTTATTGATAATTTTCCATTGCTGCAAAGCTCTTTTTTGCTGTGGCATTGCGACCCATGCCTCAGCTTTCCTACATTTGCATTATTGGTCTACAGCACAATCATGTAGACTTTGAAGGAGGAATTTGAAACAGAAGCAGAAAAGATGATGTAGAACAAGCTTGGTGATACCCTGCAGCCTATTTAATTAACAGAATTGATCATTTCTTGGAAAGGAGAGAGTGATTTGACAGAATTCAGGGAGGAAACACCTCCTTTCCAGGGCAGGGATATTCCTTATTAATACTCCCACTGGTTTATTAAATTAGTCTCTGCTGATTCCCACAGAGAAGAGAATTATTTTTAATTATCTATAATATTATATAATAAAAAATAAATTTAAAAAATAATAATGTAACCTCAGAGTCAAATATAAGTGACTATACAACTTATTTCTGTCATGGGGACCAGGCCTTCTCTGTCAAACTACTAGTTAATACGAAAATGATTTAGTCAGTTCCATACAATAAATACATGATGTTTCAAAGTACATTTTAAAAGTAACAGCTTCACTACTATATATGAACACATGCATGCAGAAACTAGAAATATCCTTTAAACAGATTTTCCAAGTTAGAAACTGTCCTAGTTACAGGGGCCAGTTTACCACTGTGTGAGTATGACCAAACCCGTGTATTTTACAGCCCGTGTCATTTCTGCTGGACTGTGTATGATGGATCGCTTGCAGCAGCTGCCCAGGGCACACCTGACACCTCATCTGTACCAATAGTTTCCCTTTCCTTTTACTTTGCCCCCAGGGGGACCACGTGGTGCTCAGCACAGGGGCTAACAAACACCTTTCTGTTCTTGTTCCGGAGTGCTGGGTTATACATCTGTCTTTGTGGGTTAAAACAAGTTTTTCTCTGTATCATTGTATTTGTTGTAATTTTTTTAGTAAATTGTAACTCTGATTTGTAATCTCTCTTGACTTGGGTTCTTTTCTCCTGCTGGTTTACTTTTAAACCAGCACAGAAACGTGCTATCTATTTTTATGCATAACACAAGTAGTTTGTGATTGAGAAGATTTTTGAATTAAAAATTTTAATTAGCTCCAAACCACGTGTATTTGTATTCAAATAGTAAAGGTGGTGACCACTCCCTAAAAAGTCCTTAACACCTGCTGAAATAGCTGAGCTTTGGACCTTAAAGGCAACTGAAAATTTATTGCTCTTCATAGATTTCTCTTTTTCTTTTTGTAGTATAGTCAAATTCATGTGGGTGTATCAGATTTGCATGAGGGCATAGATGTTAGCCCAACCAGGAGCCAGAGTGTTTACATGGAACCTGTTATCCTTTGAAAAGCAGACAGGCAAGTGAAAACAAACAAACAAAAAACAGCTCTGCCCCCAAACCAGCCCTCTCCCCAAAGAAAACACCAAAACTCATTCAAATGAAACCCTGTGAACCCAAATTTACTGTATCCATTTCACCCTAGTTTAGGAATAGTTGTAGATATACTCTTTGTACTAGTCAGGACTGAATAATTTGAAAATCTAATTTTATGTTTTCTGTAGTACTAAGAAATGTAGAACTGGAATGAGAAGAACACTTGACATTTACATGTCTAAACACAGTTGTTTTTCTTACTGTTGCTAGTTTCAAAAATAAGGTACCAAAACTCTTATAAAGTATCCCAGTTAATTTTCTAGAGCCTTAAAAGCCGAAATATTGCCACTGTCAGGCCTGCACTATTGTGGGGTTTGGCAGGAGGCAGAAAATAAAGTTCTTTATGTCTAACAGTCTCACTTGCAGAAGACTCAGGCCTCCCCCTTTAGAGACTGTGAAAATAAATGGACACAGTCTTTTCCAAGCAAAAACTGGTAAAAACTATGTTCCATCAGGGATGTTTGAAATTTTTGAGATTTCTTCCCTGAAAATACGGCCAACTGTCAAAAGTGCTGGTGTCAGGAATAAAAGCAGACTGACCATCTGCAAATAAGTGGGGTCACAAGTGGTCCGTTTGTCTGTGTAGAGTCATAACCAAGCTCATACCTGATGCATGCACCTGGGTGCTGACAGCTTTTGTGCTCTCAGACCCTTCCATTGGGGGCTGCAGCCCTCAGTAGGCTGCCCGTGGGCTGAACACAGAGCGGGAACAGGCAAGCCCAAAGTATTCAAAGTTCCCAATGCATGCACTCCTGAAGGTTGCTTGGAATGACTTTGCTCCAAACATCAGCCACATCTTAGTGTTTGCTGAGCTGACCAGACAGCTAGCTCAGTCTGTAGTGGTATCCCCTTGTCTGGTGGGGCAGACTGGAGATGTGATAATCCACCTTCATGCTAAATGAGGAATAGGGCAGCATGCCTTTCTTCTAGATCTCATTTGCGGTGTTTCTGTTAATTCTAGGGATGTACAGGGATCCATGCAGATGACCTAGACTGCTGCTTCTCTTTCAAGCCACATCCTCATGTAGTCCAGCTTGCAGGGAGGTTTCAGAGAGCAGCTGTCTGCAGGCAGTGATCAGTGGGCAGACTGTCGTGGTGGCAGCAGCAAATCTCTCACAGGAAGGCCTTAAAAGCAGTCAGAGGTCTACAGCTTCAACCCTGCTGTCTTGTGTACATTCAAGAGAAAACAAAAAGCAAAGATCTCCAAAGCTAATTAGCTGGTTACATATTTGACTGGTGCCTCATAACAGCATGGCATATTAGGACACAGGTAGCCCTTACATATAACATTGGTTTAAAACGATCTTTGGCTCTGCAGAAGTTGTGAAATCTTTATAGTCATCTAATATACCTGTTTTCCCTAGACCTTAGGCATGTTTCTCCAAAACACTTGTAAAATATTTTGTCAAAGCCTTCCTGCAATGTTCCTTTTACTGGCCCAAGGCCTACAGCCTCCTTTATTGAATTTCTAATAAATAATACATTTTTTAATTGTTTGCCTCTCAAAACTGCATGCTTTATCCTGTGGCAAGAAAGCAAAGCTGAGATTCATAGCCAGCAGAATTAATGGTGTTTTAATTCAGTATATTTTTCACTTTGAGAAATCCTGTTCTACCTCTGTATGTTTGTTTGACCACTTAATCCATGGAGAGGAATGAGAAAAATGAGAAAAATCTGGGCAGATTTTTGGGTTAATGGGCATACCTGAGGGTCAGGCACATAAATCTTCAGTTGTAAAAAGAAGAATCAATTGTCCTTTGTCCCATAATTCCCAATACTGATAAGATCAGTCCTTTTACTATACAGATGTTCAAAGGCAGGAGTTTCCCCTCAAACATGGCTTAATATTTTTTTCTTGTATGATTTTTCATGTCTCTCTTCATCTTGTCTTACAATGAATGACTCATTATTTCTCTTTAAAAGATAAGGCCATCATCTAGTGAACTTTCAAAGCTTGGAGCCTACTGATTTTCATATCCTATGCAAGCCCTTCCCAAAATGAGTAAGAAGAGGCATCCTACATTGCTAGAAGGCTTCCAGGTGTTTCCTTCATTCTTCTGCTTTACCCTAATGTTTTACACAAAATAGGCAGTGGAGGTACAAATAGTTTCATGAGGTGTATGACAGTGACTTATGGAGCTCTAGCTCACTAGGCTGCAGGAGATGTGCAGCTAATTAAACTTCCTCTGAGAGTTCCTTGCTGTTTTGTTTCCAAATTCGCAAACTGTGTGATATACTCTAAGTGTTGTATGAGATAGCCATTAGCTACAGCGACTGACTTATGAAAAGCTAATATCTTTCCTACCCAGCACAGTTTGAGTCCTTTCCACTTACTTTGGATTCTGGTTTGATCTGTGCTAAAAGGAGAGAAAATCTGTCATGTTCAGCTGGAAAGAAAATTCCTCAAACCTGTTGTTATGCTGCTAGCAAAGCTTCATGGATCTGAGAATATCAATATTTTTGGACAATTGCTTAGAGAAAGTTTAGAAGGCCCATGTTCTATTGCACTTTAATCGTAGTCCAAAATTGAGTTAATTTCTCTGAAAGGCAGATTCAAAAGAAAACCAAATCAAAAGTTAAAGCAATGTCAAAGACACTTGTTTGTTCAGTTTCTCAAGAGACACACTTCCTTTTTTGAATTATTTTTTTTTCAAAATTACATTTAATTTCA
Organism: Pseudotriccus pelzelni; assembly: GCA_035584735.1. Lineage (NCBI taxonomy): Eukaryota > Metazoa > Chordata > Aves > Passeriformes > Tyrannidae > Pseudotriccus > Pseudotriccus pelzelni. The sequence goes on along the minus strand of JAWMRA010000090.1, from coordinate 23,937,294 downwards.
TTTGGATATTTCATCCTGATAAAATGCATTCTTAAGAAATAAAAGTTACTGCCTCTGTCATGTGAAATTTTCTAAGTACCAACTGTTGATTATGGAACAATAATTTAGTGAGAAAGTTTAACTCTGTGTCTGTGGTCATAAGAACCTTTCATGAAAAGGACATTTGCCCTCCAATTTACTGAGTGATAATATATTTTTTTCAATTTTCCTGAGCACTTTGTTTAGAGGAAGGAAAGAATACTGTAGCATCAGTGCCTTGCCGTGTAAAAGAGCTTCAATTCACAGATTCCTTTTGATCTTCAAATATCGAGCTGCAAAGACAAAGAATAAGAGAGTTTCTGAACTGGCCTGCTTAAGAAAAGGCAGGCAATTTTCAAAAAAAATGAGACCCAGCAAAAGACTGTCCACCTGTCCATTTTGTTTTTCCTAGATATAGCAATACCTTTCTTATACAGAAATAATCAAGCATACAAAAAGGGACTTTGAGCACTGAATGCTTTGAACTGATATGATATCAGAATGATGCTTATAAAGCTAACCAGCAAGCGAAATTTCACAATGGACTGTTAGAGTCAACTGCACAAAAACATGGTTGGCAAAGCCAGGAACCTACACCCGTGGAAGGAGTTACAATTCAGCTAACGCAAATTATCCATCTGTAGCAAATCGATCTGAAAACATCCTGAATGTTTAACCTTTAGAAAAAGGGTATCAAGGGAATATGAAGTTGGGGTCCCACTGAGCTCTTATCTAACTCAGTTATGTCTGACTTTTTACCCTTTGTGTTTGACTAAACAGCATCCTGTTAATTCTGTTCTTTAGATGGGCAGAGGATGCTCTGTCTTTAAGATAATTCTCCAAGGCTTTCTTTTTGATTGCTGTTACAAGTGTGTTCCATTTGCAGAAGCTGCTGATTGAGCTGTGTATGTGATAAAATGTACTGCCCCTGTATTTTGTAAAGGAAAAGGGAGTAGGGAGGGGGCTGTGCACCAAAATACTTCAATCTAGTATTCATTTATCAGTCTCATAGTCTAAAGAGGTTTTTCCTGTAGAAAAACTGTATGAGTCCTTCATTTTTAAGAGCAAAGACAGAGCTGATTTACATTTAATTCAAATATGAATTTCCTTACTTTTCAAGAGGGTTTTTTAGGTCAGACATCTGACTATTAAGTAAAATGAATGTAAAAAGAAAAGTATAAGAAGAGGAACCTATTTTTTTTTTTAAGGAAAGCTGTATTAAGAAAATTTAAGTCAAGTCACCTCATGTCTGGACAACAGGGCAGACAAAACAAATCCTATCTACCAAAATGCAATATGTGAGGGGAAAAAAATTATGTAATTGTAGGCCATCTTAAGAACCTAAAAGAATATATATTTGACATACTGTGGTCAAGTATGATTGAAACACAGCTTACAAAGTCCTTTGAGGAACTGTTCTTGTGCGTCTTCTCCAAGGTATCCATGCTTGCAAAAGCCATCTAAATCTGTCTTTGCAGGTCTTTCAGCTTTTTGTGACAGACATTCACAAAGGGTACAGGGAGAACAGTTTTAGTAGTTGACAATTAAATTTTCCTGTGATAACTTTGTCTCAGTTTAAGTATTTTAATATGTATTTAATTGAGGGAAGGTTGATGGAGAAAAAGACACTGATTATATTTCTTAATGTATATTTCATAACTGAACCATAATTTAGTTCAACATGGATTGTTTCAAATGGAAAGACTTTCTTATTCTATGTATATGATATTTAGAATCTCTTCTCTTTCCAGTCACCGTTGATCTGCAAGTCCTTCACAAAACACTTTTAATGGGTTAGGTTGTCCAGAGAGGCTGTGGAGTTTCCATCCCTGTAAATGTTCAAAAGCCAACTCGAAATGGACCTTGGCAACTGTGGGGGCCTGTGGGTGGGCCTGTTTGAGCACAGTGTTGGACAACATCATCTGCAGTGGTCATTTCCAACTATTTCAGGATCATATGAGTCCACTCATAAAGATACTTGAAGTTTTTCAACTTAGAAGCAACTAGACTGGAAATTCTCAAAGGACTTAAAGTGAGTTGAGCACCAAAATGCTCCTGCATATTCCAGCTACAGCTCATGAACTTCAGAGAATCACATTGTCGCTGAAAATCAGGAAACAAAATCTCCAACCTACTTGCTAGGTTTAAAAGCATTACTTTATTAACACCTGGATACAGGGGGATTGCACCTCAAAACATGCATACAAAGCGACCTAACAGACCAGGTTATAGTAATGAAATAATGTATATTCACCACATTTCTATTGCATGTTAATGATTTCATTAATACATGCATGTATGCTATTTATATCAGTGGATAAGGTTCCAGATCTTCTAAGGAATATTTTCTCCTTGAAACTATCTCAAATATGAGGTCAGGTCGTAAAGTATTTTTTTAACCATTCTTTACACTGACACACAGTCCTTGCTCTCAAAACCAAGACATCTGCTAGTACATATTAATCACCGATAGAGGCAAATGAGGAAGCAATAGCTTGCACAAGACTCTTAGTCACAGATGTAGGGATCAAATACTATTAGACTAAAGTTAAAATAATTTTTCATCATCTTCCCCCACTGCTGCACAGTCTTTTTTTAAAAAAAAATATAACTTGTTTGGTAACATCATGAAAGGTCCAGGGCTAAATTACCAATAGAGGGCACAATACCTCCTGCCCTTACAGATCAGTTTTAACTTGTTTATGTGCAATTTCATTTTCCCCGAGTGGGAAAAAAAAAAAGAAAAAGAAAAAAGAAAATTTATCGTAGATTCTCTTTATTCTCTTTCTTCAGTTCTTAAAATGAGATTGTCAAATATTCATTTTGGACATAAAAAACAAAATCTGTTTTTAAAATATATTGTCCTTGCAGAAAACAGCAGGAGCTGCTGATTGACACCTCTGGAAATCTGGAGCTGACTTTTGGCAGCTGGGCTACAAAATATTCATCTTTAATCAATAGTAGTAAATGTTGCTTTATGTTTTATGAAAAACTGACCAAGATATGTAAGTTTTTACCTGGTATCTAGGAACTATATATCAATATCTAAGCCATAGCTGAACATTTCCATCAGCTGTGTTTTGTCTCAATTTTTTCT
>JAWMRA010000090.1:23872571-23884423 GCA_035584735.1 Pseudotriccus pelzelni | reverse complement strand
ATGATTTTATGCAACAGATTTGGGGAGAAATACAAGAATGATTCCAGAGTTATACATATTCTAACTTCTGTCTTTTCTGCTGAGACTGTCTTTTTAAATACATCAAACTATGATGACTAATATGAAAGGGTAAATCTTAACATGTGGTCTTGGGAAAATATAGAATGTAACAGTTTTCTGCTTCTGGTACAGTGTGCTTTGGGATTAATTAGAAGTGGGGAGATCTGCTTCTCTTCTACCTTATTAAGGATAATTCCTATTTAACTGAAATGCAATTCTGTTTACTTTATTTGGTTTCATTCTTGTTAAAATTGAAATGGTTGCAGAATATGATCTGACTTTACTGTCTATGTTTAATGAACTCAGTGGTAAATGATTTGTGTAAATTTTGTGTAAGGAGTATCTTAAGGGTTTATGAATGTTACTTTTCAAGACTATGGGAGTTTGGAATTCTCACCCTTATGGATAATAACACGACTGGTGAGGAAATAATTGCCTTTTTTTTTTTCTTCTTTTCTTTTCTTTTCTGTGGCAAAAGGCATTCAACAGAATGGTTTTGAACATTTTCAAGGGTAGAGAATATGTCCAAGAGAAGCACCTGTCTTGAACATCCTTTTTTTCAAAAATTCAGCAATCTCATAGCATCTCTCTGGAGGGAGATAGTTCATTAAAGAAGATGCCCTATGAGTAGGTTTCCCAGCAGTGTAAGACTCACTTATTCAATACAGTTCTGCAGGGTTAGGATGAAATCTTTGATCTCACAAGGGATCTGATACTGTTTCTCAGATTCAGTACTGGCAGTTTCTGTCTGAAATCACTGTTTCTCCGTTGCAGGATAGTCTTTGCTTTCTTAATCTGACCTTGTGCTCTCATGTAAGAAACGATTAACTGTATTCATATATCTACAGCTGAACAATCAGAAGTAAACCAGTGCAGTTTCATGGTTTTTTTTTTCCGTTTTTTTTTTTTATTTTTCCAGCATTCATTTTGCAGGATTCCAGAAGGTGGGTTGGTTTCTCTACTGCTTCTAGTGTACTGAAGAAAATCTGCTTCATCTGCCTTTGGATAGTCACAGAAGGTAGATCATCATCTGGAAGGTGTAGAGCAACTTGATGAGGATTGTCTTTGAACATCAGAGGCTTAAGCGTCTTCATTCTGTGCCAAGTCAAGGAGTATCCTGTCATGCAAATGGAAGAGATCTTGGTCCACACCACATTAATTTCCAGTTGTTGACAGCTAATTTTCACTTTTTTTTTGAACCACAGAAGGTTAGTCACCTAGTTTATTGAAGCATAATCACAAGGAAGAAACTTAAACAATTCATTTGTAACAACCTTGAAATAGGAGCAATTACTTTTGTCCAGTGCTGAATCCAGACCTGGGAGTTAGATGTTTTATGTGAGGAAAAATATAATTGTGTTAAAATGTGAGAGAAGTGGATCAGACTATGGGGGGATGTATTGCTCCCAGCTGGAGTCTAGGTTGCAAGCCTACAGACTGTGGTTAGATTAGGTCATCCTCTTGTAAGTAAGTCCATTCTAATATTCTGTTATCTGTAAAGCTGCTGTCTTCTCACTTTATTTTCTAACATCTTACATGACAACTACGTTCCTATACGGCAAATGATAAACATTGATATAAATTTATCTCTTCCAGTAAAGCTGGACTAATTTGTACTTTCTGCAGGAATGACCATTAATACATGGATACATCACATCTTGCAAAATCTGGCCTTTTGGTTCCTGTAACAAATGAACATCTTGGAGTTGAGCTTTTTCATGAAGCAAAATTCCAACTGTCACCATCTTAATATCTCACTCCCTTCCTAAAAGCATAGGCCAATGAAACAAACAAGGAAATTATTAAATGTCAGAAAAAACCCCAATCAACCAAACAACAAAAAAGAAAAAAATTCTGTCATTATAGAGGCAACATACTGACTGTGGGTTTAATATCTGGTTTATTCAAGCAAAATATGTGTCTTAATGTAAACTTGGAATGCAGAAAGGGATCTCCTATGGTTCATTTGTTTTTTTCCTAGTTTTATTAGCAAAAAACACTGAACACTTGAATCTTCAATACATATGAGTGGTTGCTGCTGGTTCCCCAAGTAGGGGCTAGATAAAAAGCCGATGGCTTCAAGGAGGACAGAGAATCATCATGCTTCATTTTGAGAGTAGCCTGGTAGTTGGTCAACTCCAAATAGTTTTAAGTAGGTAAATTCACTCTTTAAAATAAAGATCAACTTCAGTGAAAAGAAAAAGTAAAGCTAAGAACAAGTGACAGTAAGTCAGGGGTTTGGTTTTGGCTTTTTTGGTGTCGTTTTTTTGTGTGTGTGAGGAGACGCAGTTATTCACAGCTAGCAGGTACCTTTTGCATTTCTGCAGATTAAGGTCCAAAACAAAACTTAGAGAAAGAAAAAACAAAACAACAACAATAAAAACAAGCAAGCCCTTAGTATGCCTGTTGGTTTAACTGGTATTATCACAGATATTTCTTTGTTACTTTATTTTGAGATTTATATATCAACTTTCTTTAATTGTTGATACCGGAAAAAAGCAGGTAAGGGAACTGTTTCCAATCTTGAAGATAGAAAGTTGCAGGGGATGGAAGGAGAAGGGGGAGGGGAAGGGGAAGCTAAAGGACTGTGGTAAGAGGGAAAATTAACTTACTGAAACACAACCCTAAGAAAGCCCTCTGTCTGCTGTGACTTACATGCAGTCAGCTTTATTATCTGCCATAAAGATACCTCTTCTCTCTCCTTCGAAATGAGAGACCTTCACAAAAAAGTACTCTCCTGGAATCATGTTTGCTTCTGCTACATTCCTTTTCTCTTTCATCAAGAAGCATCAAATTCAAATGTGATCCTTTTTGGCAGCTATGAAGTTGGAGGGCAAGCTTCTGTCATGAAAGGAGGACATTTAGAATGATATGGCTGAGGCCAAACCCAGCTGTTTAAATTCCACCTGTCAATGACTGACAGCCTTGATCTGAATTAATTTTCCTGTCTGCCTTGCTGTCTTTGCTTTTAGGTGGTACACTGGAATGCTGCCACTTGGGATAACGGCTCATTTCCTTGAGTGTCTGAGCTCATCACAGATACATATGATGGTGTGCTGGTTTTGAGTAAAAGTCCTGTGAATTTTAAGATTACTCTTTCCCATGTCTTTTCCTGAGTTGGTCTTAGGTGTTTTCTGTCTAGTTTCTTATAGAAGCATGAAAAAGTGGCATTGTGGTACTTTTTGGAGGTTTTTTTGAGTTTTTTTTGCTTTGTTTTCTTTGTCATAAAAACATCCATTTTGCTGAGACTGCTATTGCACCATTGCACAGCACTTCTGGTGCCTTAGCATATGGAAAGCAATCAGCCTTCCCTTTGCAACTCAGAAGCATGTCTTTTTACTTCACAGTCTTTCATCTACAAACTCAGAGGATTCCTGGTGGTGCTTTTAACTTGTGGTCCCAACTGCTCTCTTCCCTAGGTATTGCTCTCCTAAACCTTTGCTGGTTCTTGTTTCAAGATTCACCTTTAAGTCTATAAGTTTATATTAGAAAATACAGAGTCTAGTAGGTAGGAAATAAGTAATCATAGCACTTTCCAGTAAAAATTTTCTGATAGTTGGATGTCTACCTATCTATGTTAAGTAGTATTTAATGTTTAATTATATTTAATAACACAAATATTACCAATATTGTCGTAAGCAGAAATTACCACTTGGTAATTAATGTTAATTATTGGTGTTAATCCCAATGAAAACTGTAATTGTACTAGGAAAGAAATCACAAAGATCTATTTCCATCATCTTCCTCATTTTTACCACCTCCTTTACTGAAGAGGATGCTTGTCACTGGACCTACTGCTGATTGCTAGCCAGCGGGACACTCTGTGGAAGTCTTTTTTCCCACATTTTTCTCTTTTCTGGTCTGTATTTGTTTTCTGTTATAATTTTGGGGTTTTTTTAACCCCTGAAGTAATTTTGAAGTTGATATATGCACTCTCGTAATCTAGCATTTCACCTTCCCCTGTGCAACAGTTGGTAAGTTTGTGGATAGTAGGAGTTGATCTGAAAAATTAATACTTGTGTATTGTCCTAGTTACAGGGGCATTAACATAGGGGAACTGTAAACTCTGAGGCCCAAAGGGACCTGCCTTCACATGGGATGCTTCTGCAGTTGGAGACATTAATGGGTGAATGCCAAAATGTGACAAAGTGGCACTGGATTTAGAGGTCTGTCAGTTCCTCAGCCTGAACTTGCTTTTTCACTATTTGCCCTAAAAATGTGATGTTAAAATCTCATCCAGTTCTCCACTCCCTAGCATGAAAACTGGCAGATTTAACAGGAGGTGTTGTTTCATATTTGCTGTGGGTGATTGTTAAGCTGCCTTTGTGTTATCTTAATTTTTTTGCTTTGGAACAAAGAATACAAAGGTACCTGTAAATAAGAGATTGTATTTGTTGATTTAAAGAGAAACCTGTGCTATCTGTAATATTTTTTGTACCTTCAAGTAGCTGTTTAAATAAGATTGTCAGCTGTTAAAAGAATCCAGTAATACAAGAACAGAAAATGAGTGTTTACACTATTACAGTAAGGGCTATTACTGTTACAAATTTATTGGTCTGGAATACAATAAGAGCCACAATGGATTGCTCAAAAATGTCATCCAAAGAACTGTTAATACATTAAAATATGAATATTTTATGCAGGTCATTAACCTTGATAATTTACCTTAAAATAACTTTGAACTCACTTGATTTTAGTTAGTTTCTAATGGAGCTTGAATCATCTAGATGTTAATCTTCCCTGTGAGGCTGACAGGTTGTTGAGGTGCTATCAGACTGATAATTATTCTGCTCTCATCACCCTTATACATTGTCTTTATATATTTAATAATAAAATCAAGGATTAGTAGGGCTAAAGGAGAACTCCAGGAGATTATCTCTTTGTCACAATTGCTTCTGACATGCTCCAAGGAAAGAATAATTCTGTCCATGCTACTTTTTGTCCTAGAGTTTTTTTTTCTTGTCCTGCTTTTTAAAATATCCAGGTCAGGTAAGCTTGTGACATCCCCAGGCAAAATACCTTGTCTTGGAGCTTGCCTATCCCTGACAGCAGCAAAGTTTTCCAAATTTCTAACATTTCTGCTGTGGCATTGAATTGGTTTCTTTTCATACTGTGCAAAATGAATGAGGAAAACAGTCTGTTCCCTTCCATTAATTAAATTAGATTTGCTTTCCTGCCTGTCTTCTTCTGTTTACTTTAAGACTGTTTCTCCCATAGAATAACCTTTCTTATAGAACCTAGAATCCAAGCCAGTCCTTCAACGTGGTCATTTATGTTTTGGGAACTGAGTAACAGAGGACAGAGAGATTAGCTTTTTCAGGTACTGGAAGAAAGGAAAATATGTTTGCTAGGAGGCTTGCACTCCTGTACAGTGACCCTCTGTCTCCTAAACATTCAGAATATGCTCTAGGTTTTTTTGATTTCTATGTTTTCTGTTAACTTTTATAGTAGGATTTTGGGGGTTAAAAGAATAGGTTATCAACTCTCATTTTGTGGTAGAAAGGACATGACTCTTGTTAAAGGGGTTGAGAAGGCCCTGAATTAGAAGAAAAAAGAGAGAGCTGGAGGAAGGCAGGATGAAGACACTGATAAAATGAGGTGTGATTGACAAAACAGCACCAATCGTCACAGATAATCTTGTCTCTGAGCCCAGTCAGGCAGTGGGGAATGTTTTGTAGACACCTTCTGTCCCTGGATGAGTTTCTTTCTATAGGACTAGAATTTATACAATATTCAGTTAGGTATGCAGTAGTAAAATATATATGTTTTCAAGGGACAACAGTAAGTAGAGAATAACATAATGCACAGAATTAGAAAAGAGATTTGGATATGAAGGTTTTGGTTAGCAAGAACCTCACATACCTATTGATGAGATGATAAATTATTATAGCTAATATCAGACAGATATCTCCAGAAATAGGTAGGTATACTGTTTTACTCCAGAAGCTCCAAAACCCTTGACTGCCTATATAGCATGTTATGCAATCTCAAAAAGAATATATACTTTTTTTCCAGCAAGACTTCTTTCAAAGCAGAAAATAAGAAAGGAAAAGCATGGTTTTAAAATAATTTCTTTTTTGAAGTAGTTCCATTTGATTAGCATGGATTGGATGGGTGCATTAAAAGAATTGCTTTGTTCAGTTGCACAGCTAGGCTGTACTGGAACTGAAAAATTCAGTCCAGGACTTTTGGATCCTAAAACAGTGAGTCAATTCTATCTTTTAAGCTTCAAGATTTTGTATTTCAGAACTATCTCAATGTCAAAAGGTTATGAAAAAGTTGCATTTTATTAGAAATGTCCCAAAAAGAAAGATCTGTAGACTACATCGCACACTAGTCAATTTTCTTAACTATATTCAGTCTAGGAAGCTATTTTTAATACATTTCCTGTATTTTCCTCCTTTTTGCAGAAGCCTATCCTTCATCCCCAGCGTCTCCTTACAGGAATCTACATTACAGTTGCCCTTTCATCCACCATTTTGTTCAATGAAGGACAGTGTATCTGGCTGACACTAGGTGATATTGGATTTCTTTTATTCTCATGAATGCTTTGAATCATACTACTATCACTGCATTTCATTCATGTATATCTAATTTAAGGATAGACATATGACCTAAAATTATTCATCACCTTTCCTTGAAGAACATGGTCCACTCAGTCTAATATCGTTTGCCAACTCTTTCACCACGCAGCAGCCTCAAACACTCAAGAAATGGATCTATGACCTTGACAGTTATTTTAGCCATATGAGCATTGCTAGGATAACCATGAAGATAGAGAAGAAAAACATGGAAGATTAGATGGGAAGAATGCAGCACCTGAAGCTGGCTGTACTTTGAAGTTAATGAAGTGGGGTAGCTACTGAAGTATAAAAGAATAGTTTAAAAGCTGTTGCTCTTTGATAGGTGTGTTCTCTACATGTTTTCTACAGTTGGCTTCAGAAATATTTCCCCTGGCAGTTTTTTGAGTGATAAAATACAGGACAAGGCAGAGGAATTTGAGGCTGGATATTCAGAGAGCCATCTTGGTTTGCTGTTGGGTTTTTTTGCCAGGATATGTGGAAAAATGAGATTTTTTGAGAGGCAATCATGACTTATATGAAGAATTGAATGCTGTGGGATACTTCAGTAGGCTATCATGACAAAATTTCAACAGTACAGACATTCACATCGTGCTTGAGAGTTGTAGCTGGATGGCATCCTAAAACAACGGTTCTTGGTGCTGTTAACATGATTCCTTCTAATTGATATATCCCGTCTGTCTACTGAAAACAAACCAAGCAATGTATGATGTTAATAAAAGCCTGTTCAGAAGTAACTGTTATTTTAGAGAACTCTGATTTTCTCCATATAATGGCATCAAAATAACGTATTCCAGCTTAATGACTCTTGATTCTTCCAGCATCCAATACATATGAAAAGCAGAAAAAAAGTGTTCAAGCATCTTTAAGTTACGGGTTCCGTTTCATGTTTAAGAAAGTGTAAGAGAGAATAAAGAGAATGAAAAGATGTTTTATATTTCTGAACATCACTCCTAAAGCCTGAGATATTTCCCATTATCATCTTAGTGACTAGATTTTCTTTGAAGAAAGTTTATTTTTGTTGTCTTTTACATTAAAAAGTATAGTGATGAAACCAGAGAAGTAATACTGAAGTGTCCAGCTTTCTGTATAAAAGCACAGTGAAAAAAATGTCTGAAATTTGCTAAACAAGCACTCCTGGCTATGTCATTGTCTCTGTTTATCATATCATTTTGTCAATGAAATTATACTCCCTGAACATGTATTGTCATGAAAAATTTTCATGCTTGCAGAGATATTTATGAAGTATCTTATTTTTTCCTTTTCAACTTTTCTTTTCATTTTTTTTTCTAATCTAAAGTGACTGAGGATTCAATTTAATCTCTTTCCTCTTTTGGCTTTTTGAAAAATCTCCAAATCCCACCATGAAGGAAAGAGACACACTGGTCTCCTGCTAAAGTTCTTGGGAATAATATTTTTCTTAAAAAATATTTCTTAATCAAGACATTTTACTAAGATTTGACATGAAATTTCAGAGAACAAAGTGACCATGGACACAGGTCATGTGCACAGATGAATAAAAAACATGTCTCATCTCCATAACCCCTCAAGCTACTTCTGTGTCTATTCTCCTCTCTGGCTTAAAGGATTTTATTTTTATTACTTTTTTTTTTTCCAAATTATCCTAGCCTCCCTGTTTTTCAGTATGTATTCTATTTCACTGAAGTCTTACACCCTCCCTGTTGTAACATGGAAAATCTCTAATATGTCTCTGTGAAAAGCTTTGCATGTGACTATCCTTTCAATCTTGGTTCGATAACATCAGTTAGTCTGTAAGGAAAAACATACTGATTAATTCTGTGCATTTGGCTTGAGAGTTTCTTGAAATATTGATTTTTCTTTATTTTTCTGTCCCTAAAATTGGCTGCCTTCTTTCGGTATGAGAATAATGATAATAATCTAGAGTTCTTCTGCAGTGAAATAGTGAAACTGCACTCAATTTGTAGACTGAAACTTCCCCTTTTTCATAGAAAATGATTAAGCTTGTCCTATTGTAGCACTTGATAACCTCCATAACATTATTATTTAAAGCTGGTTTCAAAAACAGAGTTATTACACCTCCAAAACATGAAACAACAATGTGTATCTTGTTGGGACTTTGACTGGTTACAGACAAGATTTATCAGCTCTCTGAGATTTGTCTCTAATGTTATAATCAAGTAAAGCTTTTAAAAAGCAAATATGCTGGTATTTACAGAAAACAAAAATTTTCCTCTCATCAGACCTCAGAATCTGAGCACACTCATAGCTGCAAACATGCCTTCAGAACAGCCCTCAGCACAAGCTGTTTTCCAGTCTCAATGAATGAAGCAGAATTTGCATCCCAACACTTTGATACTTAAACACTCTTGGTTTTTTTGCTATTGATAACTGATGAGCACTCATTCTGAATCAAGAGCTATCTTTCTGAGTGGAGTCCTGCCAAACAGTATATTGGAAAGAGTTTTATTTTTGTCTCTGGACACCTACGAGTGGCTTCCTTTCTCATGGTTCTACCATTCTAACACATATCAATGGCAAGTTAAATTTGAGTCAGCAGTGCCCTGCCAGCCAGGAAGGCCAACCCTATCCTGGGGGGCATCAGGCAAAGCATCATCAGCCAGTCAGGGGAGAGGATTGTCCTGCTCTGCTCTGACCTGGGATGACCTCACCTTGAGTACTGTGGCAGTTTTAGGCACTGCAGTATGAGAAAGATATTAAGCTGTTAAAGAGTGTCCAAAGAAGGTCAACAAAGATAGTGGAGGGCCTTGAGGGGAAGCCGTGTGAGGAGTGGCTGAGGGCACTTGGTCTGCCCAGCCTGGAGAAGAGGAGACTGAGGGGAGACGTCACTGAAGTTGCAACTTCCCCGTGGTGGGAAGAGGAGGGAACGACACTGATCTCTTCTCTGTGGTAACCAGTGTCAGAACCTGAGGGAATGGCCTGAAGTTGAGTGAGGGGAGGTTTAGGATGGATATTAGAAAAAGGTTCTTCACCCACGGGCTGGTTGGGCACTGGAACAGAATCCCCAAGAAAGTGGTCACAGCACCAAGGCTGACATAGTTCAAGAAGTGTCTTGATGATACTCTCATACACATGATGTGACTCTGGATGATGGTCCTGTGCAGGTCTAAGGGTTGGACTAAATGATCTTTGTGGATCCCTTCATACTCAGCATTTTCTGTGATTCTGTACTGTATATTTCTCTGGATTACCATTTTCTCTTGTAGAAGTAGCTCTGTGTACTACTGCATATTTAAAATTCTGTTAGATTTCAGTAGCACTAGGCCAAAAACCCCACAAACTAAATCAAAACTGCTGTGGATGCTGCAATGATTCTGACTATTATAACTAGAATATAAAATAGTAAGCCAGTTTTCCTTAATTTTTTTTTTTTTTCTGCAGAATGATCCAGTGTCAGAAAATGAGAATTTCGCATTTTAAATAGATATTAGAGGAGAAGGTTCATTTCTGTGCCTTTTCTCTGGTGGGTAAGTTAAGATCTTATAAAATTTGTAATATTTATTTTATGGAAACATTTAAACATTTAATTACTATCCTGTGTCTGTACTTTGCCCTGATGAAAGGGCTTTAAATGAATGAGAAATATGTGTGATTTGAATGTTGTCATTAAAATCCAAGAGTCTAAGACATTAAAATTTTTTTAGGAAAATTAGGAACAAAATATTTTTTAACCTTTTTTCCCCCTTTATTTTATAAAAAGGCATCAAATTTTGGAACTTCAGAACTTCTTCATCCTAATGCACTTTTATGTAAGACTCCATTAAATACAGTAAAAATACTCTATTTTTCTGTTGGTAGTACCCATTCTTTGAACATCTGTAAAACCCAAGCACAGGAAACATTGCCTGAGGTAGCACGTTCCAATGTACATTTCACAGAGCTTGAAAAATCTATCATAGGATTTTTATTTGGTATTAACTCGTTTTACCAGAAAAATGAAATTTATGTATCTGCAAGTGTCTGTGGAGTGCCTAAAATTTTTTTTAAGATTCTGGATCTAACATGGAATATGGAAACTTTTGGTCATTATCACTTCTTAGTAATTCAGTTTTAGCTGGGATTTTCATTCACTGGAAATTGTAGATTTGCAGTAAGAAAAGCATAATGTTGACACCTGTATTATTAGTTATTTATTAGTGTTGTGAAAACGGTTTTGGCAACCCCTCTTTTTGGACTACATTTCTGTCCAGAAACCCAAGAGCTCTTTTTCCCAATACACATACTCATCATGCAGAAGCACAATGCATGATCAGACTTCTAATGGCTGATTCTGTATTGTGTCTCTTTCATTAACTGAAATGTCCAGGATATGCCACTTCTTTTTAGTCCTGATGTTAGAATTAAAAACCCACCTGTCCTGGCTGCTAGCACACAGAGAATCTTGCTGGAGAATTCAGAAGCTCAGTTCCGGTACCAGACAATCTTCTTTGTCCTCTGTCCCATTTACCCACCACCTATTCATGCTCAGTTTAAACACCTTTTTTTCATGGCTGATGTTGCATCCCTTGGTCTTTAGTTTGGGCTGTTTGGGTAGGGCTTTTGTAACATTATAATCGCTTAAAAACCACGAGTATCACTCAGACCTGTACACAGTATGTCAAGGTTGGATTACTGGTTTTAGTTACGGTGGAGGAATGCAGAGGTATCTCTTTTAGGGGGTAATATTAGACATATAAATCTTATAGTCAAATTTATAATTTCTTAATTTATTAATTATTTGCTATAATTTATTACATGGTACTTCAGGTATATAGTTAAACGCTGTACCTCAGAAGCTCAACAACTGTGGCTTTTTCATCTATGTTATGCATATTGTTAAATTTCTGTCTGTCATTTTCCACCCCCTGGATTGTGTGATGTGGTATACGGGGTCAGTGAAATTAATATTGCTGTCAGTCCAGGGACATATCAAACCTTGACTGAGTGAAGCAGTGGGTCCTGCAGATTACCAACTCCCAACTAATTCATAACAACAAGATGGAGCTGTGTCGCACACCACAAGTAACCATACAGAAATCCAGATAGTATGAAACACATTACCATTAGATGTCTTCTCCCAGATAGTGGCCCTTGCAGCCTTGAGACACCAATCTAAAGAAAACACTTATTTTTTCAGATGTACAATGGGTTCATGGCTGGAAAAAAATTGACTGTTCATACCCTACTGGTAGTCCTCCTATGATATCTTATGTACTTATTTGTTGATTGATA
>JAWMRA010000090.1:23841011-23852734 GCA_035584735.1 Pseudotriccus pelzelni | reverse complement strand
TGGTTAGAAAATATCGAAAAGTAATAAACAATAAAAAAAAAATTCAACTGCAAGAATGCTTTAATAACCTTCGTTACCAAAAAAATAATTGAACTTCACTTATTTTACAAAGGACTCAATATTTCTTTCTTTAAACATTTAATCCGTTTAAAAACTATCTAAAGCTGATAAAAAATAAAGAACTTTTGAGATTAAAAACGCTTTAATAACCTTAGTTACAAATATATATTTTCTGTTTTTTAAAAACCCTTTGTAAAAGGAACAGCTTTCGATTTATTTAATTCTTTTATAATACTTTTTAACTGAGTTTTCAATTTAAAATGACAATTCCTAAACAATAATTTAAAATATGTAGAAAAAAATGTATCCCTAGTTTAAATATTACCTATTTGAAAAAGAGCTCGATACTTTAGTGAAAAAGTTATATTTCCAATATTTATCAGTATTTAATTAATAATTTTAAAGGTTTCATTTCGAAATTTTTAATTATGATATTGTGTTACAAATTTAAAACGTTTTTTCAGTTATGTAGACTTTAAATTAGAGTTTATAATTTTTAAGATATCTAATTAACAAATATTTACCCTTCAACGTACTCAATTTTTGGTAAGAATCTTTAATGTTTCGTTTTGAATCTGCTAAATTTTTATTCTTCTAAATATAAAATTCTTAATGCTGAGCAAAAGAATTACAGTTTTTAATTTTTAGAGTTTAAAAGCTGTAAATTTAACATTTTAAAAACTATATAGCCTATACTATAGCGTTCCTGTTTTGAAATTTACAATTTGGATATTTGCATTTTAAAATGTTGGACTATTAACTGGATGTTGCACCACTATTTCCTTTCGACAAAAATTAACATAAGAAATTTGATTTATTCGAGCTTTTAGTTGAAAATATTAAAAGCCTACAATATTGTAGTCAAGCATGGAAAGTTAAATTTCTCAATTTTTTCTCTTAGTGAAAGAAGCTCAGTGGAATTAAACAAAAAGTTTTTAGTGATACCGGTAATTTTTTAAAAATTAAAAATGTTTTAAGTCTCTTAAATTTACTATATATATAGTGAATATGTATATCTATCTTTATACATATATAAAGAATTGGAATGCTGATACCCACTGTAGTCAGACCTATCTTCTGCATACAGTCACTCAGCAGACCAAGATGAGTTTGGGAACTAGTTAAGTGAATTGGCTGTTGACTGGCTGATTGAGTCCTTGATGTTTTTAGCTGGGACTTTTTTGCTGACTTACAGTTTCCCAACCATAACACTTTAAGTATTATTCCATTTACATGGATCTCTGACTTCAGAATTTCCAAGAGCATCAGGAGAACATGCAAAGGCAGACATAATAAATGTAATGGAAAAAAATTTATTTTTTTTTTTTGAGTACACAGAAAGGAAAAATAGCAGAAAAAATAGTTTCTTACCATATGCACCTTCAAGCATTTTGGGGTGTTTCCGGGGTCTGTGATTTGAACATCATCAGTTTTAGACAAGACCTAGAATGGTAAAAGAAAACTAAAAAAAAATGACAGTAACAAATATGGCATTTATTAGAATGAATTTTAAGTCCAGATAACTGTAGGGTTGAGTCATGTTGTTAAACATTTTTATTTCCAATGCTCTGTGGGTAGTGATGTCTCTGCACAGCCTTTCACCCCACTCATAGAAATGACTGAAAAGCATGTGATCACTTGCAATTATGCAAATAAAAATAAAATCTTACAAACACTCAACTTCCCATTAAAATAAAACAAAAAAAAAAAAACAAAAAAAAACAAAAAAAGAACAAAAAACCCCAGGATGATAATTTCCTTTCTTGTTAGTTTCTAGTCAAACAAAGATTCTATTCTGTAACAAAGATTTTTATGAGATTTATGGTAAAGATGGACAGAAAATTATCAGATTATTACAGTGACAAAGCATAAAACTTTATGTTGTGAACAGTTTAAGAAAACAGCCTGCAATCATTGTCCTGAAAATTATTTTTCTAATGTGGGATCACAGTTGATCCAAAAAGTGACATCTTTCATGTGGTTTGTCACAGAGCTGGTAGAACCAGCTATGTATACCTTAGGTAGTCCAAAAAATGAAGAGATAATTCTTAAGGAAGGGGAAAAAACTTTGTATTTTATGGAACTAATGCCACATTCAAAGAATGTTATAATTTAGAGATACGAAGTGTTATTTTGTAAACAGAACTCTGAGTTGCACCAGGCGAGATGGAAGCAAATGCAGATTAAACTTACAATGTTGAGCAAAGATCCAGAGAAACTGTGTTAAGATGTAGTTGAGATATGGGATGCTCTTAGAATAATGATTTTTAACAGAATCTGGCAGCAGATGTAGCAGTTTGTTCATAAAAAAAAGAACCAGAAGATCTGACAGTGTGTGTACACTCCGTGATTGTGATGCACCGCAAATCATGGTTCCCAGCATCTACTGGAGAAACTACCTTGTCACATCAGAGACATCAGCCTGGATGGGGCTCTCAAGGGAGGAGGCAGTTCTCCACGCATGGGGCTGTAGGCATTTAAGGTTTTTAGGGCCTATCTGTCATCAGTATGGGATGGTGGTGCCATTGTTCACAGGCAGTATGTGGCGGAGCATCTCTGTTGCCAAGTTGCTGCGGTGCTCCAGGAGAAGGTCAGCAGGCTGTGTAGTGTCAGATCCAAAAAGAAGGAGTTCAGCTGGGTCACCTCAAAACAAAAGCTGAACCATTCAGCCGTCTGAAAGGAGGGCCAGAGCAGAATCTCTGACTGTTAGACAGGAAAATGGAGAATCTTTCAATGTGAAAGGCTGGGTGGGTGTCACCTTCTTGTACCAGGAGGCCTACCCCTGCCCTGCCTGTAGGTTTGCAGCAGCAGATCAGATAGAGTGTTCTGACAGCAGTGGAGGGGCTAGAAGCCATGACCAAGACAGCAAACATACCAGAAGAGCCTAACCTAAGCAGCAGCACCAGAAGGAAGTGGGGAGTATTTGTAGGTAGAGACTACAATAATGGATGTAAAAGAAAACCAAAGGAAATTAAGTTTAGGATCACAAAACTAGGCACCAGACTAAATCAGTCATACCTTTGTGGGTTTTTTTAGTTGAGTCAGTTCAGAAATGTCTCTCCAGACTTAAAGCCCTAAGGGTCAGATTTTATTTTTCACCACAAAATCATTAAAATTATGCTTCCTTTTACATTTATTTACAAAACTCCCTTTTCAGGTAGCATTTATACATTGAATTTCAATCTGCATTAAATTGGGATGATTAAAATGATACACTGGGGGGTTTTTGTGTCTGGTTTTCATCTCTGAAAATGTTGTGTATGGCTTCCTTACAAGAATGATAGGCATATGTCCTAGTTATATCTGTCTTTGTGGGTTAACACCGGTTTTCCTCTGTGTCATTGTATTTATGTGCTACTTTATCTACTAAAAAGATTATTGTAATCTTTTTAGTAAATTGTAATTCTCACTTGTAATCTCTTGAGTTGGGTTCATTTTTCCCACTGCTGTACTTTTAAGATGGCACAGCATACACAACCGAACAAAATTGTGGGATGTATAACTGTATCTTGCAACATTCTTCTTAATCTTGTAGAACAAGGCAAGTTTATGGAGCTCAGGAAGGAAAACCACTGGGGGATTAAGCAGAAGCCCTGCTTTTTCACAGTTTGTTTCCATTCTCCATCTCCTAGATCCTTGCATACCCACCGACTCTTCATATGATTTTCCTTCAGCTGAAGGTCTGACTTTAAAAAAAAAAAAGTTTTGAGAATTTAGAGTTTTGTATTTTTCTGAACAAATGGGCTTTTGGAACAGAGCTTACATTTTAGAAGCTTGTTCTGCATTTTGAAAGTGAGTAGGCTTTGTGATTTAGGAGAATTTGTGTGTGTATGCATGTTTATACGTGTGTACATATATGTGTATAGGTGAAAGCCTCCTTCTTTCTCCTTTCATCCAAGTTTGTGAACCAAAACGAAAGAAACAAAAATAAGGTGAATTGAGAAAGTTAAAAATTCTACAGTAACTGACATATAAGTATTAATCTAAAAGAATAATGTTCAAACAATAGGTCACTCATCATTTCTAGAATAATCTTAAGTAAAATCCACGTAACTAGTCATGCATAGCAAAGACCTTGACACCTTACACAGCAGAAAACATAAGTAAGATGTCAGAATTAATGATTATCAGAAATGGGAGCTAAAGAAAGATGCTTGCCTCTAAATCTACTAGAATCTGAAAAAATATGGCATAAGAATTTCACTAGATGCAGGCAGCCTTTACTGGCTTATGATGATATGTGTCTGCGATAGGCTTTTCTAAGAAGCATTTATCATATTGTGCCCAATGCCAGACAATAATTTTTTGAAAACAAAGGTGAACAAAGGGATGAAGGAAACTAGCAGTCACCTCATATCTATCTCTTATGGTTTCAAATAGTTATTTGCTTTCTGGAGATTGCATGTGGGAACAGTAATCCCTATGTATGCCTGTGCTGCAAGAATGAAAGCTGTCCATGTGGTTAGAGAAAATGGTAGAAAAAAGTGTAGGTGGAAGTCGGTTCAGGGACACCATATCGCTCTCTACAGCTACCTGAAAGGATATTGTAACAGGATGGGGATTGGTCTGTTCTCCTAGGTAGTAAGTAATAGGACAAGAGAAAATGGCCCCAAGATGCACCAGGGGAGGTTTAGGTGGAACATTAGCAAAAATTTCTTCACCAAAACAGTGATCAGGCACTGGAACAGGTTACTTAGGGAAGCAATGGATTCCTTTATCTCTGAAGTGTTCATAAGGCACTTGGATGTGGCACTTGTGAACATTGTTTAATGGTGAACATAGTGGTGCTAGGTTAACATTTGGATTTGATCATCTTAGAGGTCTTTTCCAATGTTACTGATTTTATGATTTCAAGTAGCCAATCCATCCAATGAATTGGATCCGTTAGAGATGCTAAGCATGTAACACAGTGATTTGTATTTTACATTGCCACCTGGTGATCAGACACAGTAGGAAACATACTAGTATTATGTACAAAATAATTCACGTTTGTCTCCAGTATCTGAACATACGCACTTCTAGAGGAAATGAACAATGTTGATATTAATCATTTTAATGTTCACTTTCAATGAGAGTGTTATTACCCAATGTGTGGTTCTCAGCTCCATTTTTCAGACTCCTTTTAGTACAGTGGTAGTGTTAAAACTTGGTTTAATTAACCCCTGGAAATCATAGAAGTAGGAGAAGAAAATGTGAGTAATGCAGACAGTGGAGGCTGATCTCAATGGATTATAAAAAGTACTAGAGATAGGAATCTGTGTAAGAAGACAGCTATGATTGGGGGATGTGCACATAGCTTCTCAACCTGCTCATTTCTCAGCAAGTTCACCTACAGGAGGATCGTGATGGTAGTGGAGCTGAAGGACCTCTTAGATTAAAACAGTCTTATGTTGAGTTGATCTTAAGATCTCTGCACAGTACAGAAATGCATGCTGTGCATACATTTCCATTGGCAGTCTGTGGCCATGTTAGCATTGAAATAAAATTCCTTCTGCCACAGAGAATTTAAAGAGAAAGATATTTTAATCTGTTAAATCTACTAATCTTTCTAATTAGTTAAAAAGACTTTAATCTACTGTTTTCCTTTCACAAGTGTCTATTGGAAAAGGATTTTAGCTGTGTACACCCAGAAGTAGTCCTAAAATTAAGAATAAAGTTTAAAGATAAGATAAGTTTTTTTTCAGGTTAAAAGTTTTGTTCAGGTGCCAAGAAATATGTTTTGAAGTCCTGAAGCACAGAGGAATTATTTGGAACAAATTCAGAAAGCTCTTAAATGAATAATTCAGTGCACAAAACAAAGGAAAAATGCTCTTTCCTCTGCAGTGCTTTTGTATGCTTACTGTTCCTGTGGAAGAGAAGCAACTATCACACTGAAAGCAGAGGAGAACATATGTATGCTGTGTATGTTTTATATACACTTACATTGACAGTGAGCTGTTGGTACTGCAGCGTTAGTAATTTTAGAAACACTGTATCTAAAGAGAGAAACCATAAGAGCTCTTGCCAAAAGAACATTGGCAGACTGGGTGTACTCTGGGTTGTCAGGAAGTTCTGATGATTTTCAGAGTTCTATGAGATGACCATTTGAACTGGTGTGGTGGTTTCAACTCCAGCAAGATGCCAGGTGCCCACCGAGGTACTCTCTTAGTCCCCCTCCCCAACAACACAGGCAGGAGAAAATATGACACAAAGCTCAGGGACCGAGATACAGACAAGGTCATCACTCAGCAATTACTGCCATGGGCAAAATAGGTTTGACTTCGGCAAACTAATTTAATTTCTTGTTGATGAAAGCCAGAGTGAAACAAAGAGAGGTATGAGCAAATCTGAAAACACTTGTTCCTTTATGGTCTTCTCTCCATGGGCTGCAGCTTCTGAGGGGAACTTAACTCTGTGTGAGCTGTCTATGGGCTGTGGCTCCTTTCAGGACACATCCACTTGCTCTGGGATATCTACCCCGCATTGGTCCTTCATCAGTGGTAGCGGGACAACCTACATCACACTGGTCTTCACCATGTGCTGCAGGACAATATCTGCTCCAGCACCTAAAGCACCTTCTCCCCATCCTTCTTCTCTGATCTTGGTGACTGCAAGGCTGCTTCTCTCAGTTTTAAGACTCTTCTCTCACTGGTGCTGTGCAGCAGATTTTTACCCTTTCTCAGATCCTATCACAGAGCTACTACCAATGTCACTAACTGGCTCAGTTTTGGCCAGCATCAGGCCTATCTCGGAGCTGACTGGTACAGGCTATGTTGGTCAGGGGGCAGCTTCTGGTATGTTCTTAGAGAAACCACTCCCGCAGTCCGCTCTCTACCAAAACACTGCCATGGAAACCCAATATGACTTGAGTAGAAAATAATGGGAAAACTAGAGGAAGATATTCTCTTCATCATGAAAATATGGTGTATAAAAGTAATATTAAAATTATATAATGGGTTGGAATGGAAAGGACCCTAAATGTTATCTAGTTGTAACTTCTCTTCCAGGGGCAGGGACACCTTCCACTAGACCATTTTGCTCAGAACTCTATTCAGCTCATCCTTGACCACTAACAGGGATGAGGCACCCACAGCTTCTATGGTCAAGCTGTTTTAGTCGTAGGTTTGATTTAAAGCCATATCTAGTACACCTCTCAGAAGTCAAGTTCTTACAACAATCTTTTTTAGTGAGGAAGGTAAAATTGTAGTAAATACTGCCAAAATATGAATTTAGCTCTTTGAAAAATTACCATCTTCAAAGGGTAACTTTGTTAATAAAGGTTGATTTATATTAAGAAAAAGTGGAAGATTTTATTAATGTCAATCAGGAGTAGACCCAGTGGCAATTTATAAAGTGAGAGTATTGAAAAATCATAGGAAATAGAAAAGAAGAGAAAAAAAAAGGGTAATCCCTTAAATGCATGATGGCATCATATTTTCATAATGTAAAGATTTTGTGATAATAACATAAAATTCTACTTCTATCTGTATATGATAATTTAACTAACCTGATATTTTTTCTTATCAGAATAAAAGCTTCTGTTTTTAATTAATTACTATTTTAATAAAGATTGAAAAATGGGATAATTAGATGAATACTGAAGAACAAAAATAAAAAGTTTTCTGTCCCTGGATTTCAAGCTTTCAACAAAACTGGAAAGTTGTGATGTAATCACAGTAATCATAAAACAGTAATCATAATAAATATAACATGATATTTCAACATTTATGTCTCATGGAAAAGTCTCTGGTGAGGTTTTTACTGACACTCTTGAAGAAGTCATGTAGACTCTCCCTTTAGTTACTATACTGCTTTCTCTTCTCTTCCAGCAAAATGCAGCTGTCTTATATATCTACTTTATTCTGAACTCTCTTATTTTTTCAGTGAATTACTAAAGCAGTTTCTCATTGTCAGAAAAATACTTCTGACATCCCATAAGTAAAACTGTTCCAAATAGAAAAGACCACTCTTATAGAGGACTAATATGGAAGCAGTCATCTTAGTTCAGTATTTCCAGTTGTTAGATCAGATAATGGGAAAAAGTACAAATTCAAACACTGCCATTGCCTCTTTAACTGGTCTCTTTGAAAGTGGGAGATGCAATTATTGTAGGAATGTTACATAATGAAAAAAGCTGTCATTTTCCATCTGGACTATTTCAGTTGTTGTGGAGGGGGGGAAAAGTTGATGGAGAAGGTGTGATAGGTGATTTTTTTTAGAATTATCATTATTTTCTTTCAGAAAATTTTGCAGGGTATCTCATGCAGGGTATCTCATCCTCTTCATGAGAACTAGTCTATTACAGCAACATAGCTGCAAGCAAGGCTGTAAGGCAGTGGGTAGGGTGCAGTTGCATGTTGTCTTATGAAGTAATGTTCTCATTCAGAGAATGTGTGTACATGGTGTACCATATATGGTGTACATGGACTAGCATATGTGAGAGTTTTTTGTTTGTATTCTCCAAGAAAAGATCACATTTCTTTTGTGAGAGTGATTCTTTCTGTGAATGAAGTTTGCAGTATGCCAGTGGAGTCTCAGAATTTATGGCACCTGAGAAGGCGGCATCTCAGTTTCCGGCAGTCTCTGAGACACAATCAAGCCAAGAAGTATTTCTCCTTGTGTTTCCAGACTAATTAGACTTGTGCCTGCTAGAGATCATTTTCTAGTTTCCTCATTCTTCATGTCTTTCACACATACAGCATGGGGAGCAAACAGGACAAGTTACTGGTCTACAGGTGACTGCAGAGCCACAGTCTCATTGGGATCATGAAGATGTGGTGGGACAGCTCATGCAACTGGACTGCTGCAGCAGGCGGATACAGTGTTTTCAATATGGGCAAGACACGAATATGAGGAGGAAGAGGAGGAATTTAATGTGAGAGCAGTAAGTAGGTATGGAGCTCTGCCTGGGGATGGATGATGAGACAACTGAGTGCTTATGTATTAGGATTAGCAGGCAGAAAAGCATAGATGACTTTGTAGTGGGGGTCTGCAATGGACTGCATCACTACAAACAAAAAGCAAATGATACCTTCTTTAGGCAACAGGAAGAATCATCGCATTCACAATCATGGGGAACTTGAACTATGCTTGTCTGCTGGAGGGATAAGATAACAAGGCACAAGTAAACTAGGAGATTTCTGGGCTGAATAAATGGAAATTTGCTAACCGGCTGTTAGAGGTGCCCATACTGGCAGCAGGAGTCCCCACTGGGAGGCAGAGGGTCTGGGAATAATCAGTGGCTGTCCTCCTGCTCCCTGGCAGTGCAGATGTCCTAATGGCCCCAAATGGCTCTGATCCTCTTCATTGCACTGGGGCACAATGGCCAGTGCAGAAATGTTGCTATGTGGTCTTGCAGGTTGGACTTCAGCTCCTGGTGCAACTGTTGAATTCCAGAAAGCATAGGTTGGTCATGATAACCATATTCACTTCAACCACTGGCCACCACCAGACCCTATAGATTTCCTGGAGCAATTATTATAGCCAGGGCATCATGAGCTCAAGGGTTTGTGGATAGCCTGGGAAAATACTTGCCCAGATGTCAGGTGGGAGGCCACCCACAGCATCCTTGGGTACCACCCTTGCAGCCTTGAAGAGCAGCATTTATAGGGAAAAAGATGATGGGAATGCCATGGAGTGATCTATGTAGGTGCTGGTGTCTGATGGGTCTGCGAGAGGCTTATTGGTTTAGTCTAAAATGTTATCTTCCACCCACACCAAGAACTTGATGCCCATAGGGCCCACACAGAGGGGTCAGTCTGTTTTTCTACTGGTCTACCGTACTACACAGCCAAAGACCTGATGAGGACACAGGATCACACAGGCCAGGTCAGACTGAGAATTACAGAAGATGGAATATGTCCAGCCTGATGCTGTGGCCATGGTCTCAAAGCATTGTGGCAGGCTGGGGAGAACTCAGGGTAGCAGCTGCTTTCCCATGGCAATGAGGCAAGCACAGCCAACAGCTGCAGCAATGGGTGTCAAGAACTGCTGCCAAGAGCCCCCACCATGCCACCCAGCACCAGCCAGAGCCTTGCTTGACCCTTGAGGCTTTGCAGACACATGCAGCAGGACTCCAGGCATTAGCCAGGCAGGGCCAAGCTCTGTCAGCTCCCAGGCACGAGTAGTGAAAGTCTGTGCCTGCCAAGAGGGGTTAGAGGGATTTGGAAAGAGGGTGGAGCCCAGGTGCTTTTCTGTCCTGGGAGCTCATGGGCAACAGATAGTGTCAGTGCCTTCCCAAGACAGGAGAAAATATGTACCTCAGCGCCTAGTTCCTCCACTGGTGCTTGTTAGTGGGCAGACAGACAGAATAAGTGAGCATTGAGACTCGAGTGCTAATAAATGGGGGGGACTGCATTCATCCTTTTTAAACTGCTATTGTTCATTTGACCTAAGTGGACATCTGTCCCCATTTCCTCCACACTTAGTGGATCAGGATGTTTGGGTCAGAACGAAAAATCAGTTTGGTTCTCTTTCTTTGTTCATTGTTTGGTTTGGTTAGTTCTGTTTTGTTTTGTTCTGTTTTGCTTTGTTTTGTTTTGCATTCTCTGCTTGAAATAATTTTTCTGAATTAGAGAAAGAAGTAGTCATAAGCCTGAATAAGATGCTGGCTACCCAGACAGTTGAAGTGTGTATTGAAGAACTGTGAACGAAGAAGAAGGAGCTACACACAGGAATAGCATAAACAAATGTACTGTTTAAAGAATAATGAGTTAGGCAAGGGCTTGGGAGACTCTGCTTAACTGTTGTTTCTCTGTATGGATTCAGAAAATTCAGATTTACTTCTTTGTAGGCTGTAATTTCCTGAGCATAATTTTCATTATAGCTAGTTAGGCTCTTTGTAAAAGGGTTTTGTATCCATAAGGAAATTATGGAAGGCAAAAGTTTTTTGAAAGACCTTACTACCGATGTTTGAGTAGGTAGATTTGTATAATGTGATATTGTGCTTATTTATGTAAAACTGTTGAAATATTTCCAAAGCTGTATTTCTGTGTGGCTACTTTTTCAGTCAACAGAAAAATTTTCTACCCTGCCTTCTGCCACTCAGAAAAACAATTTTTGACAAAATCTCAGGTATAGCATGGACTTGCCTAAATAGCTTGTTCTCATTGGTACACTAGTCAGAAAACCATATAGCTGAACTGACATGGCACTTTACACAAGGTAATTATCCTAGTTTTAAGTTTTTAGAGCTATATGGCTTCCAGACCAGAAATTGCCTACTTTAGATTTAGACACCCTGAGTCATGTGCATGGTGTTGAAGACTCGGACTAAGATTGCCTGAAAATCCCAACAGTGGCTTAATTCCGTTGTTTTGCATTATAACATTAAAATGTTACATTATAGCAGGAATGAACAATTTCACCCAAACATCACAAGAAGAACTGACATGAAACTGAAAATTAAACCCAGAATTCTTGCTTCCCAAAACATGGCAAATGCATAAGCCAGTGATTTTTCATATTTCTAATTACAAGCCTTTTGGCTGTGGTAGTAAAGAAGGAGGGGGAACCTCTGGTGTCTGGGTGATCAGTCCATGTCCCAGAGGGGAGGATGCTCCCCCACTACCCCCCCCGCCACGTGGCCCCCATGGGCTTGGCCAGGGTCCATGCAGAGACCACAGGAGAGGGAGACGAGCGAAAAAGAGTTTATTGTTAGGGTTACAGGGTTATATAGGGTTCAG
>JAWMRA010000090.1:23811808-23833768 GCA_035584735.1 Pseudotriccus pelzelni | reverse complement strand
ATAACTTTTTCAATGTTGCTGAAGAAATCTCAAGAGGAGCGACTGGGAAAGCCTGTTGTGTGCAGCAACATGCTGCTGTCTTCACCACGAAAAAGACTATATTCCCCTTTACTGTCTGGTAACCATGGTGCCACTTTCCAAAAATAAAAATACTCTGTGAAAGCTAAACTGTATCCAGAGGAGAGATTAATATTTTATACAAGAGAGATCAAAAGCCTGTTGTGGTGCCACTGACAGTTTTATTACAGGAAGCATTTAAAATGGGTATTGGACAAAAACCTAGATTGAGTCACACCCTGGGTTTGGTTTCAGCTATCTTTCTTTTTATGAGAAAAAACTATATTGCATTCCTTTTGAAGCAACATTTGGAATGGTTTAGCCAAAGATGTGGTGTCCATCAATCTGCTGGGTCCCCGTAGGTATATGTGCTGTCACCAGAGATACTTATGAAGGGATGTGACTAAACTAGCACTGGTTCTGGACTCAAGGTTAGACGGGACTTTCTAAAGCTGCCTTTAACTTTTGATTAAGAGCTCCCACTCTTCTTGGATCACATCATGCTCCCAGACATAGACAGACTGGTTTGTCACATTTAAATCAATAAGACGACATCAGGAAACATGTGTTAGAGGAGGGGATATGTAGTCTATCAATTATAAACTCCTTATTATCTTACAACAGAGGTTTTTCAATAAGCAAACATAAAGTAAGAAGGAGCAAGAACTATTGTTACAGATAAGATTAATTAAGTCTAATTAATATACTCTTGCACTACAGCATTTAAATTCAAACTAATTTAAAAAATACATTAGTCATGCTGATTAAATGGAAATGAATAGGTAATGCAGTACGCCCTTCAGTTTCAAGAAAACTGTGAAGTCTTTTATTAAATTATATATCCAGGATAGAGGAAACTGGGGAAAAATACAAAACTTGTCAACCTTTATGTCCTCTCAAAGGTTCCCATGGTAAATAGTTCCTTTTCTAGAGTTGTGTTTCTCAACCTTTTATTCCTGAAGGACCACTTCACTTTTAAAAACAGTCCATAGATTTCCCCATTACTGTTTGGTAGATGGCAGCAAAAGTAATTAAAAGATGATTTATTTTTCAGGTATTAGAAAATTCTGGTTTGTACAAAAATATAATGTGCTGTTATGATTAAGAATGACACAGTTAAGTTTCTTGATGGTTAAAAAAACAAAACCAAAGTGACTATGTATCCATCTTCATGACCTGTTATATACTGTCAACTTCCCACAGATATATTTTTTCTTTTTGCATTTCTCTCCACTTTATTCATGAGCTTTCTGGAAGGAGAACAACTGATTCATGAGGGCCTTTGTGTGACCACCAAAGGACGGAGCATTACTGTTTTAGAGAACTGTTTTCCAGTCATAAAATTTGTATTTGGGTATGAATCTGAATATTGAATTTGTGTAGATTATTGATGTAAGAGCCCACCAGAAAGAATCCGTGCTAATGTTTCTTAATCTTGTATTTGAACCAGCTTAGATATTTGGATGCAGTGCCTCAGTCAATACATGACTAAATGCTGTTGTTTTAGTGATATTTGTGAAGTAGATCTGGTCTACCAGATAATATCTTCTGTTGAAAGCTGTCAAATCTATTTAATCTGTGTACTGTGTGTGTTATGTACAGTGTGTGTTCTGGTTTGCATCTTTCAATCCTGGCCTTTGCACTAATCAAAAGCATTGATATTATGATTGACTCAATGCTTGTGCACTTAAGTTTCCTTCTATGGAAAGCAGGGTGTGTGTAAAACGGTCTTATCCAGCTGTAAAACCAACATGTGGCCATGGTATCTATACTGGAAATAGATCTCTAGGGGACAACAAACCTCCATTGCAGTGTGAATGCACAAACTGGAGCCTTGATCACTGAGTCAACCATTTTTGAAAAGCCACCTCTGACATATGCAGTTTGAATTACTTAACCCATACTGTACCTCCTACTGGGGAGAGTGTTCCAATCCCCTGAAAAGCGAATCAGTGTCTCATCAGGTGATCTTCACAGGGAAAGAGAGGAGCAAACGGGACATAGGATTTGTACTTCTCTTGGTTATCTCATTGTAAGAATCAATACACATGCAGGTAAAACCAAAGAACCAAACCATGGCTAAGGTATTAAGGAAAACTTTATTCTGAAGTCAGAGAACCTGAATACACTGCAGTGTATCACTGAGTGATCATGCTGCAGTTGAGACACCCATGTGCAAGTCTGTGCCCTGGTGCTTTTATAATAACACTTTTTGCACTTGCATAACTTCAAGGTTGTGTTCTCCTTTGTGCTTTTATCAACTCCCTCTCTCCGAGCAGGGGCCTCACCCTGTGTTTGTGAGGAAGTATTATCTCTACACAGAGATACTCTACTTGTCAAAACAGGCAGAGAATAAACATCAGGAGCTGATCTTTTCTAGGACTAGTTTTACTAGTAGTGAAAACTTGCTTGAGTGAAAACACTTTTTCTTCCTCAAATATATCTTCCTCATTTAATTTCACTGTCACTACACTCATGCCTTACAGTGAAATGGAAAATACAAAAACTCGCTTCTGTGCTTTATTGTAACTGTCTTCTGGCTTTCAGAATAGCTGTTAAGTTGAACTAGGCAATCACAAAGATATAGGGACCTTCAAAGAATCAAAAACTCTGCTCTTCTTGAATAGCCTCTCTAGGTCTTGGCCAAGTGTTGTCAGTACTCTGTGACAGTGCCTCTGGTTAAGACCCACAAGTCAGAGGTAGCTGACAGTGTGTGACATATCACACCAGAACTTCTTCTAGCAGGAAAGCCAGCAGCAGAGTTCTGCAAGGTGAGGACCTGCAGCATGCTCCCAGCTCAGGGACTAGAGTCAGGATCAGAGTCAGGAAAGAACATTCTTCCTATGTTTAATGTTTGTAGCAAATCTAAAGGCTCAGGGATTTTGTTCCATATTGTATTAGAATTCACTCAGAGAACACAGAATGTTGTTCATGAATGAATAACAGGAAAATGTGAAAAATGGAAAAAAAAATCCTTCTGACCGTTACAGAAACAATTAACTGTGGTTTTATAGAAACACATATGTATATATATGTTTATACCTATACATATACTTTTATACACTAATGGTATATGGATTGTGTCTCAAATATAATATTTTTCTTGAGGTATGTCATGATGTCAAAGTTCTTTCTGAATATATAGTTACTATTCTATTTAAAAAAATAGATCAGAATAAAATTGTTAAGAGCATATTTTAAGATTAAAGAAATATCACATACAATTTTTTACAAGCACATTACAGGTTTTTTTCCTCTACTACCTGCGTTTTAACAGTATCCGTTAGAAAAGCCAAGCATTTAAACTTAGCCTCCTAGATTTAACCTCCTAGTGCTGAGGATTTTAGAATCTATTCGATTAAGCTGGATGAATAGCATTTGGCTTTATGGTTGTATGTTGTCTTAATACCTTGTGAAGTCAGGTTAGCTACATTATAAAGGACACTTAAGTGAATTGAAGTATTTTTAACAAGACTAATTTTCCAGTAAAGTTTTCATTTTAATGCTCCCTAGTAACCAACAAACTGGTATTTTTAAATTGTCTTTTCTAAGCATTTGTTCTCTCTTGGTGCAGTCCAAATTTACTATACAACATACAAAATCCCAAAGTAAGGGTGTACCAATATTTCTGTTCTGATCGCATCATGCTAAGCAACTTTGCTGTCACGCCTATTTCCTTATCTTGTCTTCTGGGGGATAGCAAGTTACCAAAGCTCACGTTGAGACTAAGAAATAAGGTTGAGGTAAGGAGTATTTCAAAGTTAATGTTTTTGTTCTACAGCATCAGTTCAGCTTTGGACCTAAAATAATTTCAGGTCGATTTACCTTATTTCTTTTAATGTTTGTCAGGATTTGTATCAGGGAAATGAACTTTGTGACAGTGACAGGAAGCACAAAGCCACCCCACTGTATGGCAGTGCAGGGTCCCTCTGATGGTCAGGGGTGGAACATGGGGTGCACAGTGGGAGGCGATGGGTGCTAGACTGGTTCAGCCTCGGAGGGGAGACCTTAGTGCTGTTTGCAACGGCCTGGTGAGAGGCTATCAGGAGAGAAACCCGCTCTTGCTGGGGGTGCATGATGAAAGTACAAAGGAATTCTCAATAGATACAAGTAAAAAAACCCCTTTATCAGGAGAGTTGTTCTCTGGCTGCAGAGAAATGCTTGGATCTCCGTCCATGAAGATACTCAAAATATGATAAGACAAAGCAATAAGTAATCTGTTAAGTTGCACAGTCTGGACCAGGCATTTGGACTGTATGAACTAGAGGGATCCTTTGAGCTACATAAACTGCCAAGATCCCTTTTAGTCTGTGTTGATCTTTGATTTATGATATATTCATTTTACTCTATTTACTGTATTCCAAGCTTTCTCGGAACACTCATGGTCATATTTCCATATTTGTCACTTCTAACTTGCATAATTTCTTTTCACAAAGACCTGTTTTATAATAATGATTCTAAACTGATATGTATTGGGTTTTTTTTCAATTCCCTGGTGCTGTTTTTTTAGCCTTATTCATACAATTCTTTTGTATGACTTTATGAATGCTACTACAGCTGAAATTCACTCATAAACAGGCTTGATTTCTATGAAAAATTGAGACCCAGATCTTCAGATTTTTAACTTGAATTTAGAGATAAAATCTTGTAGAATTATTTGATTAAGAACTTAGTTTTCAAAATAATATAACTTGCCTAAATCTGTACGACTTTTTTTTCCCTGGTAGCCCACCTATTCTGAGTATGGAGTCAGAGATCTACCATCTTCTCCTTAATTGAAATCTAAAAAATTGAATTAGAAATAAATGTTACCACTCTATTTTAACTCTTTTTATTCCAATTATATTTTAGACCTGTAGTATAACCTCTCTTCTTAAGAAATAAGCAGTAGGCATAGATCAGAAAGATGTCGATGTAACGAAGGGAAAGTTTATTTTCTCAGGATGATACTGAGGGCTTGAAGCAGAATGGAAGCCTGATGAAGAACAATAACAGCACATGGGTAATTCCTGTTAGGGAAATTATGCCTATATGAAACTACAAGGACACACTTACAAAAATTGCCTACCATCCGATAGGCTATCCACATGACTTACTGAGGTTAGGATTAATCTCCATATTGATTGACAGATCTATTGACAGTGAGTCTTTATGTGTGTGTATGTGTGTGTGTGCCTACGTGTTTGTATGGTTATTATTTTTCCATTTACTTTCCAGGGAACATAATGGTTCAAAATGTCACCCTTCAAAATTGGTGCGTGTATTTGGTTTGCATTGAAAGGTTTTTCAGGTGGGTGCTAGAGGGGTAGCTTCTGTGAGAAGCTGCTAGAAGTTTCCTCCCATATCTAATGGAGCCAATGCCAACTGTCTCCAAGATAGACCCACTGTTCGACCACTGTAGCAACTTTTGCATAAAATATTTAAGAAGATGGGGGGAAGTCTGTGCAATGATAACTGTAGCTGACACTAAGAAATGCAAGAGAAATGGTCCTGCAGACACCAAGGCCAGTGGAGAAGGTAGGGAAAGAGGTGTTCCAAACACCCGAGCAGAGGTTTCCCATCACAAAGATCATGTTGAGGCAGGCTGTACCCCTGCAGCCCACATACCCCTGCAGCCCACACAAGGCTTGTGACCCTACAGGGAACCAAGCTGGAGTTTGTTCATGAAGGATTGCATCCTGTGCAAGGGACCCATGTTGGAGCAGTTCAGGAGGAGCTACATCTTGTAGGAAAGAATCAAATGGTAGAAGTCCATGGACGGCTGTCTTCTTTAGAAGAATCCCCACATTGCAGCATTGCTTTCTTTTGAGGTACATGTCAGCTGTCATGAAAAGTGTTATAAGACTGCACAGCATTTTTCCCCCAAATCTTTAATCAATATGTTAGTTATTAGCAGCAGGAAATGGCATAATTCTTGATAATCTCCTTTTTTAGAGGCCGTGCTGTACTGAAAATCCTCTTTACTCAAACTGCTAGATTCAGGCAGTAAAAATCTCTTTCCAGTTCTTTTGTTTCATGAACAACTGAAGAGACCAGAATATAGGACTGGTCCTTTCCAAATCACTGAGTCATACATCTGTTGGTCCTTTTCTCCCTGTTAAAACTAGTATTCTTTGCTGTAATAGTGACACTGCTTCAACAGGAGGGATTTTTTATCTTTTTTTTTTTTTTTTTGACTTCTTTTCAGGGGTGAAGAGAGAGTATATTATCTGCCAGACAAGACAAGACCATGGAAGGTGAACAAAGAAGATCAATAAAACAGAGAATGTGTCATCTCTCTCAATAAAATGTGCATATCTCAGAAAGAGGCAATTTGTCTTTTCCTTTCACTTGCAAATCTGTGACTGGGATGCTTCCATCAACGTCTTCCTGTTCTGCTAGGGTAACAACCCTCGCTACCACTTTAAACATTCTTCAGGAAAAATTACAGTCTTTAATTTAAACAACCTTTTTCTTTCTTTAAAACAATCTATTTTCTATGTGACAATAACCAATCTTCTTTCTTATTAGTTACAGAAAGTATGAGGGACAAAGGTTGGACCATGACTTCCCTAGAGGCAAAGGTAAATTCAAGCTTTTTTAAAGGCACTGCTCAGGACCCTCCAGATAATTTCAAAATTAATATTGGTATACTTAAAAAAATAAGTTCTCTCAGCTTCTTAGTGATTTGTCAGATTTTAGCCAAAAGCATTTATCTTACATCACACAACATTTAAGCTCCAACAAGTTGCTATATCCAATAGTATATGAAATGCAGATGGGACCCTGAAATGACCTCTAAGCATTAAGCAAAGAAGTACAAATGCAAGCCTGAAGCTAGAGGACAAAGCTTAACTCAAATTTTTGTCATGAGGGAACAATATCTTCTTTTCCACTCATGACAAAAGTACTTTGTTTCTGTGGCTTTTAAGCTTCTAGTTCCAAATTTTTGACTCATTTTAGTAGTTTCCATAATTTTATCAAAGACTGATTCTTATGTCAGAAATATATGGTTGAGAGAAGGCAAGTTAGCATAGAGGTACCCAACTATAAAAAAGCCGAAATGAGAATAAAAAAAACAGCAAAGCTGCTTCAATTTTTTCCCCCCCGCCTACCTGACAAGCCGTATTTTTAGTTTTGAAGATTAATAATTATGATTAGATATGTATTTGTCTGATTCATTATTTTGCATATATATGTTTCTCCAGATTACTGTCAGTGAGTGACAAATCTGCCCAGGACTGCACATGGCAAATTGAACATGATATTTATGGGATGGTGACCCACCAGTGAAAGAATTTTTCCTGTTGTGAGTTTTCTCAGTTATCTGCTTCTCTTCTGGCACCAATTTAAAATATTCAGTTCCCTTACTTCTTTTCTCTCTCTCATTGAGGAATTTTATTACGTGCAACACTAATAGGAAGAAGGCCACCCTCTCAGACACAGAATTATATGACGCTTTGTAGTCAAACTTGAGACTAAACATCTTTTGCTTGGTTACTGTACTCAGAAAAATGTCATGCTAATACCTCTACTCTGACTGTACTTTAGAAGATGAGGAAGAATGTGTGCTGTGTGGTGCATTAATATGTGTGTGACTGTGTGTGTGTGTAAAGGGAGAATTCAGTATTAAAAGGAATGCACCATGAATGAGCTACATGTAAAATACATGCTATAGAAAGAGAAATGTGCTTTAACCATTTTACCTAAAAGGACTTTACTTTTTAAGCAACACTTAAGCAAGGGGTCAGTTATGCAATGAATAATGGTGTACTCCATTCCTGGTAAAAGGAAATCCTTCCATTTGCGCCTTTTCATGGCTGTTTGCAGGGGTTGGGAATAGGGAGATGGAGTTGTATATGAAGTATGTAGGGGTCAGCAGTCCACAGGAATGAAAACAGCTTGGGGGTTTGCTGATAGCCCCATTAAAACCAATTTATTTTCCAGAGGTGTATGCTCTATAAAATATTAATTAAATTTGTTATTTATTGAAGAAATAATTTCTCAGTGCTATGGGAACTAGATAGAAAACTATTATCTAAATTAATACAAGAAACAGAATTAAGTTGTTCTGGTGCCTTTAGGGTTCATTTTAGTAGCTGTCTGACACTTCAAATGAAGCAGTGCTTTATTTATATAACAAAGCTTGACATTTGATGAACTCACTAGTAAACAGAAAAAAAAAGTGATTAAAACCTACAAACATGCCAATATTTCTCTCTTTATGTTGCGTCATATGGCCTTTTGAAGACTGGCATTTTATACAGCTTGAAATTTCTGATCAAGCAGGTCCTAAGTCTTCATTGCAGTATGCTTTGTGAAGATTTTTTATACTTATGAAGAGCAGGGGCCACCTGTGGTCATATAGCACTGTCCCAGGGGATTGCCTCAGACTCTGCTGGCTGAAACCACCAGTCACTGACAGCATGGGACTATCAGCTGTAATTAAAGCCTGTTGCCCATGACATACTCCTTTTCCTAGTCCCTGATATGTGAGTGATAGAAAAAGTCACAATATGTGGAGCCTGAGACTTTGAGTGGCAGAAATGTCAAAACAAAATAACTGAAATATCCAGCTATTTCATGGAGG
The DNA here is from genome assembly GCA_035584735.1 of Pseudotriccus pelzelni. Classification (NCBI taxonomy): domain Eukaryota; kingdom Metazoa; phylum Chordata; class Aves; order Passeriformes; family Tyrannidae; genus Pseudotriccus; species Pseudotriccus pelzelni. Next base: position 23,825,142 of record JAWMRA010000090.1, on the reverse strand, counting down.
TAACATGCTAATCTTTTGTACAATTTTAGAGCCATTAAGATTCCTTACCGGAGCTTTTTGAGGTGCTCTAGGATGTAAAGCCCACAAGCAGATGAACTGCTTGGATAAGCACAGGTTATCATGCATAGTTTGGAAACTTCCTGTATTGTGCAGTCAATGCTATGTGGAGAGGAAAAACAGTACAACCCTCTGCAACTTCTGCAGCCACTCCAGATAAAAAGATAGCTTAATATGAGTCATCTTTTTTCAGTAGTTACAAATTTCAGATATTCCTAAGCTTTGATCCTGATTCAGATGCCAGCTTTTCTTTCTCCTTCCTATTAAACTCTGTCCAGTTCCATCTGTCCAACTGTTTAAACAAGTCAAATCCCCTTGCTGGATTCAGGCAGTAGGAAGACAAATTAGCTGGTATTTTTAAAAATATTTTCCAGAGCATTATGCTTTCAGAAGAGATATATTTTTTGAGTGCTAAATAGTCAGCACATGTCCAGATTGTTACAGCAACAGGATTATAGGTATTTACTCAAATGAAGCTTGGGATAGTAATAATTTGACAAGCTTGTCCAGGAGCAAATTAGCCAAGTCCCAAAAAATTGTGCAATAACAGAAGTGCTAGTAGTCATCAATTTTGTGGTGAATTTTTGCCCTGTAAAACACATCATGCTGCTTACTGAAAGTAAATAGGGCTGTATGTTTCCATAAGCATTGGTGTATCTCTCTCTAGCAGAAGATATACCAGTGCACTGAGTAGTCCCTAAAGAAACAGATTATTTTAGTACAGTTCTTCTTTTTTTATTAAGCACAATAATTAATAAAGTATCCAGGCTGACAAAACACCTCACAACATCTGTTCTCTAACCTCTACAGAGCAGTAAAACATGCATTACACTAAAGTTAGGTATTATCATCTACACCTGCAGTTCCCTAATGTTTTAATATAAAAAGACATCAGCCAGAAAGTAATTAGAAGTGCAAATAAAAAGGTGAGAGTTGCACTGTGTTGGTAGATGATAATACATGACAAATCATCAGTGAGACTGTGCTGAGGACAAATTCAGGAGAAGTGATGGGAGGGTAAGAGAAAAGAGAGTCAGAGAAAGTGGAGAAGGAGAATTAAAGGAAAAAAGTTTAGGTCCTGAAGACTCTTTTCTTTTAAGTTCAGTGTTTTGCCTTAAACTACTCAATGGCTTTAGCTTCCAAATTTCAAAAATTAATTTCCTTCTTTAGAGTGATGTAATGTTTTTTCAAAAACATTATTTCTTAAATTGTTACTTAAGCTGGTATCTGAAAAACAATGAAAAATCTGGCAGAAATTGGTATAGCTATTCCTTTTTTGGTTTGGTTTGGCTTTTTTTAGTTGTTGTTGTTTTTGTTTGTTTGTTTTTCTTTTTTTTTTTTAAATTTGGGAAAAAGTTGAGTCCTTAGGTTGCAGATTTTCTATAAATTAATGAATTAATGAATTGGGACTGTAATAAACTTATTAGAGATGATAAATTAAATATATATGTATACATATGTAAAAACTGTATGCCTTTAAGTGTACAAATCTTTATTTGAAACATGCAACTGAAATCATAGTAACTGCTTTAAACAAGAGACACAAGCATTGTTTGGACTTTGAATTTCACCATGTCACTGTACTTAACTGGGTCTTGTATTATCTGGGTTCTTGGGCATTACATTTCTTCATCAAAGGCATGACCAGAGCCAGGAGGACATTTGGGATTGTCAGGGATTTTGTTAACTTTTTTTCTCTTCTGGTTTTTTTTTTGCATTTTTCTCCAGTATGATAATTTCTTCTACAACAATTAATCACCACAGCTTCCATACATATCTTGTATATTAGTAACCTATCTAGTATAACTGGCACTTTGGCTGTAGTGAAGAAACAGAACATGTGAAAATACGGGTTTAGAATACTTTATTTGTTTAACATGATTTATACTTGGAGGCGGACGGGAATGATATGCACACAAAGTACAGTTTGATTGGGAGATAGGGAGACAGGTAATAAACAGACCCATGTACAGCTGGAATTTCAGATTCCTGAGTGGAGATACACTTGACAAAAGCTCTATCTTCTTTGCTGATAGCCAGAAATAATTTTTCTTTTAGAATTTGTATCTGATTTTTTTAGAATAATTTCCTGAATAGATAAGAATTTTTAAAAGCACTGGTCTTCCCTCTGAAGGAGACAGCCCAAAATATTTGGGAATAACCTGCAGAAATAGAGGGATAGTAATCAAAATGAAAACAGGAGCTGGTATGACAGTTTTGTCAGGATATACTTTTCAGCTATTTCTTTTCTATGTGGGCAACCCACATTTCATAAATACAGAATACACTCAAAAACAGAGTTAAAAGTAATCAAAGTTGCTGTACTATTTTAATGAATAGTGACGTACAAGTCATTTCACAGTCATAAAAGATCTAACTTTTTTACCTCAACAGTGATTAACAGAAAAAAAAATCCATCATATTAAAGTTGTCCAAGGTATCTTGATTTTGTTCACATCAATCGCACAACTAGATATTACACTGTGTTTAAATTGTTATATAATGACTTAATTGTATGTTGGCAGCACGTTGAAAGTTAATGCATGTGCATTGGGGTTTGTTGCACAGTGTCTTGCACGCAGGGTGATTTTGTTTTGCTTTGTGGAGTCAGATATTCAACCAGAGTCTCTGAGAGGTTATTTTGGGTGTACCATAATTTGAACTTTAGTGACAAGTGTATATCAAGAAACAGCTATTCTGAAGAGTTGTTATTAGACCTGTATTTGAAAACAAACAGTTAACTTTCATGTTTTCAGTTGCCAATATGAAAAGGAAAAAAACCCCTAAAATCCAACATCTGAAATGTCTCTTTTTTAGATGTTAAAATAATATGTTACCCACTAACAAACTTCAGTGTTTCGTACATACTGTAGCAACAACACATATAAATATACTTCAAAGAAGTATATTCTCTTCAAATAAAGGAATCCCATACATCTCTAAGATTTCTCATGTATTATTAATACTCAGGTCTGGGTATTATTTAATCATACTGTGAATCTGAAGTACTAAAAATGCTTTTGATATTATGCAGGCTTGCAAAGGCATTTTACTGTTCAAAACAAGCTTTTCATATGTCAGCTCCTTGACGCAGTTCTGTTCAGAGTTTTGCTGCTAGTTTAAAACTTACGGAAAGTATAAGTTTTTACCCATGAAAACACCACTGGATCTGTTTGGATAAAGATTGTGATCTCTTTCTTCTGAAATTTTATATAAAAACTCTTTTGTATACAATTATGCAATAGTTTAGAAATTAATACTGAGAAGGAGACCTATATTTGGAATTTCCAGGATTGGGTTCTGAATGGACTTTTCTGCCTCTAATTATTTCTCTGTGTAACTTTAATCATGTTCCTATATCTGATGAAATCATTCAGTGGAACAACTTGTTAAGTTCACACAGGTCCAAGCATTTTCCAGACAGATACTCCAAGACTGCGAAAATATGTGATAACTAAACAAGAGTACCAGGAAACAAAAGTATGCTCCATACTCTGATTATTTTTATTTTTATGAGATTTTTTTCTTGGTTCTTTCAAGAACCTTAGCTTTGCAGAGGTACTTAAGGTCTTTATGGTAGTGACTTCTTTATTAACTGGAGAGAAAAAAAAAGAAGAAAAAGGAGAAGACGTTGTAGCACCTGATGTTTTTAATTCCCTCTTAGACCAAATGCCACAAAACATGTATCCTAATTTGACTAACGCTTACTGAAAGCACTAAGGATGTCATTACTCACCAGAAAAAATCTGCACAACACAAGAGATGTAGACTAGTTGTCGATGAAGGATTTTAAATGATGAGAACTACATTATCAATTTTCACTAATAAGCTTTTCCCACCATTTTAATGATAAAAATATTTAGGGCTGTAATCTTTTTGGTGTCACTTTTTGTATTTGTTTTCACATTTAAAAGCAGCACGCAAACAGTATAGTAGAAAGACAGTAATTGCAAGTGTAAAACTTAATTCAATGATGGTTTTCCCTCTAAGTGAAAACGTGGGTTTCTAGCACTGATTTTTTTTCTTTCCTTGTACTGCACTGTCCAGATGAAGACCTACAAGATACACGGTTGCTAGGAGCAACTCATTGCAGTAACGTTCACAGCAGAAGCAGCAAAATTAATCCCCATTTGTAAGTAATGCCTTTAAATGTCAAGGGCACTTTGATATGGTTGTGGAGTCTTAAGTCTATAATAGTATCATAAAATCATGTGGACTTTTCCTTCTAAGCTTTTTATTTTTCCTTTGGTATTCTACTGGGCCTGGCTGGGATAGAGATAATTTTCTTTGTAGAGCCTTGTGGTCTGTAGAGCTGTGGTCTGTATTTGTGACTGAAACTGTTCAATATGGTGTCATTAAATGTATCTTAAACTACTAAGTGAGAAAGAGAATGCATGTTTTATTCAATAAGGTCGTTTTTTTTTTTTTCACAATATATTTTTTATTGAGTCTGTTGTGTTTTCTTTAAGCGTGTAAAATTTCACAAAGTTAACATTTGTTCTGCTCCAGAAAAATCTTTTCTCCATCATGTAAAATGAGGTAGAGGAATTAATACCTTAATGTTTAATCATAACAATGTACTGGACCTGTCCATCACAGAATTAATTGTCTTCATAACATGCTACTTTCTTTGTTTGAATACTGACTTATTCTTCCTTTCCTCTTACCCAGCCTACTGCGTATGGAGGCAGACATGACTAGACAAACTAGCAGTTTCGGGATACTTAGCTACCACTGGGATTTAGCCACAACAAATAGTCATTCTTAAAAACTGAAATATTATACGTGAGAGTCTTGAGCTAAACACAAACCTGAAAGTTATGGAAAGAAGTGACTGTGTATACACATAGAGTTTGGGAAAAAAATCACAACAAACAATCAGAGAGAAATATAAGAAAATAATTTCTTTAATTCTACATCTGATTAGTCACACTGGCATGAGTAACTGACCGATTTTAATAACTTAATGGATTAATATTTTTATGGAGCATAAAAAGCAATTTAAAATAGAGAAAGAAGAGACAGTACAGATCAAATACCTCATCTGTTCCCCACTGTAAAAAGGATGATTAATAAATGTTCTTTACAAATTCTGAAAACTGGCCAGTAAGCTTGGGTTTACAAAGTTTACATAATTTTTTTCCCTTCTTGCTTACAGTTTGAGAATTCTAGATTCATAAATACCTTGAAACATTCCAAAAATGTAGTTTGCTTAATATCATAGTGTTCTGCATTATTCATCTGTGTCACCCCGCTTTCTTCCTCTAGCAGCATAATCATTGCTGTACATATTAGAATTCATGGAAGGAATTAAAACAGCCTTAGATTTACAAAATAACTTGTTGCTATTAGGAGATGCACTATCAGGTGGCAAAATGATAAATAGGCAATGTTTTTAAGAAAACTCTTTGGGCTTGGAAGGTTTTTTTGTTAATTTTTTTTTTAGGAAATACCATTTAGGTTGATGTTTTAGGAAAACTCACTGGCTTGATCATGAAGATCAAGCTGAAGAGAAAAATCATCATCATCAAGATGAAGAGAAAAACTTGAGTGTGAAATTTAGTCACCTTTTAAAAGCACCTCAGCATAAGATGATAGAGCTGATTACCAGATTTATGATAGGCCAACATGACTGTTTATAGACACAGATTACAAATGTTAAATGAATTTTATAATCCAAAGTATACAGATCTATTCAGGCCAGACAGCTACTTTTTGCTCAGACTTTTTATGAAACAAACACTTGGGCTACAGATTCAAGATTGTTAAAATGCAACTGTTAAAATCCTTCTTAGCTAAGACAGCATGTTTGCTGAAAAAATAAATAGAAGTGTAGGAATGAAAGGTTCTGTATCAAAGTCCCTCAAAGATCTGAAAAAACACAGAAATGGCTAGGAATATCAATATTGTTTTTCATTGTTACTTCTTCAGGACTTTCTTGTCCTTTTTTCACCTAGAATTAGGAATTTCTTCCAGAAGAAAAACAGCAGTGTAAGGTTCAGAGACTCACTAGAAATGGATTTTTTCTGTGACCAAGTGAAAAGCTGGGTTCTTCCCATATGGAGAACAATTTCTCAACCTTGTTTGCCAGTAATTTTCCTCATCATTATTACCTTTTCCTTTCAGTAAGTTTTTGTTATATTTTCTACTCCATATTCCCATAGGCTGTGACCTAACTTTGGTTTCAAGGCTTAGTTCTTCCTTGACCCCTTAGACACAAAATAAATTTCATTATTTTTTGGTTCTTTTTTTTTTTCCCCTGTCTTGCTATATTGAGTGCAATTCTAATTTCAGCTGCTGCAGTTCATGTGTTTAGGCATATTCATTATGTGGGGGCTTAAAATTTGCTGTTGTTATCCTTCTCTTCTTTTGTTTTTGCAATATGTTTGGCTTTTCTCCTCTGAAGGAATGGTTTCCACTGGGTATCTCTCAAAGATGGTTTGTTTTGTGCCCAAGTCCATTTGCTGAGAGACTGAAGAGAAACAGAATGCAGAAAGCATTAAAATTCCAGAATAATTCCTTTCAAAACCAAATTGCTAAAAGAAAAATTTTTTTGAAAATTTTTTTAAAACCCATCCAAATCCTGCAACAAAACCAAACCAAATACACTCACCACCCTTATTACTGCTAGATTAATAACTCACATTAAATCAAATGTTCTCTATTCTTAGCCTTAATTATGAAAGCTGTACACTTGGGATTTTGCACGTCTTGCCCAGCCTTATATGTGAAGAAGAGGACAAAGTGGGTGAATTTTTTCACTTCAAATTTTGTAGATTATGTTAAATGTTTTTCCAGATTTTCCACTACTTGATCTCCTGGCATGTATTTAGACTTCCCTTTGTGACAAGACAACAATTGAAGTATTCAGATGTGTACCTTTTACCTGCCAAAACACAACATTGTTGTTGTAGAGCTTGGAGCAAACAGTGGAAATTTTTTCCTGACTCATTAACACCACTAAAACCTCAAAAAGCATCTTGCTTTGAACTAAGAATACATGTTATATATCCTCAAAACTGTATCCCAAATAATCTGACTGACGAATAAGTGTTACCAGAGGAGAAAACAAAGGTGAGGTTATTTCAATAGATCTGAGAAAAAGTATCCATGTAAGAATGCAAGCAAAAGCACAAGAGTTGAAAATTGCTGCAAGATTTCAGACTGGATTTGATAAAATGTTGCTTTCTCCCTGGGACACAGTCACGATGACTTCATATTTGATTCCTTATTATTCAACAAAAAACAGTACTTAACACATTTATCTTGCCTTAGAATTTGAGTGCATTGAATAGAAAGGGAACACATACAATTATCTTCTTTTAATAAATGATTATTTGGTCTTTGGAACATCTTTTTATATCCTCCCTCTTCCTTACTTTCGCTGTTCAACTAGAGTTATAGTTGTTGTTATTCTAATTGTGTTGCAGTGGTTTTCTATAGCCTACTAACTCATACACATGCATTGTTTTGAAACAAACCTACTAATATTGCATACTTGTGAGAACCAAGGGCTTTGCTTGCAAACTGGAGCATGCATGACTAAAAATCATATTAAACAAATCTAAGTTGCTAAGAGAAAGTAAGATAAACATGCAAAGAACAGAATTCTTAGCTCTTCTCTAAAAAAAATAGAAAATAGAAGAAGTCTTATTCTGTAATGTCTCAGTTTAAATGAGACACAGGTAAAATTAAATTATAGCAAGGAAGAAATAACAGCCCTTTATTAAAAGGTATAAATGTATTGACATAAGCTATTAACGAACACAAGTAAAACACCCAAACAGTAATCCTATATCCAGAACAATCCCCTTCAAGACAAAACGAATAATCCCAACAGTGAAAAAAAACAGTTCAGTGTTCACCCTTTGGGGCAATTATAGCCACAGTCTGCAGGAGGCGCTGTTGAACCGCTGGAGATGTGGAGCCTGCAGTTGTTTGAGTCAGTCTGCAGGGGGCGCTGTTGGATCTCTGGCAGTCACCGCGTGGGGCCTCCCAAGTGCCGGTGAGAACAGGACAATGGACGTTCTCCCTCCGCACCAAAAGGGGAAGGGGAGGGAAAAAGGAAAGTTCACGGCTCCCAAATGCTGGAGAACTCACGCTTTCCCGCTGGCAGAGATGCAGGTGATATGGTGTTCCGTCCCTTTCTGATGGAAAATCTGAGCATGAAGACTCCAACTGTAACAGCAGCACAGCTACAAAGAGAAGCCATCCTGACTGCTCCCCCACAGCTCCTGTGCCAGCCCTAGCCACACCCCCAAAATCCATCAACTCTAGGCCTCCTCCCAGCTTTACAAGCTCTCCCTTTTCCCTGGAGACAAAGTGAGGCCATTAACAAGCAATGCAGCTGTACTAGTTGTCTTGTCCTGGGACATTTAGTTGCCTTGATACCTAATTCCCCCTCCCCCCTCCCAACACAGTGGGCAGGGGAAAAGGTAAAATTCCAGCACGGCTCCAAGAACAAACCAAATCATGACATGTAAGTAGTAAGAAAGTCTTATATTATTGACAAAAATCAGTTGGAAAAGTCATATAACAATAAAGTGAAACATAAAATACTAGAATATTAGAAAAACAGACCATCTTAGAGTATTTGCATGTTTCCAAAGCCTACAGTGTTACCAGTTCTGGCAGTGTGTTTATGGATTATTTGAGCTCCTGAATGGTACTGATGTTGACTAGGAACATGAGAGATTATATCCTTTGGGCCTATTTATTAGTAAATATTAGATATTAGGAAAAATTCTTCACTGAAGTCATGGCCAGGCATTGGAACAGGCTGCCCAGGGAAGTGATGAAATCACCATCCTTAAAAGTGTTCAAAAAAATGTGTGGAAGTGGGACCTGGGCATATGCTTTACTAACATGGATGTGCTAGGTAACAGTTGGACTCAATAGGCATAGAGGTCTTTTCCAACCCTACTGATTCTATGATTCAAATAATAGGTTGCGACAATTTAAAGGTATATCCATTACAGTCTCCATCCCTGGTCCCTTTGGACCAGACCACCAGGTTTAACATGGCAGTGAACTCCTCCCCTTGCTCCTAGCCTGGCTACTAACAAGAGATTCCTGTTATAGCAACTGCCATAACATGAAACTCCATTCCCAGGTTACAACAATTTAAAGGTATTTCCATTAAATCATCCCTGGTCCCATTGGACCAGATTACTGGGTTTAACATTGTAATGAACTCTTTTCCTTGCCCCTGTTCTGGCTTGGAATTATTCACAGACTACAATCCCTTAGGGTTGTACTTGGTTCAAGTAGAGCCTTATGTATGAGCTGCAGTCTCTTCAGGCATAGACTTATCACATCCACAGTCACTCTGAGGTGCACTGTTCCAGCATGGTCTTCTCCACAGGCCATAATCCTAAAGAGATATACTTGTTCCAGCTTAGCCTTAACTGCAGCCATAGCCTCTTCAGAAAAACCTGCTCCAACATGGTCTTACCTCTGTTTGCAGTCCCTCCAGGGTTGTACTTCTGTTTTGTGGGTGTACTCATGGCCACACACTTTGAAGTTCTCCAGCATAACCTTATGCATAACCACTGAAGTTTCAAGGTGTTCTTGATTACAGCACAGACACCCACAGATGTTTTGAGGCATACCTTCCTCAGCATGGACTTACTCTTGGGTCACAGTCGTTTCAAAGCTATACCTGTTGCCTCACAGACACAACCACTACCACAGGTGCTTTGAGATGCACCTGCTCTCATATGGACCTATCCACAGCCACAGATGCTGCGGAATGTCCTGCTCAGCCATGGACTCACCCACAGGTGAGTGGGTCCCTTTGACTCCAGTTCACACTGGAGTTCCAGCCTGTCCAGTACAGCAGCACAGGCACAGCAGCAGCACCCTGGTCACCTGCCAGCCCAGGAGCACTGTCAGGCTGTTATCAAAACATTCCCAGGCAGAGCAGAACAAGGTTGTCACCAGCACAGCACTGCAGTGAGTGGCAAAAGCAAAAAGCAGCCACTGACAAGCACTGGACTCCAACGTACAGCCAGGCAAGAGACCCCTGTGACAAGCACAGGAGCCTCCTGATTTATGCTAAGCTGTGGTAACAGCTATAAATTCAGTCTAGCACATCCCAGCTGAACCTGTCGTTATCTCTGTGTCTCATCTTGGACACCAACAAGGATTGTTGTGGCTTAGCCCCAGCTAACAACTAAATACCACACAGTCACTTGCTTGCTCTCCTACCAGTGGTACTGGGGAGAGAACTGGAAGAGTTAAAACAAAAAAAACCTTATGGGTTGAGATAAAGACATTTTAGTAGGAAAGGCAAAAACCATGCCCTCGAGCAAAGCAAACCAAGGAGTTAATTCACCACTTTTCATGGGCAGGCAGGTGTTTACCCATCTCCAGGAAAAAAGGGTTCCATCCCATATAACAATGGCTTGGGCAGATAAAGCCCAACACTCTGAATGTCTAGCCCTTCCTCCTCCTCCCCCTATTTTTTATGCTGAGCATGACATCATATGATATGGGATACCCCTTGGATCAGTTGGAATCAGCTTTCGCAGCTGTGTTCCTTCCCAACTCCTTGTGCACACCTAGCCTCCTCACTTATGTAGTGGATGCCTTGACGCTGTGCAAATGCTGTTCCGCAGTAACAAAAGCATCTCTATATTATCACCATCATTTTAGCACAACTTCAAAACACAAATCCAAGCCATTGTGAAGAAAGTGAGCTTTATTCCAGCTAAAACCAGCACACCACTTAAAACTGATGGCTGAAATCACTAGAATGTTCATGTAGTTGAACTGCTGTATTGATGGAGCCTGGAAATCCCATCTTCTTTTGCTGTCACTGGAGGGTTACATCCCACTGGTCAGCTGCAATTATCCAGGTCCCAGTGAATTCTGCATACTGATGGAGCAGAGGCTCAACTTCTCTTTTATTATTTCTTTAATACACTTTAAAAAGGTCTGTGTGTTGAGGTCATTCTTTATGTGAGCTGATAGTCATTAGTCAGTCTCTGAGCCTGTACTAGTTTTGTGGTTTTGTGGTTCTTCAGGTAATTAGGCTTAAAAAAAATCTAAACTGTTAATTGAATAGCAAAATCCCTTTCTCCCTTCACAGTCCTTTGAGAATACTCAGTCTGCCTTTATTACCGTAAAAACCTTGCAATAGTTGCCTTTAGAGAAAAATACAATTGCTGCCATTTCTCTTTTGCAAGAAAACTAAAAAGAAAATAACAGTTCTAATTCAGCAACAGGACCCGATATTACTCCTGCTTCAAAGAAAGACTAAACAAGTTCAGATTGGTAAGGGCATTCTTTACCCCTTTGATCCAAACTCAGGGCATCAGAATCTTATACCACACATACAAATACAGAAGCAACAATGAAATATCCACTCACGCCTTTTGGAAATGGCATTTGAAGCCAAGTTTCTCAAAATGTTCACCTTATGGATGAAAACTAGCTTTTGTATCCCATGTGGGCTCTGTATTGACTGTGACCCATGAACAAAAGACAGCTATTTTCCCACAGGTATTGGTCTAATAAAAACATGACTGCTGCTGAGATCTTCAAAGTATTTCAGAAAATGTGCATGCATGTTATTTCTTTGTGTAAAGGGATACTATCTGCTTATTATCTGCCTTGAAAACTCAAAATAACAGAAGTTAAAAAATCTGAAAAGCTCTGAGACATCAGTACTCAGAATTATGTTCATAAACAAATTCAATAAATTCAGATTGCTGTGAAATGTAATGTTAATTCCTACAACATTTATCAGACACAGACTAGGGCAAGTGTTTAGGAAAGTAGTTCAAAGAAAACAAATATTAAATGTACTAATACATAAACAAAAGGAAAAAATAAAATTGTGTCAGCTGAAATGGGATTGTTAAATATACGTGATGCACAAATTACATGGTTACTGGGAGTGATTTTGTAATCATTTAATGAAAAAATATAGAAAATACTTTCAAAACCAAAGAACTTTGATACTTAACTAGGCTTTCATAGTCACTAAGGAATCACAGATTAGCTGTGCTAGTAAAGTCTGTCAAATGTGGTCAGCCAACTGAAAACCTCTCTAAGAATGTCCATAAGTAGAAACCATGATCTATTAGGAGCCATATAAAACTCTAGTCAGTTGCTCTTGTCAGAAATTCTAAGAGAGAAGCAACTGAGTCATATATATATGTTTTAATGGGTATTTTCTGAGGAACCATTATCACCAAAAACCAGTGAGCAGGCCTTTTGCCAGCTATCTGAAATTGCCAGTTGAATAAGATGAGGGATTTTTGGTTTGTTTTGAATAATATAACAATGTGGGAAGTCTTCAGGTAAATAAGCTTGCTCAGGTCCCAGACAGTCATGTGAATTACTCAATAACTACATTAGTTTCAATGGCAAATTTTCTCAAGTCAGATATATGTACATCATTAAGAAGGTGACAGCACTGATCCTACAAAGTTATTTGAGCTGATGGAGGCAGTGACTTCAAGGTGGTATCTACTCAGAATCTTCTCTTGATGTTGTAAATGCACATATAAACTATGTATTCTGTGAACTGCACTGGGACACGTTCCACTAGACCAGGCTGCTCTGAACCCCATCCAAACTGGTCTTGAACACTTTTAGGGATGGGGCCTCCACAACTTCTCTGAGTAACCTGTGCCACTGCCTTATCACCTTGACAGTAAAGAATATCATCCTTATATTTAATCTTTTTCTACCCTCCTTCAGTTTAGAGCCATTCCCCCCTCTACTTAGGAAAAAACATTATATAAAATAAACTTGTGAAACAAAGTTTTGAGTGAGATTTAACATGAGTTTTATAAATATTAAATGTAATAATGTCATTTCCATGGAATTTTAGTTCATATATTGTCAAACAGCAACATATGTCAAGATCTTTACATGAGGATGAATACTGGTAGTGTAACTCACAAAAATTTACACTACGCAGCAAACCCTAGAAAATGTACAGCAGAAAAAAAATGTGGAAGTAATGATATTTTTAGTAATCTTGCAAATGCTGCTTTGTTTGTGAGGGAAATATGCTTCAAGATTTACTGAGTTAAACAAGAGAAAAAATATCTGATTATATTTTATTTTAGCTTTTGGACTTTAAGTCTGTAGGCCTTAAATTGAAAATAGTCCTAGTATTTAACAAAGGATAATTTAAATGCTATTTGGTTGTTTCCACTCCAAAATGGTTTCAGAAACTCTGGGATCTTTCATACTCTTTGTTACAGACCTTTCCCAAGCACTTCCCAATACAAGGGAAAGAAGCTTATCTGTAGCAGGAG
>JAWMRA010000090.1:23784455-23797033 GCA_035584735.1 Pseudotriccus pelzelni | reverse complement strand
CTTTCCTGGTTACTTAAAAAGCTTGCTGACATAATAAATTGTTTGTTTGGTTTTTTTTTTTTCTTTTTTTTTTTATTTGTTTTGTTTTAGGTTTTTGACTTTTTCGTTTGTTTGTTTTGTTTTGTAATATGGAGCGGAATTAACTGCCACATTGAAATACTCCGGGTGTGAAAGTTTGCTTCTCCATACCTCTGTCTCTGTTCACACTTTTTAAAACATAGTTGGGACACATTTGATCACTGTATCCAGCTTTTCTCCATGTTCCCTTCACCTTCACAGACTGATATGTTTGTACTTATTTCCTGTACTAAGCTAATTAGTGATACAAACCAGTCCATGATCTTTGGTGCGTGTTTTTCTTCCTCTATGCAAATATGTTCACAAATTTTGACAAAACAGAAAGTGCTTTGCTGTAAGCATATTTTCCCCCTGTGAGAATTTAACACTGCATTCTGTGAAGAGGTTCAAAATATTATGGAAGAAGGTATAATGATAGATCTCAGTGTATGCCATAGACCTTGCAGAACTTCTTGAGCACCTTGTCTGTGTATAGCAGCATGTACCTCAAAAGCAAAGAGAAATCTACCACATACTTTCTCTTCCAAAAGGTCAGACCAAATGTCATTTTACTCAATCTTTTGCAGGAAAGTAATTTTATATTTTTTTAAACAGACACATAGCAGCTTTTGTCTTCTATTTTACTAGTGTGCCTACTAATACCATAATTTTTTTCCTTCTCTGTAAAAACATACATATTCTTATGAGTTTTGGAAGTTTATCAATTTTTCACTTCTTCCCCCCGTCCCCTGGTGAAAATGTACTTTGTAAAAGTTATCATTTTCAGATAAAGGGGATATACCATATAGCTTTGTGAGGTCCACTGACCTTGCAATAGGTGTTAATGACAGAGGAGAACCCCTGGAAGGTTTTGACTGATGTGTTTTGTCAATTTTCCTGTAAGATTTGCAGTGTAAGATTTTCCTGTGATGACATCCTGGTGTTCAAGGTTTGGTGAATCGAAGTTTCTTTATGAAGTCAATTAAATTCTCAGGTGTAGTCAATAGATTCAGAGATCATACTGTTTGTTGTTTTTGAGCTTTGGGTCCTATTCCTCCTGTGCTTTATTGTACAACAAATGTATTTCCCTATAAATCAAGGCTTTTCTTTATGTCTTTGAAAAACACATGGTGTTATTGCTAAAGAATGCTAGTTACTGGGTATGACTCCAAGTCTCTTCACAGATTTTTTTTGTGCACTTTTGTAATATGTGCATAGTAAGACATGATTGATTCTTGGTTTTGGAATTCTGTCTTTTAATCTGATTATATAAAAAGCTTATTTACCAATGCTTAGCTTTAATCGTGCTTTGGCAGATGTGTTTGAAAACAATCTCACATTTGGTGTTCGAATGTATCCTGATGGGTAGACTTCAAGAAAAAATAAATTCTTCCATTTTTAATATTATCTCAAAATCTAATGCATTAATAGAATGCACTAGATCCATTTTCATCATCTTGTCCTTTAGGCTTCTGATTAGCCTTATTGGCTCATCTACCTAATAATAGGAGAAAGTGGAGGTATATGTTTTAAAATACTTCTCTGTAAAGTTTTTGAGACCTTAATAATATGTTTGTTTTGGGGGTTTTTCTTAATAGCATATGAGAGTAGGACCAAGGTACGTTTTTAACTTTTAATGGAAAAATAAGAGGGAGAAACATACCTTGCCCCTGTTGAGAGCTTCAGCATTAATGAACTAATCTGGATTTCAGTTTTTAAGCTCAACTCAGGCAGCACAAATGTTCCTGTGTTCCAGACACTAGAACATAGGCTCTTCTAGTCTCCTTAACAACCGAAAAGCTTTTTCATACTGAGATTAATGGAACTGATGTGAAGCCTTGGCAAAAAAGACCTGATATGATGAGGAATAAAAATAGCTCTTGTGAAAAGTTCCCAGTAGGTGTAACAGTACTGCTTCTTAGACCAAATTATTTTGATTACTTTGTGCTCTTTGGTTTGAGAGACTGATTGTAAGGCTTTTAACTGTTAATGACTAAAAAGAAGAATAGCCTAGAATTTAGGGAACTCTTGAAAGAATTTGTAGATGTGGATGGAAAGTATTTGGAAACCAATGCTAGTCACAAGTTTCGTACTGAATTTTAGACAAATAAGCTGGTTCCTCTCTGAGTCTTAATTCAGCATCTGTAATATTTGTCATATTATCCTTTTTTTTTCATTTATAAGCTGTGTGATTAAATTTACATATGTTTTTGAATTGGTTTGGCACTATGTGAAGCAAAAACCTTGTAGTCCAAAGTGTTACTAAGCAGAACAAAGAAGAAATTTCTTATCCTCCATGATCTCTGACATATATAGGTTCTTTGCAAAGGGGTTTCTCCCTCAATGTCCAAGAAGCCAAATTTACCTACACTAATTTATTTTTCTTCATGTCTATGTAATTTCCAGACTACTGTTGTGACCAGAAAACAGAAAAAGGACAATCTCATGAATGTACACATTCAAACAAGCCAGTTTTTTATTTCTAAAGACCTATCTATTAATTTACAGTGGCAGCTGATGGATACTGAGCATGTGGGCTGAGCTAATCCAGTAATCTCTGTTCACTAGTGAGTAGTTTAAAAGCATGGCTTTAAGAAGTGAAGAAACTATCCTTACCTATGCATAAACAATAATCTCAGAGAGGTCTAGTGATGTCAGGGACCAGATAGCTTTGGAGAATCAAGACTTTGGTGTATTGACTTCTCCCAATAGCACTGTTAATCTCATTCTTAGTCTATGCTATGAAATATTTGGGAATTAGTTTTTTTTAAAATTCCATTACCCTGAAATTTTCTCATTCCCAATTGATTTGTACACTAGCATATCTCTACGAAAGTCAACATTTCTCAACATAGTCAGGAAGTGTTTCTTAATGTGTTAAGTAGGTACTGACAGCATAAATCCATATGTGCTCACAGCTACTTTTCCTGGAATATACTTAATTTCCTATACACAGATATCTATATCCTGTTTGTATGTGGCCGGAGGTCTTGGCATATGTATTGAGGACCTTAAGTGAGGTGATCCTGCCCCTCTACTCTGCACTAGTAAGGCTGCCTTGGGGGTGCTGTGTCCAGTTCTGGGCTCAGTACAAGAAAGACATGGAGCTTCTGGAGCCAGTCCAGTAGAAAGCTGTGAAGATGATTAAGGCACTAGAGCATCTCTTATGAAGAAAGGCTGAAGAGATGACCTGTTTAGCATGGAGAAGAGGCATATGAGAGGGAAACTTATTGATTTATAGAAATATATGAAGGGAGAGTGTCAATCGGATGGAGCCAGGCTCCCCTCAGTAGTGCCAAGAAATAGGATGTGAGGCAACGAGCAGAATCTGATGTACAGAATCTTATGGAGAAAAATTATTTTACTGTAAGGATGATAGAGCACTGGAACAGACTTCCCAGAGAGTCTATGGATTCTTCTTCATTGGACAAACTCAAAATCCACCTGGAGATGATTCTATGCAATGTATTCTAGGTAAACCTGCTTTAGCGGGGAATAAGATTACATGATCTCCAGCCATTCTGTGCTCAGTTATGACATGAAAAGCCTTTTCAGCTATTCATGTTTGTTAAACTCATCTTTTAGTATAGTGAGTTTCCTTGCAAATTCCTGTTCTGTATTTTGTATAACATATTTAATCCTGTCTTATTCCCAGACCAAACCTTAAGGCAAACACGATCCTATCTTCAAGGCAATTTAGTTGTTTTGTGTCCGTATTTCAATATCACCAATCCTTTTGTGTATTAAGGATACTTGATGTCATCAGAAAATTTAACTGGCATATGCCTCTTAGAGAAAAGTTACTACTGAAATCAGTCAAGGCTGGCTTCAAAGCAGGCCCTGAGAAGCTCTGCTAGTGACTCTGCTTCTTTCTTGTCACCTCACTTTTCAGTATTAATTTTATGCTTTGCCCTTCTATACAGACCCCTAGCCATTCTGTGGTTCCTTAACTAATATCTTATAATGTTTTCTTAATATGTTTCAGTGAAGATATTGCAAATTCAGCTTCAGCTGGATTTAGGCATATGGAGATGCTGTATATCTAAGACAATTAATGTAGCTGAGCTTGTGACAACACTGACTAAGTAGACAGAATAATAGATATATCTTAACTACCAGTTGGAACAAAGAGCTACTTATAAAAGCTCCAATCACACCTGCAAATTTACTAGCTTGAGAATTCTTTTCTCAGTGCAGATAGAGCTCTCTCACAGGGTGACCCAGTAGAAGTGGAAAAAGAAAAACTCAGCCTTACCAGCTGAGAAAGAGACAATTTTCAGAGTTTTAAAAGCAGAATAAGTGGAAATATAAATGGTGATAATTGGGAGTTAATTATTCCCCTTAGCACTTTGTGTACTCTGAGATGCATCATGTATGGAAAGAGATGGGAAACAAAAGGTATGGTTACTTCATTTTTGATCCTTAAGTAAATGTGTAAATAAAAATGTTCCAAATAGAATACAAATCACAGTGTAATGCTCTGCTCCTAGAGTAATATAGTTTAACTTTGGAGTTTTATATAACAAAATTATAAGATTGATTTTTGTGTTTTTGTGCATCCATTACATCGTGCTTCTCTTTTTTTTTTTTTTTGTACCTCTGTGTCAGGAAATAAATTTGAAATATTGTGCTTGTGCAGCATTTGTCCTTCTGAATGTTGGTAAACCAAAAGAACCTACATAGTGCATTAATTGATTCATGACATGTAAATAATCCCAGATATGACAGAGGCACTCAGTGTTAATCTGTAAGCATGTCTATTAAATGAAGGCCTGCCCAAACCATTTTTTTAAAATAATTTCATTGCTAATCTGTGCAACATCACCTACAGCTGACTGAAACTTTGATTTTTCACAGTGTGCAGGTTTTGGCTGGGGCAGAGAAAATTCTCTTGACAGTGGCTGGTATGGGGTTGTGTTGTGGATTGGTGCTGAACACAGGGTTGATAATATAGAGTTGTTTTTGTTATTGCTGAGCAGTGTTTGCCCAGAGCCAAGACGTTTTCTGTTTTTCATACTGCCACACTGGCCAGGAAATTAGGGGTGCTAATATGTATCAGTGATTACTCCCACATGACAGAGACTTTCTAGTAAATATTGCAAAGCAAAAAGCACTGTAAAAACTCATAGGTGTACTCCTGAATTCTCTGATATAATCACAGCTGGAAGAGTTGATTGTCTGTGGTATCATTCAATGTGTGTTCTGGAAATTTAGCCATGTACAGTAGGTAAAGGCAGCTGTATGGTGACATTCATGGCTATGTGACATTCCTATTGTGCAGTGCATATCCAAGATATTTATTTATTTATTTATTTATTTCTATTCTCTTGATATTTTCACTGATCCTTTCCTCTAAAAAAGTTCAAATAGGTATTTTTTCGCTTTTTTGCCAATGTAAATATTTTTCCATTGTGCTGTTTTCATATGCAAAGTGCTTTATCATGGCAAAGTGTATTCTAAGATGTTAGACTCAGAGGGAAAGAAACAATGGAAGGTTAATGACTGATGCTTCAAAGGTGGTGGTAATCGCAGTATTCAAGGTGAGAAGTGATTTCAGTTTTTACAGAGTAATATAGTTGCATATTAGAGGAATATGGAGTCACATGACACCAAGAATGTTCTATTATTCTTTGAAAATTTGTTTGAACCACTTTCTCTTTCTGATATAATAAATCTATGCAGATACTCTGCACTTTGTTTAAGGGCAAAACTTAACATGGAAACTGAATAATTACCTTTTTTTGTGTTGAAGAGAAGGGATGAGAAATGTAAAAAGAACAAGGCAACAAACAGAAGTTATGGGATAAAATTGTTCATAGGGTTTGCATATTTAGCTAAATGTCAATTCACTGAATATTTACCAAATAATTTTGGGCCATCCCCAGGGAGTAGAATACATAGTTACAGCAGAACTCATCCAACCCTCTGGATAACATTACCTTATCTGTCGCCATATATACACATAAAAAAACCGCCAAAAACCTCCCCAAAACCCCAAAAAACCCAAAACTCTACTTCAAGTTAAAAGTTTTATATTAAGACATGAGATTTTTATTATTTTACATAACTATATGGCTGTGATAACACATGAGATCTGTAATCTCAAACCATTTAATACTGTTTTCTTGTGGTGGTTTTTTTTGGTTGGTTGGTTGGTTGTTATTTTGTGGGGGGTTTGTTTTTGGTTGATTGTTTGTTTCTTTGTTTATTTGTTTTTTTAATGTGTCCCTTAAATTTGGGAGTTTAATCAACAGGAACACACCCACACAAACTCTACTCTCAAAATTGAGGAGCAGTGCTTTGGCTGATTTTAACTTTGGTTGGCATAATTTTTTTCTAGCTACTTTGACTAGAGTGAACTTATTTAAGTTAGAAAAGTGTGATACATAGCTGTAGAACAGTGAATTAAATCAAACAAACTGAAAATGCCACATAAATAGAGACAGTATTAAATGACAAAATTGAGTTTATCTGATGTCATAGCAAAAAGCTTCACGAGTATTGGTTTGCAAGAGAAAACTATCTGCTATAGCCCTGACTAGAATATAAGAGTTTGGTCTAGAACTTTCCTAACAGTTCTCAGTTTTCTCATGTAGTTCAGTACTGTTCAGAATAAATTTCTGTGTTGCCATGGTTATGCATGCAAAATCCATTTAGTATGGGTAAGTAGGTCAATGCTGCTTTTTTTCTAATTTGTTCTCTTAACAACTGTTGAACCGTTCAAAGACTGACACGTTGTGGTGGTGCATCTCCCCACCACACTGGCTGCACTATAATCTGAGAAATGAGGCCTTAAAACACTCATTTCATGACAAATATCCTACATCTACGTATGTAAGATCCCAAATACGTGGTTGGGTTTTTATGTAGGTGCTACGTAGAGAAAACTAACTACAGAAGTGATGCAGTTTCCTTTTTATTTTACCTTTTTTTCCTTCCCAAACTGGACAGACTCAGAAAAGCCATGTTTCATCCAACAATGGTTTGACAACCTCTTCTGTTGAAGAAAGCAGAATGATTTTCCCAAGGAAATGTTTATCTATCTGTACTTTTTACTCAGTTGGTACAGAGCAATAACTGATTGCAATTATGAGAAATTGATTAGGTTTGTATCCTAGCTCTTAGGTGACATTGTGTGTGTGGAATGGAAATAACAGCAAAGAAAAATTTAAGAAATTTCAAGATTTGAACTAAGGTTCCACTCTGCACAATTTTAAAGAGATTTTTAAATACAAAATTATATGATGACTTTCAGGCATCCTCATGCAGAGCAGCCTTTCTTTCTAGGATCAGGCCATCAGTTTTAGCTGTGTTTGCATTTCTAAATACTTCTTAAAATACTTTTTTTTTAATCCTTTTATGGTAGTATCCTCCAAGCATAAACACAGTAATTTTTGATGCTTAGGGAATGAGGACCCCAGGGTTCTCTCTGTCCTGGGTTCTGTCCTATTTATTGTCCTTGTCAGTGATCTGGGAAGGTGACCAAATGTATTCCATCAGTCTTTTATTTGACACCAAGTTTGTTGGTTCTTTTGGGAGAAGGGGCAACTTTGGGACACTTAATATCACTTAATATCACCTTGGTGTCTGCAGGGAGGCAACTGAGGGGACAGGAATGGACAGGAGGATGAGACTGCTGCTGGGACAGGCAAGGTTCAAACTACATGTATTGCAATCAGCATGCCACGCTGAGATTAACTGAGTGGTGGAATAGATTGCCCAGAGTGGTTTCAGATTCCCCGCCTTTGGAGACCTTCATACCCCCTTGGGACAGGGCCCTGTGCCTCCCCATCTGAGTTAGGTGTTGGCCCTGCTTGAAGCGGAGGATCACACTTGAGAAATCCCGAGGTGCCCTCGAACCTGCATGATCCAGTGATTCTGTGTACAAAACAGAGACTCTGAGAAATGTTTGTGCCTTCAAACAGCAGTTTTGAGATGACATTTATAGGCTGTATAACAAGTAAGGATTACTCTGACAGTGAAGCAGAACTGAGTGCATCATTACTGTTCTGGGGCTTTGCTATTTTTAGTATTCTTGTAGGCACCTGTGCTGAACAGATGGGCTTCCTTGTATGTGATTTGTGAGTGACCTTTCAGTTCCATCAGCTTTCCCATATATTTTCTATTATATTTATTTCTTTTTCAGCAGTTGGTTCTTCTCCCAGCTGCATAGGTTTCAGTTGTGAAGGAAAGTCATTAATAGACAAAGACAGATGGGTTTTATCTTCCTGGTCCTGGTGCATAGCATTCTCTGGAACATACATTTTCAGTAAACATCCTTGCTTTCTTTGCCTTTTAACCTACAGAAAAGATTGGAAATTTACTGTATTAAGGTTGATTTTTATACTTTTTAAAAAAAGCTAAAATCAAATACTTCATTGGATTTTAGTTCTTTATTGTGAAGGAAAAAACACAAATTCTGAAAAAGGCTTTTTTTTTTTTTTTTTTTTAGTGTATGTCTAACATATGAACAATCATATAAAGCAAGACAGAAGTTTTCCTACCTCATCATTCTGTTTCTGGTAGCACCCAGCCTTAGGAAAAGTGCAAATATAAGGCATATGTCATACTGTCTTAGTCATATGATAAATTTTGAGGCAAAAGCTGCACCTATGTCTTTCCATTTACCTGTACTTCAGGTTAAAACACCATTGGGTTAAAACACTATTGGGCTAAAACCTGCCTGGATGGCTGGGCCCAGAGAGTAGTGGTGAATGGTGTCCCATCCAATTGGCGACAAGGCACTAGTGGTGTTTCCCAAGGCTCAATACTGAGGCCAGCCCTGTTTAATATCATCATCGATGATCTGGGTGAGGGGGTCAAGCATACCCTCAGAAACTTCACAGAAGATACCAAATTGTATGAGAGTTTTAATCTGCTGGAAGGTAGGAAGGTTAAGAGTGGCTGGGAAGTGGCTCAGCAGAAAAGGACCTCGGGATACTGGTCAACAGCCAGCTGAAACTGAGTCAGGAATGTATTCAAGTGGCCAAGAAGGCCAATGGCATCCTGGCTTGTGTCAGCAGCAGTGTGTCCAGCAGGACCAGGCAAGTGATTGTCCCTCTGTACTAGGCACTGCTGAGGCCAAACCTCGAGTTCTTTGTCCAGTTCTGGGCCACTCATGACAAGAAAGACACTGAGGTGCTGGAGCAGGACAGAGAAAAGCAACAAAGATGGTGAAGGGTCTAGAAATCATCTCTCAAGAGAAGTGGCTGAAGGAGCTGGGGTTGTTTACCCTGGAGCAAGGGAGGCTGAGGTGGGAACCTTACTACTCTCTACAACTAACTGAAAAAGAAAGTTGTAGCCAGGTGGATTGTCAGCCTCTTCTCCCAGACAACTAGCAACAAGCTGCATCAGTCTGGACATGGGAAGGAATTTTTTCATGAAAAGGGTTGATAAGCATTGTAATGGACTGCCCAGGGAGGTGATGGATTCACCACCCCCGGAGGTGTTCAAGAAGTGACAGGACACGACACTTACTGCCATGGTATAGCTGACAAGGAGGCGATCAGTCAAAGGTTGGACTTGATGATCTCAGAGGTATTTTCCAAGCTAAATTATTCTGTGATACTGACAAATATTTCTGCTACTTAGCATATCCTGAGTTGGAAGGAACTGACAAGGATCAACAAAGTCCAACTCCTGGCTCTGCACAGGACTCCCCCAGGAATCATATCATGTCCCTGAGTGCACTGTCCAAACACTTGAACTCTGACAGTCTGGGCACTGTGATCACTTAACCAGGAAGCCTGTTCCAGTGCCCAACCACCACTGCGTAAGAATAATTTCCTGATATCCAGCCTAAACCTCCCATGGCACAACTTCATGCCATTCTTTTCAGGTTCTCTCACTGCTCTTGACAGAGGAGAGATCAGTGCCTGCCCCTTTGCTTGTCTTCATGAGGAAGCAATGAGGTTTCCCTGGGGTCTCCTCTTCTCCAGGCTGAACAAACAAAGTGACCTCAACTGCTTCACATATGGCAACCCCTCTAGACTCTTCATCTTTGGAGCTCTCCTTTGGATAATTTCTAACAGCCTTGTATCTTCCTTATGTTGTGATGCCCAAAACTATCCCCAGGACTTGAAGTTAGGCTATGCCAGCACAGAGCAGAACTGGACAACCCTCGCCCTCGACCGACTGGTGATGCTGTGCTTGACACTCCCCAGGACTCGGCTGGCCCTCCTGGCTGACAGGGCACTGCTGACTCAGACCAGAAGCTCCAGGTCTCTTCTCATGGAGCTGCTCTCCAGTGTCTCATTCCACAGTCTGTCTGTACATCCAGGGTTGCCCCATCCCAGGTGCAGAATCTGGAACTTGTCTTTGTTAAACTTTATACGGTTGGTGATTTCTGCTTAGAAAGCTTCATTTTAGAAATTTTATAAGCAAAATACAAGGATAAGTACTATCCTGGAAATATTAATGGTAATGTTAACACCTCCTAACATATATATCTTCTAGTTTGTCTCATTTACAGAAAACTAAGAGGAAATACTTAACTTGAGAGTACAATATTCCTTTAGTATGTAAAAAAATATTGGCAGTCTTTCTAGATGGGCTTAATATGCTAAACCACAAATCACTCAGGTGGTTTCAGCTGGTTTTAAAGATGTCTCTTCAGTTAAGAAGCTAAAAATATTTTTATTTTTGCATAGATTCCCTGAATAAGAAGGTTAAGTGATAACCAATAAACCCATTTAGACTGCCAGATGATCAAAATTGCCTTGTATTTAAGGACAAAATTCTACCATGAATGGAAAATCAGGCAGTAGTTGTGCCCTGGGTGTAACCCAAAAGAAAATGTGCTTTGCACTTGGCTGTTTCTGTGAATGTTAAATATTCATGACCAGATTTAATCATTATAGAAATTCTCACTCATATCATTAAGTCATATAATGAATTGCATCCCCTGTTGAAAGTAGTCATTATAACTTGTATCTCATCCAATTTCATATTAAGTTTTCCCCTTTCTCCACTTCTATACCTCCTTTTTTTGCTGAGGCCTTTTATTTTTGAGAAATAAATGTAGGGCTGATATCTTACATGATTAATTACAACCTGCATCATATAGTTATAGGCATCTTATATTATCCTTGTTAGGCCTTATGAGGCAAAACAGCTATATAGAAGATCAAAGACTAGGATTAGCTAACTTGTAGACTCTCTCTGTCATAATTTATGCCTAAATTTGGACTTTGGGCTTTCTTCTGGTGAGGCATCTTTTGTGTTCACAGAGTTCACTATTTCCTCTCCATTCTCAGGAAAGGAAAACGCAGTTTTTGGCTTTTGGTTCAGTGACATGACATTCCAGCAGGGAACAGAGGAGAAAACAGAGGAAGAGAAGTCCAGACTGAGGTGAATTTTCCTCCAATTTTCTGGAAAGCAAGGCTCCATTACGGAAGGAACAGAAAAATATTAAGCACTCACTTTCAAGAGGAAGAAATCTATTCCTATAAGTTTTATCCTAAAGAGCTCAAGAGTTAGAGCTCTGGAGAACGAAGATTTGAGTTTTAACCTGATTTTAAATAGTAACCATTTGCACAGAACACAAATTAGGCCTCAAGCACAAAGTCCTGAATTAACCTAAATTCTGAGCACTCCAAGTAACTCAGTTTTGCCTGTCCTTACCTTCCCACTACCCCAGAGCTTGATTTGCATGGAAATTACTTGAATGAGTCATGTAGTTTTGAAAAGAAGACGCAGAGTAGCAACGCAAACCATTTCCTTATTGAAAAAGATACTGAAAGCAATATATGTGGTTTTCTGTTTCTTTTGGTTGGTTGGAGTTTTTTTTAGTATAAAAAATGGAAAAAACTAGTCAAATAATGGGTTTTGTTTGTGCTGTTTTGTGTCTTCTATCTGTGGTGGTAATTGTTTTAAGCTTGAAAATGTACTTTACTTATTCTGTATATTGGTAGATACCTTGAATCAGGCTCTTGATAGATATACATAAGTATCCTAAACTCATAAGTGTATGATTTTATGACATAAATGGCCATGTGTAACGAGTAGCCCTCTCTGAAGGGGAATTGTCCACGCTTTTCAATAGAAGGTTTGCTCTTACTTCTGAATCACTATCAAGTTAACCTAATAGAATCATACGGGACAATAGCATAGATAGATGGGCTGGGAAACCTTATTTAATTGCAAGTGTTTTAGAATGCTACACTTCATTAATTTGGGACTGCAAAAATTGGCATTGTCATGTATGACTATATCTACCTGCATCTGTGCCTGCATATATCAGAGCTGTAAACATTTTGGTGTTTTCAAAGTGATTACAGGTCTTTTAGAAAGCACAGGCTTCCTTAATACACTTGATAGCTGTCGTGGGTTTGCCTAGGGACAGTTTTCACCACACCCCCCACAAATTGCTCTAAGGTGAGAGAATGTTTATGCAGACAAAGAGATCTGATTGGTGAGAAAATAATATTAGGATTTATTACTAGCAAAAATAAAAACTAAGCAACTACATCTACAGTAATTCTAATTAAGCAAAAGCACTATGTATTTACAGAAACATCCCT
>JAWMRA010000090.1:23767124-23784355 GCA_035584735.1 Pseudotriccus pelzelni | reverse complement strand
TCTGTCTCAGTCAGAGGGGCTTCAGTGCTACCCCTGCCCCCGGCCCAGGGCCGGGGGAAGAGAGAGGCCTGTCCCCCCACCTGGGGGCCTGCCACATCTTCCCTCACATAGCTGCTAATTTCTTCTACCCACAAGCCTTCTCTTCCATTTTTTCTTGAAGATTTAATTAGCAAAGGCGTCACCTAAACTCCTGATTGACTTTTGTCCGGAAATTCATCCGGACAAACTATTTCCAATCCCCCAGGAGGGGAGACTTTTGCAAACCCATGACAATAGCTTACTTATTTTAAGGAACTGGGAGAAGTTGATTTAAATAAGCCCTAACAGCGTGTTTGCTCAGATAGTTCAGATATTTGTGGTGGGTTGACCCTGGCCAGAAGCCAGGTACCCACCTGTGGAGGTACACCCTCCCTGCCACCTCCTCAGGACTGCTCTGTGACCTTGGGAATCCTTGTTAGGCCTTGGTTTTTGTGTAATGACATGGGCTGTGAAGTGACTGACCTTGCCAAAAACTCTTGCATGGCTAGGGTGGGAGTGACACTGAGGTGAAGAATGAGATTATAATCAGTCAACCTCTGACAGCCTTGGGGCAGTACCTACCTGAGTAGGGGAATGATCCAATTGCTGCTGAGTTTTCAAAACAGTTTCCAGTTGTATTGAAAAAAATTCCAATTCTTTTGGAAATTCTAGTAGTGACTGAGCTGAGGATGAAAATTTTACAGATGACTAAAGCAAATCATTTTTATACCCTATAACAGTCCCAAGTGAAATTCTTTGAGCTTTCCTGGATGACGGTGGGCTGTGCCAGCAGCTCCCTTTTGGAGGCATCCCTCTTCCTCTAAGACAGCTACCATTCAGAGCTTTCAAACACTCAAGTTTGAGATCAAAGTTGACAACTTTGTTGTCAACAAAGGGCCTGTGCTGATACCTATCACTCCTCAAAGCTCAGTTTTACCAATTGAGAAATCTGAGTGTTTGAATATTTGATGTGATCATCTCACTGGATTCAAGGGGAATTTTTCACAGGTATATGTACATACCTTTGTACATACTTTTTGCCAGTGTGTATGCATTCATTTAAAATGGAAATTCATTTAGACATCCTGTAGCAAGAATAGCATAAATATTGCCATTCCAGTGCAAAAAATGTACCTGGATTACCACAGTGCAGAAATCTAAAGGTATATTTGAGCTGCATTGCCCCAAGTCAGGACAAGGGGACAATTTCTCTCTTTTTAAAATTGTAAATAGAAATTATGCAGACAATTACATTATGAACAGAGAACTGTATTTTAAGATGCTTATTTATTATTATATGCTTATTTATTACAGCTTAAAGAGATGTTCCTTTAGCTCAGTATATCTCCTTTGGCTCGGTATATCTAATGTTATAACCTCAGACTGATTTGCTCCATTATTAAGAAGAGGTTTCAATCATTTTTTAGACTAACTGTCCAGGTGATTTAAAACACATAGGCAGTAGAACAAAAATGTAGAAAGTACTGTTTTGCCCACTTGATTGTGTAATATTGACAGTTAAACCTTTCCAAATAAATAACAGAATAAAACATAAAATTTAGTTGCTCACTTTGAAGGAACTGACTTGACTGTGCATAGCAGAAAGAGAGAAATCAGAAAACATGAGCAGTTTTAATGTCTTCTGTTTTGAGTATCCCTGCTAATTGAAGTTAATACCTCACATGTTGATGAATCAGGCCTTGCTGCAATTGTGGCCAATAGGAAAAGCTGGGTAACCTTCTGAACTTCTTTAAAGACCTTAATGCAATAACCCGTAACTCCCACTACTGAGTTTTCAGGTTACATTGAGTGATATGAGCTCTAAATCACTGAGAACAGGTCCTGTGTGATCTAATATCTACTCAGAGGTGAAGGAGGTTGAAAAATCTGTGTATAGTATTCACTCTTTGTGTCAGGGAGGCATAGTCTTGTACACGAAGATCTTGTGGTGAAGAGTCTGAGCCCCCTGGGGTACATTCACCCTCAGTAACAGTCAACAGTTGCAGAAATAAGCTATTTCATTGTGAACAAGTGCAGTTTCTCTCTCTGCCCAAACTTGCGCTCTCCTTATCTGCTTTCAAAGACATTATCTTATTTTCCAGCAAGTTTCTCATAGGATGAAAATAGAAGCTACAACTACAGTAAATATTGTTTTGGGATAGGACGTACAAGGTTTATGCTTTCTCTAAGCAGATATACACCATAATTATTGTCTCAGCTGTAAAACAAGGTGTGACAATTTCTTTGCATAATCATAATCAAATAGCATTATACTCAATGGTTATCCTCACCTACTACTGGGGTAATCCAGATCAAGAAGGGCAAATTGCGTGTATAAATACATTTTTTTGTGCTGTCTTTTTTCTATTCAGATAGATTAGAGATACTTTCTGCTCACTTGTCAGTGATAGTAGTGATAACAATAATAGACAAATACAAAACCTTCGTAAAATTGTGTATAATGTGCATGTAAACAAAAGAACAAAAAAAAACAGTGAAATTATGCTGATCATTCTGAAGATTTCAGTTGGTATCAACCACCTTGTGGACTAAGTTTAGTGGCCCAGAGCTTAGGGCTCATGTTGCTTTTTACTATTTTACACTAGGATATATAAAATATTTTTTACATGAGGGAGGAAGAGGTTGTTTTGTTATAATTATTTTTCAGTTGCTGACGCTACCACTTTACCACTTACAAGTCATGTGAACAGTTTTTATCACAAGCAGCATTTGAAATCGTCTCAGTGATTTCAGTATGGTTTCTGTTTGCTTGCTACTCTTTTATACAGGGATAATGCTGAGTGTAGTCACCCCCCCCCCATTAAGATTTACATTCTACATGGCACTGCAGTATTGTTAAGTGAAGTTCATAGCAGTTCTGTTCCTTGTCCTATCACTAATTGTTACGATCTGAAAAAGTGGCTAAATAATGCCCATAATGCAATGTGGGCAAAACTATAATGCAATGCATCATTCAAGGACTGAAATGTACCATACTATATGTGTAACTGTGTATTTCTCTGTGCATGGAATGATTCCTCCAGGATGAAGTTTGCCAGACTTCTGTATTGGTTTACACTGCAAAGCCAGCAATCTTAGGCAAACTAATAATAAGCCTGAAAGATAACTTCTTTGAGAAACTTCTTGTGATCTCTCCTTTCTCTACTGTCCCCTAGAATTCAGAGAAAAATGTGACAATTTTCAGGAAAAAAACTTGTCAGTGAAAAAATGTACTCCACAGAGTAGAAAACTTTGCCTTTACACCTGAGTCATAATGTTCTCCTTTGTAATCAGAGAGTAGTAGCAGTAAACTTCCGTCACCACAAGGACATGTAAGGAGAAGCACACAGCACACACATTGTCCTGTCAAATTCCAGGAGGACTGTAGGACTGAGAGTGTGATGTGATGTTAGGTGCATATGCAAAAACCCCATCGACACTTTTGTCTAAGTAACTGTTGATCTCAAATGTTAGTTTTCACACAAACCTACTTGGGTACCAAATTGAGTTGTACATTTCAGCTAGCCAAACTTACTTTTTGTGTGCTACTGATCAGAATTAAGAATTTTGCAGACAAACTACTATGTAAAAATTTGAAAAGGGCTGTTTTGTTCTAGATTTAAAACATGTAATGAGTTTTTATAAATATGTTTATGAATACTTTATAAACTCACAAGGAATTTATATAGAAAAATATAAAAATTACTTTTTTTTCTTTTAGAGGTATCAGTTTACTAATTTCTAAAATTTACCGATAAGTTTTACTTTTCTGAAATTCTTTATTTACTCAAAATTTTGGAGTAGCTCTATTTCACAAAAGCTGTCTTTCCAACAATGCGTAGGTTCAAAAGTACAGATTTATTAGTGAAGTAGCTTTACTTCTAAACCATAAGTGAAATGGATGATTTAACTGTCTTCTTCTCATCATAACAATCAATTTTTTTTACCCTCTTAATTTTATTGGCTGAATCTATGAATATATAAATCCTTTCTTCTTCTAACATGAAATACTAATACAGAGATTAAATGCTCTATGAAAAATAATTTAATTGTCCTTTGAAGTACAGGTGTTTTGTATGTGTTTTCAACACTTTCTGTTTGTGTTTGTTAGTAAATTTTAGTCTTGTTTACCAAAAAAATAGTTTGCCATATAAGCTCTTTTAGTACAGATATTCCATAATGTTTAGGGATAAATTAGTTATGCATGCAGAAGGTTCAACATGCACCTCCCCAAGAACTCCCTAAAACTTCTCTAATCATAACATTGTTCCCACAATAGTTTATTTTCTCTTAATTATGAATTTCCAGTAAGTAACAGGTAACTTCTATAACTTGAAATTTAATACATATTAGGAGAGATGTCATAGAATACTGCCAGATGTCTTCTTAAAAAACTGCTGCTACTATTACGAGAACTACTATTACTACTACTACTGTTGTTGTTGTCATTGTCATTATTATAGATGTTTCTAAATTATTTGACAACATTTTAGAACAACAGTTTTACCAGATTCTAAGTTGTCTGATGTTGGGAACTGAGAACAGGACTTTTTAACTTTTCTCAGAGCTATCTCTAAATGTCATGTGGCTTTTAAGCTATGAGATTAAATGTCACAAAATCAGCTCCTTTCTTCGTGTTCTTCCCATGCTTTTTGTCTTGGCATATGCACTCTCTCTTATGAGTTTTGTGTTCCTTTGGAAAGATACTAGTGGCAACACTTACATAAAGATGTTTGAAGCACATGTCCCAGACAAATCTAGGCACAGTCAAATTGAAACACCATATTCAGAAGAAGCTGTAGAACTGCTATCTCCATTTTATGAACCTTTTTATTTTTGCAAGGAGAATTAAAGGAACAGTATTCCTAAGATTACACACTCTAACTGAAATCAATGTTAGAAAAAAAATTAAACAGAACAGTATCCTAATGAGAGTTGTAAGGGGGGGGGGGGGGGCCCGCCCGACAGGGTCAGTGAACACGGTTTGTTTTGTTGTGTGGTTTTTTCCCCCCAAAGTAGTAATAGAAAGAACAGTGATATCCTTTTAACTATATATATATCTATATATATATAGATATATAGATACATAGTTTATGGAGTTATGGCTAACAATAAAACTTGGGTGTGGAAGAGTTATATTCCCTTTTTTTAACTGGCATTGTTTCTGTAATAGTAAATCAGTGGATACGTGAAATAATTATATGGTAGAAAACTGTTTCAAATACTGCTTGCCAGTGTTATCTTACAGTGGTCTAGGCAGAAATTCTTCCAGCTTCTATTAGTGTAATTCAGGGGAAATTTATCATTTCTGTGCTTTCACTGTCTCATATTCATTTCCTTCCATTTTGCCTGTATGCAGGAAATGAAATTAAGTTATTTCTATGTGTTTGTAGGTTAAATCCAAGGCCTTATTGAAAATTGTCTTTCAAATTACATCTGGCAAGGCTTTAAATTTCTAATAACCTAGGAGGAAACTGTGCTCTACATTCATTCATTCTATATTCATTCTGAACATCTAAAGTTTATGTAAAATTATAATTAAGAATTTACAAAGAGTAAATTACTCTACTTTTACATTATTGCATTCATTAGCCTTAGAATTTGTATTGTATTCATTAGTTTGGAAATACTTGCCATACTTACTAAAAATTCTCTATGCCAGAATTTTTTATTACTATATTACTGGTATTATGTAATTTAATTCCTGTTTAACATAAATCAAAACAATAGCCATGAAAAAAGATTTTGACTATTCTTTGCTAACAGATGTCTTCAAGGAGGGGAGCGTTTACTTCATTGAATTTAACTCAGTAGACACTAGAAACAGAACACGTACTCTCCCAAAACAAATAATGGAATTCATAGAAGTCAAGAATAAACTGATCACCTCATGACACAGCTAGTAACAGCTTTTTGATAAATCTTGCTACAGCCTTAGGGTCATAAATGGTATTGACTTTCTTAAATATTCACATAAAGATATGATCTGTGAAAGGGGGGTTTGTCGTAATGTTGGGTTTTTTTGTTTGTTTGTTTGTTTTAAATAATGTAAGTATAGACTGAATGCCTTATTACACGTGTTAAGAGCTGCTATTTTCATTTGAATGGCAGACACTTTCACTATCAACAATATCTTCACGAATTGTTAGAACAACTGAACATCCAGCCCAGGCTGAACAAATCTATTGCAGGTATTAAATTCTGCCAGTAAATAAAATTAACTTACGGATAAATTATTTGCACATAAAAATGTCTGCAGTTCAGTCTTTTTAATACACACATTCTCTCTAAATGAAACTAATTAGAAAGTGAGGACCCAGAATTATCGCCTAGTTCAGATGTCAGTCTTTGGGTTTTGTAACAAATAGTTTTGCTGAGCCTAGTATAAGCAATGACAATACACTATATCTTTGCTCTATAGTGAGCTGGTATATATGAAATCACTGAAGAGTGAAATAAATGAGGCGCCTGCATATACTGCTGGTTTAAATTTTTCACTGAAACCTTCAACAGAGTCAAAAGAATGAATTCTCACCCTTTCCAGTTTCTCTGAGACTAAATAGTTTCATCCAAACTAAGGATTTCATTATGAGTATAATGCTGTTTTTCTTCCTGAAAATAAGGAAATATTGTAAAGTTAGATTATTTCCAAAATCAGAACCTAAAATGAGAAACATGTACTGTAAAGGACTGAATCACTTAAAAATGCTTTGTAATGCTATAAAGAAAAGAAATTTGATTTGATTCACTATTAGGAATATACGAGGTAAAAAAAATCTTAATGAAAAAGAATCTTAGTATCAGAATCCTTACGAAGGTAATTTCCAGAAGGATTGGTTTTTGAAATGTAACAACTACCAGCTGATGTCAGCTACTCTCATGATATTAATTCTATTCCTTTCTTGTTCTTGGGTGAAGGTTATTTAACAAGAAAGCTGATGGAGGCAAGAAATATTCTGAATGAAAAAACTAGTGTGAGATTTTGCATGCAATCAATATTGTTAATATATGTCCTGAAATGACGGAAAATTTTAGCACACGTGGAGTTTTATTTTCTCAATCTGCTCCCCTTTCTTGCACATGTTCTTCAGCTCCATCCACAAATTTCTCCACTGGAAAATTAACAATCTCCAACAGCACTATCTTCCTACATTAACAATAAAAAATTATATCTCACTTCACACAGCTATTTTCAGGTGCTTACAAAAAGAAAAATATCAATAAAACCCACTTGCCGTCAGTAGGACATTTTCAAATAAAGACTTTCTTATTGAAGTCAAAAAACCAAGCCATATCTCCTTTGCAATTTTGATATGTTTCTTGCTTTTTAGGCATAGTAACAAGTGGTATGATAGAAAGGAGTGAAGAGTAGATGAAGTGAAAATCTTAAAGTGTCTGGAATATAGTCTTCACAAAAGGTGTCTTCTAACATATGAGGAGTTGACCCAATATTCTACTTTACCTTTTTCCTTAGGCTGTCTCCTCAACATAACCGGTAGAGACTCTAATTTACTCAAGGGAAAACCAAAACTGTAAGGCCATTAGTGATGTGCTAACTAAACACCCATGGTATTCACGAAGAAAACTTTGCCTTTGAGAAGTTCTAGTTTTTCTGAGAGAGTGGGGCTGAGGTTGTTTCTTTTTTAAGCAGATACAGGCCTTTCTGGCCACTTTTTTGAGGGGTAAGTGTGACATTTTGCATTCGAACTGGCTATGTACGTTCCCAGAATTCTGGTCTAACTTCCTTCTTTAAAAGATGGTGGTCTGAATCATAACTGACTACTCCATCTGCCACTGTAGTGGTCTTTGGGATGCAGCATTACACTCTTCAGGAAAAGGGAATACTGTGATTGTTCTATGATTACTCACTGATTTTCCTCAGGAATGAAATATTCGCAGCTGCTATTACCATTTGGAGGCCGTATACAAGTAGATTTTTCCAGTAACTCATGCATTAGCTTGTGCTTATTTGGGAGCCTTTTGTGAGCTGAGCTTGGTTCATTTCTTTGGACAGGAAATGTGAACTTTGAGGGAAGATGTTGCCCAGTGGGCTAAAGAACAGTTTGTGGGTAATACACTATATTTTCTAATACTAAGGTTTCCGCCAAAGAGAGCCTGATGAAGCAAGAGAGAAAAGCATGACAAAGGGCGATTTTTCTAGTCACATTCTCCAGCATGTTCTCACATGTGGTTGATAACCTCTCTCTCTAGAGATCTGAAAATAGCCAGGATTTCAGAAATCATCTGAGACAAGTTGAGCACAGTCCTTATCAACCATGTGGGAGGAAATCGCTAATGCTGTAAATTTTCTAAATCAAGCCATTTTTTTTTCAGTTCTTGTTCCTTTAATTTATTTCTACCGATCTCTGCCTAAACAAAAATAAAAAAAAAAAAAAAAAAAAGAGAAAAATAGAGGCAGGCTTAGTTTTATATTAATACTCTCTTATTTACAAATGAATTTAGTAACATCTGTATTTTGGTATTAGCTTTTAATGGTAACATCAGGTAACAACTACTGTCCTGAGAACTTACATCTTCTAACAGAATTTTAGAATGCTCTGTTCTTAACCTATATAACACTTAGTATTCAGATGTTCAGAGTTCTTCTAATACCCTTCTAAAATTTTGCACTAAAAACTAGCGTATTAGAAGATACAGCAAAATTAAAATAGATTAAGTATGTTTTAGTTTAGTGGGTTTTTTTATAGATATCATTCACACATATCTAAACTATTTTGCCATTTTAGTCCTAAAATCCCAATATACTAGGCACAATTGCACAATTGAATCTAGACTTATGACATAAGTGAAGGTCATAAAAAATATTTAATGCATATTTAACATATATATGTATAGAAAATATTACTGAAGGACAAGAATTTGCTTAGTTCTTTTGAAATCAATTCCACAAAGCCATTTTGCAAAAATATAACATTTTTCCCATTCTAATTAAGTGATGCATGGAATAACATTTTGCAATAAAACCATAAAATCTCCTTTGATGTCATAATTACTGTCTCAGGGTAGGACATTATAGTTAATATTTCATTCATCTCAACTACAAAATGCACTTTTCTCTATATGTCTGCTACAATGTTTTTAGCAAAACACTTTCACTTTGCTCATTAACACTTTAATAAATATATTAACTTACATTATTTTTACTTGGTGCTTCCTGGGAGAAAATCTGCCAGTATTTACCTGTGTTTTTCTCAGAACTTTCATCCCTTCTATAAACAGTGAACAGATCTACCTGTAAGGGAATTGCCTCTTCTCTGAAAAACTAATAAAAATAATATTCTTCCTGTTTTTCCAGAAAACTTCTTTATAATTTTGATATGCAACTGCATAAAGCATCCAGGAAAGCTTTTCAGTTATGTTTTCCTAAAACCAAACCAACACAACCCAAAGCAAAACAAAACACCAAAAAAGCCCTACTAGGCTTTCAAGTTTTTTAGCCTTCAAAATATTTAATTAAAACTTGACAGCAATATAGGTTTCTCAAAAATTCAAAGGTACAAACCAAAGACATAGGCAGGTTAAGTTTTGGTCATTTGCAATGTAGTTCTTACATGTTAGATGTTTTGTAATTTTAAACTTCTCAAGGACTCTTCTTAGTGAACATGATACATAGCCAATGTCTCTTTCTCCTGTCCAAGATGTACATTGTGCTATTAAGCCTTTGATTTGTGAAAGTTCGAAATACAAAGTGCATAAAATGCCCTCATTGAGAAGGTTGACATTTGGGCTTTTTTCTCTGTCCATTTCCAAGAATGGAGGAATTTAAAACACCTCGCTGGAAAGTGATCATGGTGGGCAATAAATCACCTACCTTCACATATTACTGCATTGGTGGAGGATGGATAACTTTATTGGTAATACATTGGATTCACATTCTGGAATTCTGAATGCAATTTACTTCCCTGCTTATTTCTGTTCTCTCAGGGAAATAACTTAATCTTTTTCTCATTTCCCTTTCTGGAAATAGCAATAATATTGCTTTACGCAATTGGATGGAGGGAAAGTGCACAGTTGTGTGGGACTCAGATATCTGTAGTGATAACGTAGGAAATGCTTCACATGAGTTTCAGACTTAACTGTGCATACTTGGAAAAGGGTATGTTATTTTTCCCATGTGGACATTGATCTCGCTTGTGGTTTTTACAGAGAGACAAATCCCTGCTGATGGATGTATAACTCTTTACACATATTTATCACTGTGCAGGGTTGTATAACCAAGGCAAAAAGAGGTTAAATTCAGAGACAAGTCTTTTCTTCAGAAGGAAACTTTAGAAGATGCAAAAAGAAATGTCTTTTCAATGCACAAGTGGTTTCTAGTGCATTTATGCAGCACTAAAGAAACTGAAGTTTTAATCTGATCATACGGAATAAGACAGCAATTTTACAACCCAGCAAAACTAGGGAACTATTTAATCAAATAATTCAGATTTTTAACATTTGCAGTAAGTGACAAAGTGCATATCCAAGCTGTGTTTTCCTTCATTTCAGTTTTATCCCAACTTGCTCTCTCCAGAGAGCAGTCATGTTCTCTTCTACCTGTATCATCCTGATGTGAAACCAAGCAACCACATATGGCTTGTGAGCTATGAATGGAGAAAGATGTCTGAATGTATTCACGTAAGAGGAGACAAACTACTGGGCTGAAAATTTACCTGGGAAAGAAATAACACTCATGTAACAGCTTGATTAGTGTATTGCTTGTATTTTCCCAGAAGGACTCAGCAAAAGCTTTTAGGTTTGAGGTGATAACAACCCAGTTAATTCCTTTCAGCAAAGAAAGTACACTTTTTTAGCAGCTTTCTACATTAGTGTGCAAAGACAAACAAGATAAGTATTTTTATCTTACAGATCCTGCCCTCATTCCATTAGTATATTATTCTATTACACAGCTACTAGTCTGGAATTCAGTCCTTTGGGACGTTAAAATCTCATTGGGTCAAAGTGATAGGACAGCTATTTCCTGAGGGCAAATAAAGAAGAAATATAATGTTTTATGATTTTTTTGGGGTTGTGCGGTTTTTTTATTGTAATTTTTTTCTTTACCTCTACAGAAAAAACATTAATGCATTTCTAAAAAGAAAGAGAGGTGATGTCACTACCACTTAAAAGTGGAAAAAAAAAATTATAAAAGGGGAAAGAGATCCTTAACTATTAAAACCTTCGTATTTTTAGCTGATTTCTAATTACAAATCATATGACTAATTATAGTCAGAACAAATAATGTCCAGGAGTTGATCCACTCTCACTGATTTACTGCATTTAAAACTAGAACTACCAGGTCAAGGCTACTTTATTCCCAAGACAACCTTTACTACGTGTTTTTCTTTTTTATTTTTCAGGGGGGCCGGGAGGTCAGGAGTTGGTTGTTAACTGGGGGATTGGTTTCCCAAAGGAAATCTTGAGTATATTAGTTCCTTAGCCTGTCTTCATTTTACTCCACCTGCAAAAGGGGCTTAGATGATACAGGTTTCTTTCCAAAAGAATGGAAGATTTTTGTTTTTTACATATGCTCTGTGATTTGTTTGGGTTTTTTTCTAGCCAGAGTATTCTAATAGCAAGACTGTTTAAATAGTAAGCTCTTGGTAAAAGTAAGTAGTATCTGGCCTTTGATTAAAATACATTTTAAAACTTTTTCATAAGAAAAATTATTACACTGATGCATTTATTCAAGTGGAATATTTATTTCCAGTATTAAAACATTCATGAACCAAATTAATTGTAATAGATGATCCAAGTGGTAGATACCAAAATGGTTAATCGAAAGCTAATAAAAAAATATACATTCTTCACCCCAATCTCAAACTAGAAATTGGCAAGTGGATGTCAGATTGATTTTATTTTTACTAAATAATAATAAAATTTATTCTACACTTCCCATGCAGTATTAGAACACAAAGCTGATTATCCATATTGCCAAGGAGCTTAAAATGTAACAGATATATTTAAAGGGTAGAATGAAGCAAACCACCAATAGTGGAATGAAACCTCTATTACTGATCGTAAGTTACAGACACTACTGAGTGAAAGTAGATGTTAAATCTTTTTCTCAGAGTTTTAATTATAATATATGACAAATTAAAATACACTACCTAATATTACAAAGGATGAATGATTTGCTGTGCTCCACATATACATGCATTTGCTGCAGTTTTAATTCTTTCCAGAGAGGAATCCATTACACAGCTCAGAATATATTCTATTTTGTTGGTGTGAAAATCAGCCTTTTAAATAGGTGTTACTAATGAGGGAAGAAGACCACAAAACATAAATAAACTATTTCTGTTCCTTTTATTTTCTAATCTTTCTCGTATTACTGCCAGTATCGTGCCAATCCCAAGGCATTTGTGAGTGCTACAACTGACTTCTCCATCAATCACTTTGAAGTATCACTGCTTTTTGATCACCTACTTCAATCATAATCAGAGAATAAATCAATTGACCGCAGCAGTGGACAACTATTTAAGTGCATTGCCCAGATAGCACTGTTGGAGAAGAGATACTGAAAATGTAAATTCCTGGTCAATTTTTTTTTTTTTAATTAAGATTCTTTTTGATACAAGATTATCAGGATATGCTAGTGATTGAGAGAAATAACTCTCCAGGATTAGAAAAGCTTCCTAAGATTTTCATACACTAAAGGGAGGAATAGTCTGTATCGAGCCTGCCATGTACCTACGTTATGTTAATTATTATTAATGTGATTTTTTCTTTCCACAGAAGAAATGTGGAGAACAACTTGCTGGGATATTATTAGATTGTCTGTGATTCTTTGAAAATGGATTAAATGCAAGTTGTATGTTGCATTTAAGTTGTTTGTAAATTGTTTGTTAAGTTGCATTGTAATTTGTTTAAATAGAGTATCGCTGATTTACTGTAAAATGTTATTATTGATTTAAGACTTGTTTGTAATCTGCACGGTATAGAAATGGTGGTAGACTTGCTAGATTTCAGGAGACAGATGAATAAAACTATAAAATAATTTGGATGATCTCATCTGATGATGAGACCAGGAAAAATTTGATCTCATCTGAGAGATACCCACATTGTGTAAGAAATCAATCACTGATTGATAAATGGCAACTTTGTGGTCTAACCCAAGCCTGGGAAGTGTCTGGATATGCTTTTGTCAAGAATGACACTGTCTGAGCCTTATTTTCACTTTGCTTCTAGTTGATATTACAGATATTAGAGAAACACAGAGTATCCTGAGTTGGAAGGGACCCACAAGAATCATTGAGTCCAGCTCCTGGCCCTGCATAGAACCATCCCCAAGAGTCACACCATGTCCCCAAGAGGTTTGTTCAAATGCTTCTTGAATTCTGTCAGGCTTGGTGCTGTGACCGCTTTCCTGGGAAGCCTATTCCAGCATCCAACCACCCTCTTGGTGAAGAACATCTTCCCCTGACACAGCTTCAGGTCATGCCCTTGGATTCTGCCATTGGTCACCACAGAGAAGACATCAGTGCTGGCAATTCCTCTTCCCCTCACAAGGAAGTTGTAACTGCAACTCAGTCTCCTCTTCCCCAGGCTGAACAGACCAAGTGACCTCAGCCTGTTTTCCTACAGCTTCACCTCAAGGTCCTTCACCATCTCTATTGCCCTCCTTTTGACACTCTCTAATAACTAAATATCATTCTTATATTTTGTTGCCCAAAACTGCACAGATTCAACTTACCACTGAGCAGGACTCCAAGGTCCCTTTCCTCTGCACTGCTTTTCAGCATCCCTTGCCTGTACTGTTTTGAAAGAGAAAGGAAAAAGGCCAGGATGATCTTCATTAGTTTTACCTCTTCTATTTGTATTTCCTCTGTTCTAGTCCAAAAGCAGGTAACCTAATTCCATTCTTATTCTAGATGAGAGTATGAAGGCCACATTAGAGTCAAGGAAGAAAACCAAAAAAAAAGTATTGTCCTTAATTTCAGTTACTGTCTTCTGGACACTACCTGTCCACCTTCCAACTTAAGTGCATTTACATGTTCATGAAAGAAGCAGAAATTGCATTATTCTGTCTCCTACAGCATTTATTACCTTCAAACCAAGTGGTAAATTCTTATCCATGAAGATCACTTAATGATGGCTTTTTCCTTTGGTGGGTTTTTTTTCATTATCATGGAGGTGACCGTGGTAGAATTTGATTTTATAGCTGTGTAGTCTGACATAACTGAATAGTCTTTTTTTTTGGATCTGCATCACTTTATAGTGATGATTTTCACGCTTTGTGTTTTTGTAACTTAATTTATTATGCAATTTCCCAGT
Organism: Pseudotriccus pelzelni; assembly: GCA_035584735.1. Classification (NCBI taxonomy): domain Eukaryota; kingdom Metazoa; phylum Chordata; class Aves; order Passeriformes; family Tyrannidae; genus Pseudotriccus; species Pseudotriccus pelzelni. The sequence goes on along the minus strand of JAWMRA010000090.1, from coordinate 23,770,060 downwards.
TTATCAAAGTTGGAAGAGAGACCTAATCTTTGCCAAAAGACCCTAAAATTGTTTGACACTCTGCTGATCCAGTCTTGTAAACACTGATTACACTTATACACGTGATTTCTGCACCCTCAAATAGAACATGCTGGAAGGCCAAGATTTAATTTCTTTATTTACTAGAATTCAGTTGGACTGAAAGTATTAATATAAACAGATCATATAACCTACTCATTATGTCTGTGCACTGCTAAGGTCTCTATAATGCTGCAGCACTTCGTATTCACTTTGACCCTGAGCAAATAAAACCAGCAGGTATAACTTAGAAGGAAATCAGAATCTAATATTTCTTATTGTTTTTATAATAGCTCACTGTGTCTGTCCCTATCAAATTCCATATCTAATGAACTGCAGTTGCAAGATCTGGTTGTTCTACTGTCTTGCAATCCAAGCAAATGAGTATGTATCATACAGTCCAAAAAAAACCCTCAGAAGAGCACAATTTTCTAGTTTGTAAAGAAAAAAAGAAAGAGGGGGAAAATTAATCATCCTTGGTGCTCCCAGCACCAACAAGGTGAGAAGCTTTATGCCAAGCTTGAAATTCCATTTATTCTTGTATATCATTAACCATACATCCAATCACACAGGGTGTTTTTCCCAAGGTCTGCAAAATTTGCCTTGCAAAAACAGTGGATATAAAGTAGATGTGCATTAAGGTATTTTCCTGTTGTGTAGTGTGTTATGCAGTATTTCTCACTCTAAAGGCTGATTGGTACTTTCAGGCTTTTCCAACAGCCAGAGCAGTCCTGACAGTGGTACCACTGCTGTAGAGAGTAGCACTGCCAGCAGGCAAGAGACCAATAACGTTCCCTTTCCTGTAGCTACAATTCCTGCTTCAGATGGCACTGAAAGAGGAAGGTGGCTGCAGGGAAAAAACACCTACAGCTCTGGGAGGGTGAAGGAGCAGTCTTCACTTCAGTCTCAAACATCAAACAATGTTTCCAAATGAACGATATAGATTCTAAATCCTACAAGATTTAAAAAAAAAGAAAAGAAAAAGAAAAGAAACTGACTTTTCCTCCTCATCCTTCACCCTTTATCTCCCCTGTATTCTTGGAACTCCAAAGCCCAAAACCTTAAGGAGCATTGTAACAAACTATGATATCATATACACTTTAGGGTTTTCTGACACAGTTATCATTGAGCAGTTACTTAACTTTGATAATCTTTCCTTTTATTGCTACACTATAACTACATAATTCCACTGTGATTAGAGTAGTGTGTTGTTCAAGGTTACATGCAGAAATTCCTTGAGATATCTATTACATACTTTAGCTGCTGCTTCCTTTTACCCATCTTTACGTTGTGTTTAGACATTAGGAGGTTTTAATGTTTCTTATTACTGATGTTATAGCTCGTACAAGAAGGTATAACCCAAATTAAAACCAATTCCTCCCCCTCAGAAAGCTCCCTGAAATTACTTAAAAGATGCATGTGATTTTACTTCTTCAAATTCCTTTTCTTTCATATTTTAATACTTCATGCGAGGCTTCAAGATGCCCTATTTTAGCTAATGACTTTTGCAGGCAGCATTCGGCATTGCAGATTTACATAAATTGTACTTTGTCGATATTTGGGTAAATGTTGAAGGCAATGATTTCATCTATGTTTATATCATTATTTATATCATTATTAAAAGACTTAAAACTAAAAAGTATAACCTACCTTACTGTTGTTCATTTAAGTATTCACTAATTACTATTAATTTGATTAGTACAGCAAATTAAAGCAGAAAAGAGACAGAGTTTATTCATTGTTAAATTACAGAAATCAGTGGGTTATGCAGTATTTGCATTTTAATTAAGTCATGAACATTAAATGCTATGTGCTGGGAATACAAATGGATTCTCTGGCTTCATTGAAATTTAACATTCATCTAATTTATTTTTTTTATAGAATTTGGTATCTGTGTGTCTGCAGACATCTATACGTAGAAATTCTGTTACTAATACATGTCCATAACATGGCAAAATCAGTTGACAATTCTTTTCTAAAGACCATCAAAACACTCCTAAATCTGCATTACAGGTAAATCACTAACTTGGTTTTATTATGATGAAATAAACTTCAAAATAGCCCTTGATCCTTGGCTCTTCAGCTTACAGACTATGTGTTGAGAAAATCTTAGATCTGTAATACCACAGTACATGAAGTGATGTTAAACTGCAGATCAGGAAATTTTCCACACTCGGCTATGTGCAATGTAAAGTGTAGGTGTAATTAGGTTCAGGCATCTGCTACCCATTCTGAAATTCAGTATAAAATTTTTTATGGCCTGTTTTTATGTAACACACAGGGAAAATTAAGAATCTCATGGGTTAATTCACAGTAACCAAATAACAGTGTAGAGAGAACATCTTCTCTCTAGATGAGCAGCCCTCTCTGAGCCTGATGCTTCCAACCAAAGTCATTTGAATCCCAAACAGAATGTGGGGGTTTGCAGTTTTTCTTTAAAATAACTTTTTACTTTGGGTTTTTTAGTTTTTGAGGGATATCAAGAGCATGTAAAATCACTTTCTTCTGTGGAAAAAACAGGACTATTCTCTGAAAGGAAGGGGGAATATGGAGATTATCTCTTCAATTTCAGGGAAATTCAACCTGAAGTCTTCCATTTTTAAAACATAGTCATTAGTGATATTTCAGATGAGAAGAGGACTCATTAAATTCTGTTAAAATCAAAGGTAGTGCAAGTAAGCAGGAGATTGATCTGGGTTCATTTCATCAGGCAGTTATTCTAAAATCTGATTTGTTATACTGGTCAAGGAATATACTATTCCATGAAAACTGGAAAAGAGAGATTGAGGGAGTCATATCATTCTTTAGGCAAATACTTGTTAGTCTCTTCTGATAGAAGGGAAGATCTAGAGCTAAGCTGCAGCTGTAAATTGGCTACC
>JAWMRA010000090.1:23753235-23766665 GCA_035584735.1 Pseudotriccus pelzelni | reverse complement strand
CACAGGTTGAAGCTAAGACAGTGGCCCCTAGAGAGACCTGAACGTTTAATTCATTCACACTACTGAGATGAGGTATGCTGAACATATATCACTTTCAGCTTGCTTTCTTGTAGCTCCTTGTGAATCTGAGAGTTCTGGACCTGTGAGGAGGCACTAGGAGATTCAGAGTGCTTCTCTGAAGTTTAAAATTTATCATCAAATTACACTAACATTAAAAAAAAATAAAAAAAAGAGACAATGTCAGGGGATTTTGTTGTAAAGCTCCCATTCACATTAATGGAAGCTGTGTGACTAAATCCCTGTGTTCAGCGATTAAATTCTGTCCTTTAAAGGAACATATAAGGAGGAATAAAGAACTAATTCAGTGGCTGAATCAAACTCCTGAAAGCTTATGGTACAGTGATTTCCCTCTCCACTCTATAAGAAAAATACTTAAAACATATAGAAAACTGTAAATTAGAGGAAGTACTGAATGTTATACAGCTTCAATCCAAACCATCTTCAATCTGCTGTTCTCATTGGTATGTAATATGTGCACTATACAGAGTGCTGGCTTTGAAAGGGTTGAACAGAGTAAATGTCAACACTAAATAAATGCTATTGCCAACAAGCTGCCATGAAACGTTTATCACACTTCTGGTAATGTGTAAACCAGTTACTGCACAATGATGAATCATACTTTATATTACACACATGTTGATCATAAATGTTTATCAGGCTTTGAGCAGTTTCCAGAATGTTGAAGAGACACTGTACTTGGTTGATGAGACAGTTTCTCTGCTCAGTAAGCAGATTTCTTCACTTTAGTATAAGCAAAACTGTAACTAGTGTTAGATGGTTTTACCAGAGATAGAGGGAAGATGGAACAAAGCGGATACATGTTTTAGTCATAAATTTTAAAACATGCATACTGAACCTGTCACACAGAAGTACATAAAATTATGCTGCTGATGGGAATTGAGAGAGCAACTTAGTGGTCTATTAAAGAAGAAAACATACTTTTGTCAGTTTATATATCCAGATTCATGCCTTAAATGTCAGATCATTTGTCCATTTAGACCTTCCCATGCTTACTGTAATATTGCTGTGATTGATCAGGAGCAGGGAGAATTCAGAGGCATCACCCTTTGAGGGCAAATGAGACTTGTAGTCTGAATTTTCTTCAGTCTAAGGAGGAGGATAAAGCTTCCTCCACATATCTTTGTTTTGATCAGAGTAATGACTTCAAGATGATTTTTCCTTTAAGCATATTTTTTTTCTGCATTGATATTCCATAAAAGGAGAATGGATCTAAGAACAGGATCATTTTAGCAAAAGAAATCCTAACACACCATGGTCACACAGTAAAAATTAATAAATGCACATACTCTGATTTTGTAGAGAAATCAGAAAATTTTAAGATACTTCACTGGCATATTTAAATTGCTGTGCCATAATTCATTCCATTACCATCCAAGAATTATTACCTGACATCCTAGTTATGCAAAACTTAATATTCTTTATAATTTTTGAGAATTTCTCACTCCTTTTTAAATAGAAGACAGTTTTAAGGCATCAGAAATGAAAATTTCAAACCAGATAAAGGGTTGAGGTTGTGGTTTATTATGATTATGATTATGATTATTATGATTATTATGATGATTATTATTATTATGGGGTATTTTTTGTTCACTAACTGCTAGGTTTTTTTGCTTTAGCAATGCCTTGGGCTGTTACAGAGAAGTTAATGAGGTATGCGCTTGAAATAAGATCAAAGGAATTTCAGGAAGTAAAATGAAAATGAGGTCTCATAAAAAATCAGTACTGAAAATCAAAAAAAACCCTTAAGACTGTGTTATCCAGTTACTATCTTTTGAATCATCTCTGAAATCAGAGCATCCTTTATTACACTACTTATAAAAATTAATCACTCTGGAACCAGGACTGTGTACTCTGACATAGAGTGATGCAAAGTGTTACACGATGGTGTGACCATATATTAAAAGCCTCTAAGCTCAAAATAACTTCACCTTCTGCAAGAAGAGCTTCTTGTAGCAGTGAAGTAAAACTACCATGTTCCCTTACTATTTTTCTATTCCAGTAACTAGAGAAAGGTATGATATAGTAATGACTCTGGTAATGAGCCAAAATGCATTTTAGAAAGGCACAAAAATATGTACTAGAATTTGCCTGCCACAGCTAAAAAGTATAAGCTAATGGAACCTAAAGTGATTCACTGTGGAAAGAGCTCTCATTCTTCCCTTTCAGTGGGATGAAAGAGGGAAGGCAGAAGGTCATATTTCAGGAGGGAGATTGTATGTGTCTTCAAGGGTTTCATTTTCCATATGAAAGGTTTTTCTATATTGTCTTGGACAGCAAGGACTTGGTAGCCGGGGGAGCGGTTACAGGGGTGGCTTCTGTAAGAAGCTGCTAAAAGCTTCCCTTTTTTTCGGTGCAGCCAATGCCAGATAGCTCCAAGACAGATCCACCTCTGTCCAAGGTTGAGCCCATCAGAGACAGGGGTAGCACCTTTGGGATAACATCTTAGAACACTGGAGAAGTTAATGAAGGGTTATCTCCAATGCGAGAGATCCCACACTGGAGCATGGGAAAAATGTGAGGAGTCCCTGCCTGAGGAGGAAGGAGTAGCAGAGACAATGTGTGATGAACTGACCGTAACTCCCACTCTGGATCCACACGCAGTCCTGGAAGGAAAAATGAAGAGGAATACTGGGTGAATTTGTGCTCAGGAAGAAGGGGGGAGCTAGGCAGAAGGACCGTTATTATTGATTCTCTTTCTCATTACCCTACTGATTTTATTGTTAATAAACTAACTTCTCTGAGTTGACTCAGTGTTGTCTGTGATAGTAACTGGTGAGTGATCTTTCCCTGTCCTTATCTCAACTCACAAGTTCTTCATTACATGTTCTCTCCACCATCCAGATAAGGACCGGAGTGACAGAAAAACTTTGGTGGGCATCTGGTGTCCAGCCACTGCCAACCTACCACACATACCTTTGCAGATTTTATTACATTTTATTACAGCAGCCAGACAGAATACACACAGTAAAGAATAAATCATGCTGCAAAGGGTTTACAAGTTGAAAAGCACAAGATGAAAGGCAAAGAGAAATACGTGATGTCCTTTTTCACACAGAAAATAAGGTCTAGAGAAATTAGGAACAAACCTTACAAATTACTTAGAATAAATCATCACATATGAGAGTTAAATTGACTGGAGAAGAAATTAAACACTCTTGAAAATATCTGCTACATGCCTTCCTGCACCTGAAGGATCCTGGATTCTATCAGAATTGCACTGGCAGGATTATAAACAGGAAGTACATGTCAGCATAGAGAACTATCCAAAAAGAAATGATTTGAGATACGTGCCACAAAAGTCACATGCAAAATTACACGAAGACTAGGATGATTGCTAATCATGTTCAATTCAATCCCTAGTTGCATAAGGAATGCAGGCTAGAAGTTTTTACAAGGACATTTATAGACATTATGAAGAAGTAGTACAGAATAAAAGAACTAGCTTTGCAAATAACTTCTAAAGTGGAATTTCAGCCATCATCAAGACTCTGGTAGATAAATGATCTTGTACAGCATGAAAAAAATCAGCATTCTGAATTTCACCTTTATTCAGGGTATTAAGCACCACTTGAAACTTCGGTTTTCTTTGTTTCTTTATTCTTGATTTGGTTCGTCATATCTGTGTTTATGGGGTATAACCTAGCTGTGATCACTCTCTATGATTCAGCATTGCTTTATAAACGCTCCTTTTTTGCTTTATTCCACTAAACACGCTTGGCTTCTACATCAAAAAGTAGTTCATGAGTGTGTTGCCATGGTGATTTCAGGTGGTTGGAAAATGTCAAGACACAATACATTGTGCATATAAAGCTACAAATATGAAAACAAAAACAAAAGTGAATTTTTTTTAGCACAGTGGGAGGGAGAAAAAAGTAACTACATGAAAATCTAGGTGAAACTTAAAATGCTAACTAGTTACTGTGTACCCAATAAAATGGGTACGTTACCTTTCAGACATATATTATTGAACACTCAAAAAAGATTAATCAAAAAACCATATATGTATATTAATTTTGACACTTGACATTGTCAAGTGTTCTGTAGGCTGTCTGTTGCCTTTGACCTTAACATTTCAACCTCTGGATATAATTTCTTTTTTTATAGGACACTGCAGATATGTACAAAATCTTAATGAAAAAAATTAGATATTCCAAGTGCCAGCTAGGGTCTTTAAATTTGCTCTTGCAAGTGCATATTTATATACCATCACCAAAATATGCATAGATTCAACAGATACTTTTGCTATGCCTAATTTGCTATAAAGTGAAATAGAAGAAAAAAGAGGCAGATTGTAAACAAAATGAAGATTCTGCCTTAAAACTGGAGTTTAACAGAGTTTATGGAGGTGCATTTAGGTCTTTGGTAATGAATTGAGGCAATTTTGAATATGACAAAGACTAAAAAGTTAGTTATTTATAGAGAAGACAAATTTTCAATTGTTTTTCTGAATATCTTTCTTTATATAATTTGTATCTAATTGAATAAACCTAAAGTATAAAGTAAGCTTGTTTCTATGAGAAGGTGGTTTTCAGAACAATCTTTTAGGGGAAAAAAAACCAACAAAAAATTAACATCATTTAAAGCACAGTTTATTTGTCTAGGGAACGTAAACAGTATTTTGGGTTTGAATTTCAACTTTATTGTTATATCAAAAAATATTTTTTAATTTGAGATTTACTTCATGAATCTGTTAAGCTTATGAGAATATGGTGCTTTGTCTTAGTTGTGCAAGCCAAAGAGTGAACCCAAATCCACTAGACAGTAACTTCATGTTGCTGTGTCAGTACTGAAAAGGGAATAGCTCAGTGGGTATTATCTTAATCTAATATTCCTTTCACTCCTCCCATCCTTCTCTTATATTAGGGGGAAACACCAAGAAGCAAATCACCAGCCTTGCACTTTTAGTATGTGCAGCACTTCTGCAATTGCTCCCCATGTCCCAGCCTCACCCCCATTTCATGCTCTTCAATAGCAACAAGACCAGAACTTTAAGTTATATTGATCATGTTCATAGATATTTCCCAGGCTTGGAAATGGATTGTGAGGACAAGATATTTTGATTTTCTCGTGTCTATGATTTTCAAAACATATAATTATATCTGAAAGAGTCAATGTGACAGTGTTGGGAGAGTTATTTTGGGCAGTAGGAACTAAATCTGCATTAGCAAAAGCTTATATTGCCTGCATGGAAGACACACAAGAAAAACCTGTTCTTTAGCACGCACAGGTCACTTCAAGGAAACTACTTATATTGGATTTCAGTAACAAGATATATTGTATGAGTCAGAGTCAAGTTCTCTCTGGTAAAGTTCTTTCAAAAATTCCACACGTCACACATAGAGATGTAAGATTTAATATAAAATTTACTTATTTGAAGATATTTGATGTTACACAGAATTTCTCATTTACTTTTGTTTTGCAAGCTATGCTGAAAACACAATATAAAAGTTGCACTTCACAAAAAAACCCAGAAATTGTAATACACAGTTCAGTCACAATTGGTATTGTCATACTGGTATTGTCACTGTTGTTCACTGTTACAACACCAGGTGTCCCGGGTTTCCAGGAAGGAATATATGGGTGGGAGCCAACTCAAGCACTCTGCTCTCTTTCAAATTCTGTTATTGGTTTTTCAGTTCTTGTATTCTGTGTTGATTGGGACACATATTGCCTCACCCCCCATCACCCCATGGCCGTCTGGCTAACTTGGAAAGATACTTATATTTTAATGAACTCAGGACAAAACACTTAGATCACCAGTTGATCTACTCAAGTGTTGATAGCTATTTATCTAAAACGTAGGTCACTCTCCAGTACTCCTTCATGTGGAGATAAATTCAGCCTTTTTTGTGACAGCTGTAGTGAGTCATGATCTGCATTATTGAAGGAGCACATTCATGAGCACCTCACCTTTTCTCATTGTAGTAGGTTAACCCTGACTAGATGCCAGATACCCACTAAAGCCACTCTCTCACTCTCCCTCTGCAACTGGACAGAGGAGAGAAAAAAACATCTAAGGATTCATGAGCTGAGATAACAGATGGGAGAGGTCAGTTACTGATTACCTCTACGGGCAAAACAGACTCAAAATGGGGATATTAATTAAATTATTATTAACAGGATCAAAGCAAAAGAGTGTGAAATAAAATAATCTTAAAAACACCTTCCCTTCCTCCTTCCTTCCATGTTTTCCCTCCTCCCCCCCAGCGGTGCAGGGAGACAGGAAATGGGAATTACAGTCAGTTGTTTCTGCAGCTGGTCAGAGAGAGGAGTCCTTCCCCTGCTCCTGTGTGTTCTACAACCTGAGTCCATCCCTCGGGCAACAGTTCTTCCCAAACTGGTGTCCCATGGGTCACTCCTCCATGGGGTGCAGCTCCATCCTGGGCCTCCCATGGGGTCACAGCCTCCTTCCTGCATCTCCCTGCTCCAAGGTGGGCTCCTCCCTGGGCTGCAGGGGGGTCTCTCACCCCGATGGTCCCCCATGGGCTGCAGGGGGGTCTCTCACCCCGATGGTCCCCCATGGGCTGCAGGGGCTCAGCTGCCCCACCATGGGCTGCCCCACGGGCTGCAGGGTCTCGGCTCCGGCTCCTGGAGCACCTCCTGCCCCTCCTTCTGCACTGACCTTGTTGGCTGCATTGCTGTTCCCATGTTCTCACTCCGCTCTTCCCTGGCTGGAATTCTTTCTGCACAACACCCTTCTGGTTTTAAATACATTTTATTTAGCTCACAGAGGAGTTACTATTACTCCTAATTGTGTCAGCCTTGGCGAGTGTCAGAGAGCCAGCTGGCATAGGTTCCACCAGACAGGGGAAGCTTCTAGTAGCTTCTAACAGAAGCCACCCCTGTAGTCCCCACCGCTACCAAAACTCATCCACAGAAACTCCCTTCACTCATTTGCTTTAATCCTTCTTTCATTTTAAGGGTTTACTGAGCAGTCACATTGTGAAGACTATGTACACAAATATATAAAACAAAAGTTATATATGATCAGGAAGGATCAACAACATTCAAATCAGTAAGAAGAAAGTAAAATTGAAGCATGGCCAACAGATCCAGGGAGCTGATGCTGCCCCTCTACTCCGTTGTCCTGAAACTCCACCTGGAACACTGCATCCACCTCTGGGGGCCCAAACACTGGAAGGGTATTGGACTTAGTGGAGCAAGTCCAGAGGAAGGCCATGAAGCTGTTCAGAGGTATCATCTCCTGTGAACACCTCTCCTATAAGGAAAGACTGGAAGAACTGTGTTTGTTCAGCCTGGAAAAGAGAAGGTTTAAGGGCAGCTGAAGGGAGTCTAAAGAAACACAAAGAGGGACTTTTGCAAGAGCTTGTAGTGATAGAATAAGGGGAAATGGCTTCAAACTGAAAGAGAGAAGGTATAGATTAGATATTAGGAAGAAATTCCTTACTGTGGGGGTGGTGAGGCACTGAACAGGTTGTTCAGAGAAATTGCCTCGTTCACTGAAGTGTTTAAGGTAAAGTTGGATAGAGCTCTGAGCAATCTGGTCTAGTGAAAGGTGTTCCTGTTCATGGTGGGAAGATTGGACCGAGATGATCGTTAAGGTCCCTTTGAACCCAAATTCTGTGGTTCTGTAAAATGGATAGTGTGGAGAAATCCATAAACAGTAAAGCAAATGTTTCAAGTAGGGTGCTAAAAACTGGTATAGCATGTTTTTTAAGGGCTGCGTCACAACTGCATCACACTTTGTTTGCATTCATTGATGTCTTATTTCTAATAAACAATGTTGACAAACAAATACTTCTTTCATGGTGCCTTAACTTTACCTGCTGTGCTACTAATATAATAATGTTGTTTGAAACAGGATTCTGGGTTTTATTCAAAGCATAATTTTGGGGGGGGGGGGGAGAAATGCTCCCTTTTGTGCTTCTGAAGAACTTCTTTAGATAAATGTCATGCTGACCTATCTGGGAAACTTTCTTCATCTACAGAAGAATCCTTTAAAACGTAACCATGGAGCTATGCAAAAAAAAAAAAAAATTAAGCAAAAGGAAGTAAGAAACTCTTGTTAAAGCTGAATTGCTGTCTAATTATACATTTTTAAACATTATTTTTCAGTGTGCACAATACAACTGAAAGTCTTCAAATAACTTTATGTTTGTAAGTGGCACACAGAAAGAGGAGGACAAACTTTTTGCCAGTTGTAATAGAACAAGGGGTACCGGTTTTAAACTAAGAGAACATCAATTCAGAACAGATATTAGGAAGAAAATTTTTATGATGATGATGATGGTGAAATACTCGCACATGTAGCCCAAAGAGGTCGTGGATACCCCCTCCCTGGAAACATTCAAAGCTGGATAGAGGTCTGAGCAGCCTGACCTAGTTGCAGATCTCCCAGCTCATTGCTAGGGAGCTGGACTTGATAAACTTTAAAGATCCCTTCCAACTCAAATTATTCTACTATTCTGTGGTTGAATTCCTGGGTCATGCTATTAACCTCCTAAAACTTTTATTGTCTCTGTATTGCTATTGCCTCCCACCACCTGTGTGCTGTTACAAGGTATTTTCTTCTTGATAAGCCTGTCCTTTATTGATAGTATATTTTCTTGACCAAAATAGCTGGGTTTTACACTTCAAATCATTATATTTTATGGAAATATATTACAGCATTCACTATTCTCCCATCTGGTTCTGTTGAATGAAAAGGCTTGTAACATTCACCAAGGATAACAATAAAAGCAATTACAACATAGCTGATTATATTTTTTTCAGTCTGCTTCTTTGAGCTTTTATTTTTGTTTTATTTTCATCCTAAACTCCATTCGCTAATAACTTTCAACATAGGAACAAAATAGCTTTAAGATCTCTCCTTCACAGCAGGAATGAATACTAATCAGCTATAGATTAGTTCTAGTCATTCACAAACATTTAGAATAGGCTCATGATGTGGAAAATAATAATTAAAAAGCTACCCTCTTGCAAAATTCATTTTCAGTAGCAGAAAGTAACATGAATGATAGGCCACAAAAAGCTGAGCTAGTCTATTGTACAAAATTTGTCTATTTTTGCCCCTATTAATATTGTAATATCTGACTGTCTAAGGTGCCAAAACAGAGATGGCTTGGACAAGTAGTTTTTTAGAAAGACACCATCACTAAAAAAATTTCCTGTATATCATGATGGATTTTCAGACTTCAGAGATATTATTGTAAGCAACCTCTAAATACTTTCTTTTGAGTGACTGTATTTTATACTTCGAAGAGTAGTTTGTGAAGTCTTTTAAACTTCCTGCAAAATATGAGATCTAAGTGTTTACACTCAGATCCTCCTTGTCACAGAAACGAAAACAATGTTGGGTTTCCATGATTTTATTGATACTTTTTGATGGGGCTTTCAATTTTTCCTAGTAAGGAACAAAACAAAGAAGATTGGGTTTGGCCTTAATTAAATACATTTTTTATCTGATATAATAAGTGGACTATTAACTTTAGAACTTTTGCTACCATTTTAGTACTTCATGTTTCTATGTTAAAACTTCAGCTACTCAAGTATCACAAATTGTATCTAATGTTAAGTTAGAGATACTCAATATCCCTTTTTGATTAGAGCAGTATGTTTTAATGCTTAGTATGGTGGGAAATTAGGATATTTTATTCAAATATGGAACATAGAGACATGTTTTAAAATACTGATTGGTGTAAGTATAAAAGTACAATTTTCTGCTACTGACATAGTCACGTGAATGCATCCAGCTATAAATATGAGTGATGTTCATACACAAAAAATTTCTGATTCCAGTTTCGGCCCCTGCAGGGCAAGAAAGACACTGGCACATTAGACCAGCTAACCAAAGGACCTTTAAGATTGCTCAGGACTGGAGCACTGGATGTAAAATTATACCTTGAGAAAGTGTGGCTTATTCAGTCTGGAAAAAAAAAAGCTGAAAGAGAGGCTTTATAAAGCTATCTAATGGGAAAATATAGAAAGAGTGGAGATCAGACTTTTCTTGGAGGAGCCAAAGGGCAAAATGCAATGAATACAGGTTGCTAGAATGAATTCAAATATCATCTTTTTCTCAGTGAGGACAACAACATTAGGACAGGCTCCCAGGAAGGTGATGGAATCTCCTGGAGATGTTGGAACAGATCTGAACTGCACAATCTCACTGGACTTTCACATTACAGGAAGTTGGCACAGAGGCCTTCAAGACGTCACTTACAACATTCAGTACTGTGACTCTGTGTTTCTACTTCATGAAAGAAACTAAAGGGTTTTACAAGCATTTATAGATGACTATTCTAGTGAATTATTGCAGGGATTTTTTTAATTTTTTTTTTTTAATATGAACTGGAAGCACTTTGATTGCATAAAATGCATCATAAAGTATATCAGTGTGCCTTTGTATAGGTACATATATATGTATGTACATGACTATCTCCCTCTCTATTTCTCTCTCTCTATCCATCCACACAATTATATATACACTTCCTGTCCCATGCTGATGTATTGTGACTATTAAGCAACATTGTCTTTTTGTCACTAAAGTAATTGAGAATATTTTGTGACAGTCCAAGTCTTCTAAAACAGTGAACAGGTATCTTTCCCTGGTTAGGAAGCAGAAGGAAAGAATTGAAAGAAGGGCATTAGACATTAGGAAGAAATTCCTTACAGTGAGGGTATGAGGCACTGGAACAGGCTGCCCAAGAGAGATTTTTGACTTCCTGTCTCTGAAGATGTTAAAGATCAAGTCGGCTGGGACTCTGAGTGACCTGGTGCAGTGGAGAGTTCCTTGCTTATGGCAAGGTGACTGGAGCTGGATGATATTTAAGGTCCCTTCTAACTCTAACCTCCAGAATACTCTTTGGAATAGTTTCCTGGTTTACTCCATGTGCTTGTACATTCTTACTGTTGGTTTGCAGTGTATAAGCTTTCTTAGTGCAGATAATTAAGCCAGTAGGGTCTCACACATACAGATTCAGAAATGGTATTTTGACTTTTAATGGGAATTGTTGCATTTAATTTTTAACATATGCAAATGAAAATCCTTGTGGTATATCATGGAACACAATTCTTCCTTAGACTTAAATTATTCATGGGCAAATTGTTTTAATATGCTGTTAGGCACCAGAACAGTTATTATTGGGTCAGAACCATTAAGTTGTATGGAGTTTGTGTTTATTGGGTGTAATAAAGGTTCCCTTGCTATGGAAATGATCTCTAGTCTCAGTAATCAGTTGTAATGCTTTTGCAAAATTGCATGTTTTTTCTGTAAAACCCTTTGTTGTCAAAACACCTATTTTCTCAACAAATTAAAAGAAATCTCTTAGGAGAAAAATGCATAGTTTTTCTCCGGATGTGAACTCAAGTTCTCAAAGAATCAAAGACTTTGAAAAGGTTCGTGTGGGTGAAATCTCTTGAAGTCTAAAATTAAAGTGTACAACTGGTAAAAGCGTGGAGCTTCTGGACCAGGGTGTTACATATGCAGGTTACCATTTCAGTGTATGCCAATCATAGAAATGAAAAATCAATACATTTAAAATATCCTGCCAACTATTAACTTACAAATGGCTCCACAATTCATCACTGTTTACAAAAGCATATCTGAGCAATATTGAGACCAACAGTACTAGGAAAGTTTAATGTGCCATTATAAAATATTTAGTTCAATGTAAATGCATATAAGTTAAAAAGAAAAGAAAGAAAAGATTATTTCTCTTCCTAATCGTGTACTACTGTGGCCAATAGTATCCATATGTGGATCTGCCAAGAACTGACCAAAAAAATGTTTTACTTAAGTCTTACCAGAGATGTGTAGTGAACTAAAAAAATTAATTATTAATGCGCTATGATCTATTTATTTTGGAAAAACAATCTCAGAGTTTAATGACAAATTACAGAAGAATTTTACTTTCACTGAAACTCACACAAGCAAGACTGAAAATTTCATATTTCAGGGGAAAATAAAGATCCACCTGCATTTCCTTGACTACCTAAATGCCAAATAATTTAGTCTCCAAAATAATTTTTTGACCTAGCAGTTTCCCTCAGTGACAGCTTTTATTTGAATTACACATGCCACACAAGAAGGACCATGACACTACTCTCTGATACAGGTGACACTACTCCTCCTGTACTGAGCAAGTTCCAAACATTTTAGAGAAAAATTTCTTAATCCAAATTTCCAACCTGGGCTCTGGTTTAGACTCTGGAATTGACAAAGCAGCATTGTTTAAAATCAATAGGTCCTTCATTTAGAAATGTTACCTCATAGCAAGTGCTTGAGTTAGTGTTACAACTCCCAAGTCCTACTAGACGTTCCTGTTGGTAACTCGCAATCACTTTTTGTGGATGACATCCGTAAAAATGCAATGGGTACCTCAAGGCTACCATGTTGTTCACTTGAGATTCCACTAAGAAAACTGCATTAAGACTGCCATAACAAGTCTCACAGATATTCCTCTCTTTGAGAGTCATTGGAATTCAATAACTTTGTGTCCTGCCTGATGGCTTTGAGACAGAAATTGATGTATCTTTTTTCATATAGTAAGGCCAGCCACATGCTTCAGCACTTCAAACCCATTACTTTGTCTGTTGCATCTTTCTCTCTGCCATCCTCTTGGTCAGATAACACTGGATTAATTTAAAAACAGATTTTGGACTAAGTCATCTTCACTATATGTTATTAAAAAAAAAAAAAAAAGAATTTCCAGGCTCTTTGTATCCTCCCTGAGGAAGGATAGAAATTTTTTAGTTTAGAACTGCAGTCTTAACCTACAAAAGATATTCTTGGGATTATTTTTGCCTAAATATCTTAATTATATTAGAATTTACTGACAATGAGATTTTCCTCACTTAAAATATAAACAAACAAATAAAGACCAGTTGCAGGTAGACAAAAGAACCTTACCAAGGAAAAGTGTTTAGTAGTAGAACCTGGGTTTTAAAAATATGACACAGTGCTAACAAAATTCCACCATTTTGGATTTCTTTTATAGTTTCAGGTATTTCTACAATGTGGCAGTTGATTTAGTTCCTTATGACTCATGTAAATGGAATTCAGAACATATAAAAATAACTTAATCTCTGAAAAAAACGTGACCTTCTTATATACGTTCTTACATGACATTCTTAGCTAGGTTGTGGATGTCCTGACCCTGGTCAGTGTTTAAGGCCAGGTTGGATGGGGCCATGAGCAACCTGACCTAGTGGATGGCATCACTATTGCTGGCAAGGGGGTTGGAACTAGATGATCCTTGAAGTCTGTGCTGTTTTTTTTGTAGGTGGAGTTGATTTTCGTCACAGGGACTAGTATTGGAGCTGCAAGTCGGATTCGTGCTGAAGAAAGATGTTTGGTTATTGCTGAGCAGTGCTTGCACAGACTTCAAGGA